>CM070675.1:20710445-21062945 GCA_036346575.1 Dendrocalamus sinicus | reverse complement strand
GAGGGAAATCTTGGTCTACTCTTGCTCGCAAGTCCTTGATCTAGATGGTTTTAGATGGGTTCTCGTATGTCATAGCAAGTTACATCATTCCACGAACTAAGTCAAATTGTCACAAGACCAAAACCTTAAAATCACCTCTCTCTTGAGGAAAATCAGGCAAAGTCAAGAACTCTACCTGAAAAAAGCCTAGATAGATGGGATTTGATCTTCAAGATATATCTTCACCTCTTATATGTCATTGGCACTATAAAAGTTAAGAAGAGAGAGATCTAAACAAGAAATCCAATCAAATCAAAAGCACAAGAAATATTCTATGGTACAACTCACTTGGATGAAGTTTAGATGTTCATTTTACTTAGAGAGAAAAGTTTTACAGCCACTTCCTTACAGAGGAAAGAGCACTAACCCTAGAGCACGCACACACAAGACTCCAACATAAGAAAACTATAATATCTTCTCATAAGTCTCTTAATCTCTCAACTCGCACAAAAGCTTATATAGTGGATGCTCTCACCTCACACCAAACCCTAACTAGCTACTCCTTAGTGGATACATCTAATTACAAATAAGGAACCCGGTAATCCACACATAAACGAGTTTTACACTTAACATACATGCACACTTTTCAAAGTGTGAGTTATATGGTTCTAATAGTCCGATAAGACGCTACATCCTCCAAGACATAACCTAATGGCTTAGGCCACCGTCGTGGTTTTATAAACCGCATCTCCAACTAGTATTGGATAATTTCCCAAATTGCTACCCACCGGACTTCACACAAAGATGTGGTGCCCATGATTTGTCGCCAAGATTACATGCATGCTCTGAGGATCGTCACCACTTGAAACATCCAAATCCTATGGCACATCATACCATAACTAGTTCATGATGGCCAATTACTTGCCGCCAAGATGGTACGTCTACTCTGAGGACCATCACCACTTGAAACGTCCAAGTCTAATTGGCACACCATATACAGACATTTGCCTTCACATGGTCCTTGTCTTTCTCCCGTGCTTCTCCGCTTGAGATGATGCTCCACCCGGATTTACACAACACGCCACAAACTCAAGGCCCCTTCCCTAGCCTCGGTCTTGCAATTGACCACAACAATCATCAAGTGTTCTGCACATCAAATACTAAGCAACCATTCTGAGCACAAATGACATGCAATTGACTCTCATTAGTAAAAACAACGCATGCATGGACTCACGCTATGACTCACACTCCCATATGTGTGGACTCCCGCTATGACTCACAATGCCAAAACCAACAACTCATTGAAAATCACCAAAGACCGGCCTGACCGTCAACCATCGGCCGGTCAGATCACTAGCAAACTGACCTACTCCTCTTGGCAACAGGGGCCAGTCTGACCACAGCAATCAAGCTGGTCAGCCCACCTAACTCCACCAGTTTGACCGCTTCTCCAAATCAGTTTGACAGCCACTGCTCAGCAGTCCAACTGCCTAAGCAGGCTAGTCTAACCACTGTCTCCCAGACAATAGAACCAGAGAGCAAACAATGCAAAATTAAACTCAAACTTTGACACTGAAGCGCAAGTACAGTCAAATACTTATCACAAACATAGAATAAGCTCCACGTGATCTCATATCCTTCCACCAAGGTTGGCAAGTGAGTACATGTCACTGTGCAGATTGGGATTGCAGAAAATAGAGTAACAGACAGCCCTATCGTTGCCCATGCCCTTCTGCACCTAGGATGGCATGTTGTCTCAGGCCGGACCGGGTTTCACAATTTTGCCAAACTGAAGTATAGGTTAAACACAGCTCACTATCTGAAGCTACATGCATGCATGATTATGCACTAACAACGGGTTGAATGGATTGAAAAAAAAACACCTTTGTTCACCCCTATCCGGTGCCCATCAATGGCAAAACGGCAAGCACCATGATTTAATCTCCCCATCTGATCCATGACACTACATATTAATTTTCACTAGCCAAACGTAATCAACGACGAGCCTCTCACAAACCTCACAACCATCACATTATCCGTACGTCTTTAGGATAGAAACACCACCGGGGGCCACACTAAACCTTGCTTCCTACACACACCGTGGAGGGCTTTCATAAGTGGTGAGTGGTGGAGCCAGAAAATTTCAATAAGAACAATCAAATCCATATACATATAACACAAGTAAAGTTGATAACTTTAATAGTTTTAAAATTCAGCACACATTTAAATGTTTATAGATAAAAAAAAGGAAGATGCGTAATAAAAAAAAAGCTACAAGAAATTTCATAGATGGACTAAAATGGAAGACAAATAATTGAAAACAAAGAAATCAGTCAGGGAATAGGAAAACATACCATCAGATTCTGAGCAAGCTGAAGAACTTAACATGCAAGTCAAACCTATGTCGAGCTTCAAGACAATCCCACTTTCACTGCTATCTTTCACATGACTGCTTGGTTTAAGAAATTCATTACACATCACAAAAGCAAAATCATTTGTGATAAGAATATATGGCCAACCTACTCACATGTTATTGGGCAATACAACAAACTCAGTGATGTTCATAATTCGATGCACATATGCTAACTTCTTTTCAGCAATCTCTCAAACCTTCAGAGAATCAGGATGCCTTTGAATTAAAACATGTACACAATACAATTTGCTCAACTTAAAGAAATAGAAAAACCTACGTCAATTTGATTGTCAACATTAACATTTAGCAGAACCCCTCTGCCATTTACAAACTGAAACAAGACAACAATATTTAGCCAATCGCATCCATCTAAAGTAATGCAGTGCAGCTTTTGGTACATTCAAGAATTTCAAGTTTTAACAAGATAGCCTGAATATTTGTGGTGCATTCAGGGAGATTGTAACACGTAACAAATGGTATTTACAGGAACTTAGAGGGGAGGGCAGATGGAGACTACAGGAACACTTGCTCATTGTCACATGAGAACAACTTGATCTGCCCATTCCTAGAAGAGCAAGATAGAGCACATTGGTAGAATTAGGTGAAGAGACAGAAAGGAAAGGAACAAGGTATTTATATTACCTCATTTCCACAGCATGAATGAAAAGCATGGGATCAAAAGCTATCACAGTTAATTGGATAGATGAAAAGGTAAGAATATACGACAACAAGATTAGATATGTGAATATTTGCAACAGGAGAAATATTTAGCCAAATGGGAATCAATGCATCACTAACGCTATCATGTTTATAGGCTCCATTTCTAAAAAGGTCTTGTTTATTACAAAGAGTATCCTTTAAATTTTTCCTCAATATTCTTTGTGATCTGAAAATAGGGAGACAATCAGATTCTCTAGAAAAAACATGCAAGCTTTTTTCCTAAAAAAGTATAACTAATAAATGAAATTATTTCCTACATCTGACTTATCCAACCTGTAGGTTGAAATATTGCATTCTGTCAAAGAAGGCATGGCAATGAAGTCTGGATCATTAGGGTTATCTTCCTAAGTAGAACCGATGAGAACACGACATTCTTTAACCTGTTTTCTGATGCAACAAAACCACATGAAAGCATAATTCAATAGATAAGCATGGATGAAAATAAGATGCTAAAATTCTTCAGTTACTTTGTCTATGTTGACAATATAGCCCCCTATTTTGTTGAAGGTGGTTTGTACACGAGAAAATTGATGATTTGTCATCTTCAAGAATGGGCTTCGCATTTTTGCCACTCTCAACATTGGCTTCGCAAAAATGTCATGTAGTACATTAGTCCCTTGATTAGTATGACATTTCATCCCTTTAATTCATTTCCTTTTTCTTTTTCTAATTTTAGGGATTGGAAATGACCCTCCTACCCCTGGCTAATTTCTCACATGCATGGAGGGATGATACAGGTACGCGCAGGGACACCGAAGATACTTGAGGGGAAAATGACGTGATACCCTTACCCAATGCTAAACGTTTCTTGTTTCTCAGACCATTGGAGCTCCAAACACTTCTTGCTTAATAGCTAACTTTTGCATAGTGTGCATGAACGTACCAGCTAGTAGCCTAGTAGTACTAGTATCGAACAAGAACACACATAAACAAGCTGCTCTGGCCTCGCAGCAAACAGTTTCATTTTGCAAAAAAAAAGGACGGTAACAGTTCATCATTTTTGGACATATGCATACACAGCTATAGTATCATCTCACAAATCTAAAGTCGAGAATAAAAGGAGTTCATCTCACATCAATAGTATGAGAATAAAAAGGAGTTCATCTCACAAATAGGATACATCTCAAAGCAAATAATTTGTGAGTTCACATCTAACAAAATAAACTTCTTGTGGGTTCACAAAATATAATTCATCCACTTTGTAACTTTCTCTTTGGAGTCACCTTCTTTGGTGCAGCTACAGTAGGCATCCTCTTAGGAGTAGTGGTTGAGGTTTGTGAAGAACTACCCACTCCAAGCAAGAAAGCAAGACGACTGCACACATATATGTTATGACAATTAATTAATTTTTTTTTCAGATTTGAACATTTATGTACATAGATATGTTTCATTGTTTCTCACCTTCTAGTTACCCTGCCTGGACTATCCTGTAGTATTTGCTCTCTAGTTGGCCTTTGTGGGGTGCTAGATTCACCTTGCCTAGCTTTTGTAATGTTCTTTCTAGGGTTCCTCTTCCTACAAGAAAACAAAAAAAATTAGTTCATTGAAATGACGTGGTAATTCAAGGCATGAATGAAAAAACAACGCTGACCTCTTTTTGTCCGTTGAATGGGCACTTGTGGCGGCTTGCTATTGTCCCAAACCTCTGCACTCCAATTGCTTGATTCCACAACTTTCAAGTGGCCCAACCCTCTAGTATTTGCCTTCACTGAACCATAATTCCTAGAAGTATCCTTCCAAGCTGGTAGTCTATCTCAATCCTTCTTACAATTACGGATTTGGCGTCATACAATAAAATTCACATATCTCGAACTAGAAACTATTTTAGTATAATACAATTGAAATGACTTCCTAAGTGAGTCTGCATTCTTTATTAAAATGACAGGGATTTAAATACGATTCAAAATGCATATAAAGTTATGTAGTTTAACAAGTCAAAATCAAGAAGCAGTTGGGTTTTCTTTTTCAAACAAAAATACGACATGGACCACATAAAATGCGTGAAAGAAATGGAAGAATGGCATTCTAAATCATCCATTCAGAGTTTAGGTCATCTAGAATTTCTCCATCTAGACGGGCCTGGCGAACTGACGATGAATCAACAAATAAGCCAAGAAATCAACAGCGCTCACGGACCTGGTTCTTGACGGGCAACTAGAGGGCACCAACGCGAGAACACCAGCGCCAGAGAACCACGAAGTCGGTGGGCAGCACCAGCGCCTCGTGCACCAACGCGCGCCGCGAGGAAGAAGCGGCGCGTGTGCGCGAGGAAGAAGGGCGGGGCGGGCGGAAGGCGCGCGGCTTCAGCTCTCGATCGGAAGGGTGTGAGAAATTAGCTAGGGGTAGAAGGGTCATTTCCAGTCCCTAAAATTAGAAAAAGAAAAAGAAAATGAATTAAAGAGATGAAATGGCATACTAATCAAGGGACTAATATACTACATGGCATTTTTGCGAAGCCAACGTTGAGAGTGGCAAAAGTGCGAAGCCCATTCTTGAAGATGGCAAATCATCAATTTTCTCGTTTGTACACTTCAATGAGAAGATCAACTGCACACTATCACATGGAACATAGATCAGAGAAACAATCAAGTTTTTCACAGCGATGAAACAAGTGAAAAGATGTAACAAAATTACAGTTGATTAACAAAATTAAGCTATTAGATTCTAAAGGCATATGTAGACCCATACCTCGCCCCTTGGGCCTTGGCCCTTGGCGCCTCCCCTCCCCCTGGTTGTCGGCTGCCGTGTCAGCTGCTACCCCATGCGTCACTTGTACCGTCTTATGAGATCTGAGGGGGAGCTAAGGGAAGCATTGAAGCAGGGGATGGGGATTGCCAACTGAGAATGGGGATTTTACCAGATTGGGGGAAGGATCGAAGGAATTAAGGTTAGTATGCTGCTTGTTTGCTTTAGTCGAGAATGGAGGGCGCTTGGCAAGGGGGCATGATGCCATGATGTATGGGCCGTCGGCCGCCTCATGTCCCGTAGGCCCATGATGACCCATGTAACAGCCTAGCCACATGACCCAAGCTCTCCATGACAACGCCGAAATGTGCTCAGGAACTCGCCCATTTTTCTACTCCGATGCGGATGGGACACTGTGCATCATCATTGCCTATCGTTAGCGAGCCCAGGCAGCCGCCCAAGCTTGCCGAGCGATGCCTCCACCCCTGGCAAGGTAGATGCACAACATTAGTAACCTGTTTATCCATGTCTACGCCTTACTTCTACCTAATATGTTGTGCGGCGAAATAGAAGCCTATTCTTTTCAGCTTTTCAGTTGATTTTAGTTTCGACTTTTTTAGCAATTGTTATTTATTAAAATAATAAATCATAACTAAAAAAACATAAGGCACGGCATAAAAGAATAGGCCCTGTCTCCTTTGCATCACGTTTTTCTAACCCACGTTGTACCATCACTGATATGTAGGGCCTGCTTGCCTGAATTACACTTCAAGTTCCAATGAAGAGCCACTCCAACTTTTTGTACGTGCAACAGCGCTCTTATAAGGAATGGCGACTTTCCCGCTTTCGACTCATCTACAGTTGCACATTCATCATATAATCATATTGTTATTTGTTGGACCAACAGGGGTATTAACTCTCATCCAACACAGAAGCCCACGTGTCTCCCGCCGCGCTAGACACTAGTAGACAGCAATTGCCACACATGCACACGCGCATCAGGACAAGCCATACACAAACAATGATCAATTAGGGAGCAATAATAGCCCTCTTTTTTACTTATAATTTATAACTTGTATTAAACAAACAAAATAATTTTTTTCATCGTTATTTCAAAGTGACTTACTAGAACAGTATTTTTAAAATAACTTATCGGCATTCGATTCGTTTACATAAATACTCATACTAGAACAAAAAAATTATAAATTACAGCTATAAACTATAAGCTGCAGCAAAAAAAAACCATCCATAATATACATAACTACTTCCTAAGTTCTCTACATAGATGTCATACAAGACAACCTATCGACACAGCCTACATTACACACATTTGACCATTACCGTTTTAATTATATGTTGCTAAAAGTTATGGAAAATAAAAGTGATCCCTTGTATATCATTTCCCTGTGGCAAATATAAACACTTTTATGTGTTTTAGTAGTTAACTGCACATATATATTATTTCAAAAACTGCGTCCATTCTGGAACGGATGACGTACGTGCACTTTATGCTGCAAACGACAAACAAGAGATCAAACGGTTTAGAGAGATGCCAATCAACGAGATGACACATTGCACTGAGTACCAGGGGTGTTAAACGGATCCAGATTATCCGTTTTATCTGACATCCATATTTAAATGGTAACAAATATGGTAAGTAAAATTATATTTATATTATAAAATGAATACGAATCCAGTTAGTATCCGATTTTTTTTGTTGAATAAAACTATGGTACACAAAATATGTATTGAATCGAATACAAGTACAGACAATATCCGGATTCGGCACACATAATAGCAACAACTAGCTACTACTTATTGTTTGTATTTAACCTCTAAATTGGGCATATTATATATGCATTTCGATCATCTCGACGAGGCAGTCGCCGTGGTTGACTCTAATTTGGCATTTGATGTTTTCATTTTTCACATCCCCAATGAAGCTTTTTCATGTTCTTTTAGCAAAATTCAATGTGTATATAACCGATTTATTTGCAATAATTCTAAAATTGGTTAGGGTTAGTGAAAAAATGGCACCAACGATCGAGTGCCCATCTTTCTGACAGAATGTGCAGTGGTACTTCACCTTCTAAGAGGTGGAAGTAGCACGAAGAGGCTTCGCCTTCTGAGAGGCCGAAGCAACAGGTGGAATCACCTTGCTGTCAGAGATCTCTTGGACAAAACCCGCTGATTTGAATTTAACCTCATCAGATCTGGGCTCGACCTCGATCACACCTCCTACTATGGATCGGAGAATAGCAGGTGGATGCTTCCTCATATCCTCATAGAAATCATATCCTAGACCTTGATTGAACTTGCAAATCTTGGATTGGTCTAGAATAAGATTAAGTTTCTTCTTGCCGCCTACAAATTTCTCGAGAGTGTTCATAAGGTGCGACACTCCCGAAAAGAGAGGTGCAAGAAGAGCGAGAGGAAGAGGAACAACAGGAGGTAAGGGAGCGGATGAAGAACCAACGAGAGAGGAAAGAATGGCTTGTGCACGCCTGGTAGACTACGAATGGACAGTCCTACTGCTAGCCGGTTGGTTCACGTCGCTAGGCGTCTCTACCTTACTCTGGGGCTTCTCCCCCTCCTCAGCAATCACATCACAACAAGATTGTGGCTTCTCTAATAAGTTCTTAGTTAGCTTCACACATTTTTCTTCCAATGCAATCAAGTCAATTTTTAGTTTATCACAATTTTTGCATGGTGAGCTAACAGGGTCCTTAGAAGTATAATTAGCCAATTTCTTATTGTGGTCAATCATTTCTTGAAACTGCTTGGAAACAGATTCAAGTTCAGCAGTTAATCTAGGATAGTTCGAGCATGACGCAACTGGTTCACACAACCAAGCATACAACTCAGATATTTTATGATCTGCCCGTTTTAGGTTCATCTTCAAGTTATTGCAGTTTTCACAAGACTCGGGCAGATCAAGCAGCATGGTATAATGACCTCTAAAAGCATTGTCCTTATCCTCACATGAGGTGCAAGAAGTAGTCTCAACAACAGTAGATGAAATAGGCGCTACTCTACTCATCTCAAGCTCAACAAGCAGACTAACATTCTCCACCTTAACAATATCGAGCTCAGAGGACAAACTATCATGCGAGGTCCTTAATTTCTCCATATCAACCAGCAAAGCAGAGCATGTATCACAATCATCACTAGAGGAAGCAGATGTAAGAGCAATAATCTCTAGTGACAGTCTATCTACTTCCTTTTCTAACTCAGTACACCTAGCCTTAGCTCTAGCATGAAAACCACCTAGCTTAAGAAAAGCATGATTGAGCTGGTCGTAGGTGGGACATACCTCGTCCGAGTCGGATCTGACTCGGCTGTCGCTGAGTTCGCCCTCGAGGGCCATGAAGCACATGCCGGAGAAGTCGTCGCCGCTCTTGGGATCTTGGTCACTCGTCCCGTCGTCGTCGCTCCATCCCTCCACCTCGGTGAGGTCGAGGTCGTCGAAGGCAGTGAGGACGCAGTGAAACAGCTTCTTGGCCTTCCCGAAGTCGCGGAACTTCTTCTTTCCCGGCGTCTGAGCTGGAGGCTTCTTGTTGCGGTTCTTGTCGGTGTAGTCGATCTTGCCGAACCACCGTAGTCGTTCTTGCCCCTTCTCGGCTTAGGGCGGTTGCCCAAATGTGGTTGGGGCCACCACACTCGAAGCAAATCATGGGTCCTCCTCTCTTTTGTCCCTCCTCCTTGTAAGCATGGGAGAATCTTTGAGCAAGGAGGGCCGGTGATCATCCATAGTGCTCTAGCGATCATCGGTTATGTCACGAGAGCGACAAGGAGAAACCGCAAGAAGAATCGGAAGAGGGACCGAAGCCGAGTGGGATCTGTGACTAGAGCCATCGACTGTGACTTCGACTTGCGAGAGACAATGTCAATCTCGTGAGTTTTGAGACGCGAGTACAGCGCATCAAGAGTCAAAGTCGAGAGGTCCGTAGTGTCCTTGATGGTAGTCACCTTCATCTCCCAAACCCGAAGGTCGAGTGCAGCGAGCATTTGTTGAGCGTTGTCCGAGTCAGGGTATGTGAGACCGACCGCTCGGAGGTTGCTCGAATCTTGTGAAAACGCGCAAAACACTCATCAAGGAACTTCGCGTGAGCATTTCAAACTTGTTGTAATCTCGCTTGAATCGTCTGTCTCACCGTCTTTATCTGGGTGGTGCCCTCATGGTAAGCATCGAGGTCTCCCAAATATCGGCGGACGAAAGATGAGATATGCGGTCAAACTCGCTACGACTCAAGCCCGGATTATGATGTTCCTTGCCTTAGCGTTTGCCTCAACATCATGCATATTTCCAGCATTAATGTTCTTATCGGCGGGAACAACAAATCGACCTTCACCTTCCGCCAAATGGCATACCCCGAGCACGGATGTATGTTTCCATTCGGCTCTTCCGGAAAAGGGTAATCCAGGCCATCAAAGACGGGAGGCTTGGTCGAGTACTTGTCCGTCGCCATGGCTCTTGAGACCGGTTAAGATCTATTGAAAAGAGCTAATCGGCTCTGATACCAATTGTAGGACCGAAATGGCGACAGAGGGGGGTGAATGTCGATCTTTAAAAATTCGCCCCCAACAAGTATCCTCACTTAAGCTTCTTCTCCAATAGCTATGGGAGCTATGAAGATAGAAAATAAGCCCTCACTGGAAATCACAGAGACAAGGATAAATCAGATCCAGAAAGAAGCAATCAAGAAAAACAAATTCAGCGCAAAACTGGCTGCAAGCGGTAGTACCGCTGTGACGAGCGGTAGTACCTCTGGGCGGTACTACCGCTATGCAGAGCGGTAGTACCTCTTGCCAGAGACATTCGGACCGTCCGAACGTTTCATCGCTGCCGATCGGACTGGTCCGAACATGGGCGGTAGTACCGCTGAGCCGAGCGGTAGTACCTCTCCAGAAGCGGTAGTACCTCTCCAGGAGCGGTAGTACCTCTCGAAGAATTTCAGCAAACAGGATTTTCAGGCAGCAGACCGAAACTTCGGATTTTTGGCTAAAATGAGGGTTTGCTCTCAATTTCTTTGATCCAAAGCCTTACTGCAACGTACCAAATAGTAAGGGGACCCTAAGAAACAAGAGAATCAAACCAAAAGGCAGTTTCAGATTATGGGTAAAAATCTGAAATTTTGCAAGACCAGAGCCAAAAATCAAATTGCTTCCCAACCTTCGATCCTATGGCCAAGAGATTTTGCAGATATGATAGCAATAGCCATAGAACTCCTCAGACAAAAACTCAGGGCAATTCCTTAAGAGAAACAAGAATTCAACCAAACCCTAGAAAAGCTCTGAAGAATAGGGAAGCCTCAAAAATGAAATCTTGAGATTAAATGAAGTTTGCTCTTGGGAAACTTGATCAAATGATCTTGGAGAATCATCCCAACCTAGAGCAACCCATTTTGGGCCTTCTCAACAAGAAAAACACAAGAACTCAAAAACTCAAGAAATCAAGAAATGAGGCATCGAAGGGAAACAGAGAGCACGGGAGAAGAACTTCAAATTTCATTCCAACCATTCAAAGATTACAAGGGATACAAGGAACTACATCCCCATACGCATGGACATTAGGACAGAGGAATGATTACAAGGATTCACTACTCAATCCCTCTTCTCACCCTCTCAATCCTCAAGAACACCAAGAGCTACACATGCATCTTGGGAGGAACACCAACACAAAGAGGTCTCAGAAACCCATCGAAGGGGACACAGAGGGAACACAACTCTACCTCCACCAACAACTCTCAACCACTAAAGCCTAAAGCCAAAACAAACTCTAAAGCCTATTTTCACTAAAGGAAACCCTAAAATCCCTTCAAGTGTTCAAGTGGGCATGCAGCCCCTCCAACCTATTTATAGCCCACGGCTAACGGGTCTCCGCCCCGTTACGCCGCTAAATCAACGGGCCGCTCCGCTTGTGCGACCTTGCGAAATTCCCGTTCGCCCATACGCACCTTCCGAGAAGCTTCGCGCTCCTTGTCTCGCGCCTCGCAACCACCTCGAGTCCACGTCGTCTTCGACACATCCTCGACCGTTCTGACCTCAGCGCCACCTGTGCCTAGTCCGGTCCACCGTGTCTCGCCACGACTCGCCCGATGTCCTGCGACCACGGACAAGAAACACATCAAATAGCACCGCTCCATACATGAAAGCGTAAATGGTATAAACACACCATACTTACACACACTGAAGTCCAAACCTGTCAAAATATCAGAATATGCATCCTAACCCGTTTGACCAGGAATGACCAAGTCCGACCGAGCCCGTCGCACCATGCAACGACTCGACTCCGAACCACTCAAACCAAACTCGACTCTCATAAACTGATGTCAATTACTCATCATACACATGGGATCACCACTACATGGTCTCTCAAAGTATATTCGAATTTATATTAGTTCAAAAACACATATACGAATTTGGAAAGACCTTTGTTCCATCCGGTGACACCCCTACCGAGTACTTGCACTGCCTGCCATATGATTTGTCAGATAAGCTTAGTTTTAGCTATGCTGATTGCCACATGCAGTTAGTTTATCACAAAACCACTTGCCACTAACTTTTAGCCACATCACTCAGCAAAGTATGAACATCGGGATTTGGGCGCGCGCACACATGTGTGATGATTTGACCGGTCAAATGCAGGACCGCGCATGACACGTGTCCTGATCGCGACGTGGATGCATCATGCCGGCCATGCCGTCCATTCTAAATCAATCAATGTGCCGACATGTAGCCGAAAGATACGCGGATGTACATCCCAAAAATACACACATAAACTACGTGCATACTAAATACGGTACACGCAGCGACAAGAAGAGAGAGAGAGAGAGAGAGAGAGAGAGAGAGAGAGAGAGAGAGAGAGAGGATGATGAGTCATCTAGCCTTTTGCAAATGTTAATCTGAACCCATCATGCATTAGCATGTGAGTTAGTAGATGCAACAAGTGAAGCCATGTGCAGTGATCGACCGATTCTTAATTAGTTAGCAACAAGCCATGATCCCTAGATACGGCAAATGGGTACGGAATAAGGTTGAAACACTTGAATCAGGTCAAGGTCATGGAATATCTAGTCTAGATGTTAATCAGCGGTATATCGTGGTTTATGGCAGTTTTGGCAGAGAATTTGGCCGGCCATTATCTAGGTCTGGTCAGGAGAAGAGAAACTGACCGACTGTCTCCTTGTCCATTTTCCAAAGCTTTGCATCACATGTGCGAAACCACCGTTGTTGATGCTTGGTGCATCCTGCCCGAGGATCCAGTGGCCGGATATATATAATCTAATTTGCCATCTATCTTAGAGCATGTATAATACAGACGTTTAGGGAGATGCTTAGTAATAAAAACTGATTTTTTTTTGCCACATAGAATAGATAAGGTGCTTATTTTGAAGCACCGATGCTTAAATAAGTATCGATGCTTAGCAGATGCTTATGTGTATAACTATATCTATTAATAGATAATATAACATCTAAGTATCCACGGAAGAGATGCTTGCATTGGAGGAAATAACTTTTGCATGGGTGCTTGATGATGTGGTTATATTCTCTCTTTAAGCATTCATATATAAACATGTTACATTGTACATGTCCTTATAGGAACATGTTATCGCTCAACGGTTAAGATGTCTTATCGAAGCACTAGGTTATGAATTGGAATCCTTGCTTGAAAAATTTTATGTTTAATGAAATTCTCGAGAAAAGACAAGCTCCAGCTATCCAGCGCAAAAACATCGTAGAAAAATTAAAGAAATGCTCTTGAAGGATGAATAAGATTTTACAAGAACTGGATGATACCCCGCGCGTTGCTGCAGAAATTGTTAATTAGCAATCTATATGAGCCGATTTATTTAGTGAGGAAAAAAACAATGTGATAAGCTGCAAGATGAACAGGGCCTTTTGGGCTTATGGCCTTTTTGGCTGACCATGCAGCTTGGGCTTAGCTAAATGAAACATTAGTATCGAACAACCATCTATGCTACTCATTGCTCATCCAAAGGTTGAAAATAATAAGGATGGTGTGGATGCACCAGGGAGAAGGGAATTAGCAATAACTACAGCTAGTGGGATCAATCTATTATATTTTAAAGCAAAGTCAAAAAAAGCCACTACGATCGCTCTTAAGGGCTAAAACTTCTCAGGTTAATCGAAGGGAAAAAAAGAAAAAAAAAGATGTAGCCGTTCATCTAGTGGACGCAAGTTATAACAACTTAGAATAAAACAAATAGTCCATGTCAAGTGCAATAAAAATTTGTGAAATTTAGAATAAAAATAAAAAATTAGCAATTTGATTTCTATACGAACACCAAAGTAAAACTAAAATTCTGAATAAAAATTAAAGAAAAATTAGTAGTTGAATAACAAATTCCAACCTAAAACTGAAATTCAAAATTAAAATTAGAAAAATTAGAAATTTAATTTTCATACGGATTCTAAGTAAAATTCTTAAATAGCTTAAATTTGGAATAAAAAAGAAATGAAAAAAATACCAGTTGGACTTGTATATTATCCCAACCTAAAACTATATAAAAGACTCCATCTCATGTACAATTCAACAATATACAAATATGGAATAAATATCAAAGGATAATTATCGATCTGATTTTTATATGAATTCCTAATTAAAATCTGTAAATATCTAAAATGTGTAATAAAAATGAAATAAAAAATTACAAGTTGTATTTGTATGCAAATTCCAGCATAAAACTGAAAAAATCCATCTCATATAAAATTCAAAAATATGCAAATTCAAAATAAGCCATCGATCGTGGTAGATCCAAATTATAATGGTATGGATTAATGGGCTATAAATAGGAAGTACACTTTGATAACAGATATGACTCTAATGTCATAGATGCATACAACATACATTACTAAAAAAATGTCAATTTATATATAGCCCATGATTAGAGCAATAGAAAAGAAGTAAATCTGATAGCAATGAGAAGGCTCTGCCAAGACCGAAGTTCATCAACACGTTGGTCAAACCGATGAATAAAAAATGAATTCTATGGACAAAAAACATGGAAGAACTCGGCTTTGTGCATATTGATAAGGACTCTTAAAGCAAAAGCAAAAGAAGCACCATGTTCACTCTTAAGGGGTGAAAATAATCACATTAGTCGGTGAAAGAAGAGAAAGATCTACATCATCAATGATAGTGGTCCAGATTACACACACACACACAATAGCACTATTTTGTGCCTGAGTGTAGAATAAGTTATTCTACGCTCCGACCATAACTAGAGCCGTGTGATCCTATGTTACTAGTAGAGTTTGGCCGTAAAAGCTTACATTGTGTGTAGTAATTTATGTGTTACCATCACACGATGGTTACTGCACTTTATGTGTGAGATTGTTTTTCTTTTCTAAACTTAGAACTGTAATATCTCTTTAACTAAACATCTGGTTTGTGATCGTTTTCACCGTTGTGTTCAAAATTATGAGCTTAACAAAATTATATCCATGTTAAATATGTTTTGTTGCTATTAAATTCATTTACTACAGGAAATATGTCATTTTACTGCATCACCACATGAGATTTACTATACTATTCCGAGTGTGGATGGGTAACGTATGTGTAGAATGAAACTGGTTGAAATCAGAATCTCATTTTACTATACCACCATAGGAGACACTTTTCTGAATATGGAAGGGTGACTAAGTATAGAATCGGATGGTGTTTGACTTTTTATGGCATCTAATATGAACTTTTATAGTAAAAGTTCATATGAGATGCCATAAAATGTCAATCACCATCAAGTTGTATACTCCCATGGTTGTCAGAGCTAGATTTCTCAATCCAGAATCTACTGTGTTTCACTGCACTAATCCCTGGATCAGTAGTTAGTGCACACACATACATCGCATAATAGTATTACAGAGTCTGAAATACACCACATCGGGTGAATGTTTACAAAAGGGCCGCTTTGGCCAAATGTCTTCATTACATAAATGCAGCGGAAAATAGTAGCAAAAGTAAACTCAATTCCACAGGCAAGCGACTAGTAGGGTAAAGTGTACATTATATGCCACCAGGGACCCGGTAACATATGTGCACACAAAGCCAAAAGTCCACTTGTCTATGTCTAACCATCGTGGCCTACGCCTTAGTTGTCATCTTTGCTTCCGCCAATGTTGGTAGGGGTTTCCTCGTAGGCGTAATGTCCTTGAGTTCCTGTTTCTGAATTTTGTCGCAAAAGCGAGCGTGAGCACTCCGACCCCGTGCTCCACGAGTCAACACACAGTATGTAGGGGTGAAAACGGATCGGATTCGGACGGATATTGCTTAAACCGTATCATAACCCATATTTTTTCTTCGGATTCGTAGTCGAATACGGTAAGACCGGATACGAATACGAATTCGGAATATTCGGAGTTTCGAATACGGTACCGTCGGGACGGATATGTAACGGATTTGGCTCAGAAACGGATAATATAGGCGGATAATACGGATGATTACAGTTTCAAAAGCTTATACTTTAGTTCCAAAAGCTTACAAAGTTACAACGGCCACTTGGTTTTATATAAAATGTGAAACCAATACTCATCAAGAAACTTTGTAAGCTAATTATAGGAACAATAGGAACACAAAGGTTCAACAAAACGAAGAATAGAAGAAAGCAGTGAGAACAATAGGAACACAAATTATACATAAGTGGTAAATTCATACAAACCACAATAGGAACACAAAGGTTCATATGAGATTACGAGTACGGAGTACCATACATAACATAAGTTTATCTTGCCATAATAGAAGCACAAAATAACAATAGTATAGGCTCATAGCCTCAAGCAGATAACAACTGAACACTCAAAGTGCCTTCACGCTCTATGGCAGAGTAATTGTAACATGACACTCAAATTAATAAATGTTAAATTCAAGAAGGCAACCCAGAAAGCTATAAATTCAAGAAACAAGCCAACAATTGCGTCTTTTATATCTCTACAAATGTGATTAAATTTGACAAAGGCAACCTGAAAGCTATAACTAATAAAATGAGCAAACTTCTTTGAGAATTCTAAGGATTGCTCTATATAGATGTACATGTCACAACTCCAAAACCTAATTCAATCTTCAAATTTGGCATTCTAAGGATTGCTCTATATAGATGTAAATGTCACAACGGATATGTAGGAACTTTTCACGATGAAATCAGATTTTCTAAGGGCTAAAACAGAAGAAATCAAAATAAACGAAAACCTAAGGACTAAATCGTAAAACATCAAAAAAACCCTAACCCACAATTTCACAAATCCTTCGCCGCCGCCGCTCGCCGGCTCGATTCATTTCCCCGCCGCTCGATTCATTTCCCCGCAGCCTCACTACTCCCCCGCCGCCCCTCCTTCCCCCGGCCGCCCCCTCCTCCCCCGCCGCCCCCCTCCTTTCCCCGCCCCGCCTTCCCCCGCCTCCCCCTCCTCCTCCGCGCCTCCCCCTTCCTTCCCCCGCCACCCCTCTTCCTCCGCGCCCCCTTCTCCCCCGCCGCCCCACTCCTCCCCCGGTCGCCCCCTTCTCCTCCGCCGCCATCTCCTCCTCCGCGCCCCGCCTTCCCCGCCCCCCTCCTCCTCCGCCCCCTCCTTCCCGTCGCCCCCTTCTCCCGGCACCCCTCCTTCCCCGCCACCCCACTCCTCCCAGTCGCCCCCTCCTCCTCCGCGCCCCTCCTTCCCGGTCGCCCACTCCTCCCCCCGCACCCTCTCCTCCCCCCGCGCCTCCTTCCCCGCCGCCCCCTCCTCCCACGGCTCGGCGGCGGCGACCTCGACTCTCCGAGAACGAGCCACCAGCGGCGGATGGCCGGGCGGCGACTGGAGCGCCGACGACGAGTTCGTCATCACGCGGGATGCTGCCCTCGGCTCCGGCTACGCTCCTCCTCCTCCTGCGGTGGTGCGGCCGTCGTCCACTCGTCCGAGCTCCGGTGACTGGTGTGCCTCCTTCCCCTCTATTCTCTCTCTCTCTCTCTCTCTCTCTCTCTGGTCTTTGCTCTGTGATTGTTGATAGATTGTGGTTGTGGGGATTGGGGAATCTGGGATGGCCGGCCGTGGCCCGTGAGAGATGTCGACGGGAGGGGGGACTGGGGGAGGCGAGGTAGAGAGGCGAGGTGGCCATTTCTTTGGCGCCGGCGTGCTCTTTGTGCGCTCGTGCAAATCTCACGATGGAGTGATGGGCTTGGCACTGCTTGCCGTTGGGTCGGATATCCGAAAAATATATCCGGGTATTATCCGATAAAATCCCGGATAGTATCCGTATCTGTTGGATAGTTCTTCTCCGAATCTGAATCCGTATCCGAAAACAACTATCCGAATCCGACTCCGAATCCGATAATTATCCGACATAACTATCCGAATTCGATCCGACTCGGATTCGGCGGTCGGTCGGTCGGGAAATATCCGATCCGTTTTCACCCCTAACAGTATGCAATATATGTAACATGCTCAGCTTGACAAAGGATGGCTATGGTTTGTTTTATTTGCAGGAGTGTTTTTGAATACAATTATATAAAAATTCCCTAAGACTTAGCATTTTTGGAAAAGACTGAATGTTTAAACAAATACTCATGTATATCAGTGTTACAAAACCCATCCACCATTACATGGATTCTGCACCATATAATTTCTTTCAGCGTTATAACCGCTTAGCTTACCACTGGGACGACACCCAGGACAACTTCCAAATCAGAGCAGTCCTTCGCTCTGCACATTTTATTCCCACCTTATTTTATTTTTAAACAGAACTATATCTAGTTAAATTCCCATGTCCGCCCTTGACCGTGGGCACGGCTATTCGAATAGTTTTGACTCTGCAGAGTTTGTACACTTTCACCACAAGAGACAATCAACTCGTTGCCCCACACGATTCCTTCGTCATGTGGTTGAGCAAATCATCACAATACCCGTTCAAAGTACCTCGCCCTTTCCATCATTTCGCCCTATGGGTCGCTCCCACTTGCGGTGGGTCCCATACGTTGTGCGGGATGTTCTCCTTCTGAACGTCTAGCAGCTGGGTACTTCACCTTGCTAGCCCGCCACAAGAGAACTTCACCTCTACGGTGTCCCATTCAAGCCGTCACCTAGACAGACCGCTTGCACTACCTCATCACCTCCTCTGGAAGGATGACTTTCGAGTCCCAGTAAATCTACTAAGCCAAGTTGTACTTTACAGGACTTGTGGTTGTCTTATTTTACAGGAGGTCATGACAAGATTCAGTCCTTAGTGGTATCAGGCGGTTCTACCACAAATCACACTCGTGCACCCTGCACCATACCCCGAACCATCCGCCCAGATAAATAAGCAATTTGAGGTTTTTGAGAATATAAAATAACCATATCCAACATACACTAGTCATTACCACCATGACTGCCCAACCAATTTTACTCAGGATTAAAAGTGATGCTTGGGCGCTCTCGCGCCCATGAGTACCTATGCAATACTAAGCATAGCGTATATTTAGGGACTTATTTTCGAAAGGTTATTATTATAATTTTGCTAGGGCGACAAGGTTCACTCATTCAAATACTCCAAAGGAGGTGTAATATTATTCAAGGTAAACAATAGGCACATAACTAGAATATTAAATTAAACATGTATTTGCATATAAAATAACAGCATGCAATTTGATAATTTAAACCAAATTAATTTGCGAAAATGTAGGTTCAACATGATCAAGTATTGACTCGCCTTGGTCACGAGTGGTGCGGAACTTGATTATCTTGCTCTTCTAGGGCTCTGCCTCGAACTCTTCCTCTTGAGCCTCGTAAGCTATTTTAGCGTCTTGTGAAAATTTGAATAAAAAGAAAGAACAACAAATCAACCAAATAACACCAAAAATTCAAATGAACTCTAAAAATCATGATTTTGGTTCCATTGGATAGATCTTGAATTTAGATAAATTTAGAAATTTGTTCCACTCAATTTACAGTTAAAATGAATAAGTTATGCTCATTTACAGTTCTCAATCCAATGTAATTCCACAAAATAGAAAATCCCTAACAGGTAGGTTCCACTTGCTATTTTAAATTTCTTCATTATTATTATTATTTTCCTTTCCTGTGTGCCACTGACATGTGAGGTATATACTGTACTCACTTAATGGTGGGGCCCATGTTAGTGAGAGATTTTTAAATGATTAACTTGTAATGGTACTTATGATCATCATTAACCATTAGTTAGTTTTAATTATCCTCTGTCTGATACTAAATGAGCTTACTTTCATTTAAATCAATCATTAACACTACCCTTAATTATTTTCAATATTTCCTAATCACTTTTAATATTTCCTATTCACTCTTAATCATCTCCTAATTACTCTCTCTGTTTACTGTAACATCGGCAAAAATTTCTTAAAAACCTAATCTAAACTTTGCGGCCAGAGGAATCGAACTCGGGTCGGCACCATGAACGCACACCCGTCTAGCTGACTGAGCACTCGGTGTTACCTGACAGTAGGAGCAAGAAGTAGCAGATAACCCGAGGCTGCAGGTGTCCCAAAACAGAGGAGCTCGGGCGGCGTACGGGCGGTGGGATTGCCGGCGAGGGGCAGCCGGAGGGTTGTCGGCGGCGGGCCAAATGGGTTGCTGGCGTCATGTGGAAGATGATGGAGGCGTCGGTGGTGGCCGAGGAGCGCCGGAGGTGGGTCAGCGACGTGCGGCAGCGGCGGGCTCGGGATAAGCTCGACGCCGGCGAGGTACAGGCACGGTGGAGCTCGGAGGATGGTGGGAATGGCTTTGCCGTGTCCTGAGGAGGGTCCGGGGAGGAGGAATTAGGCTATGTCGGCGGGAATCGTCGGGGAGCTTGCTGGTCGGAGTTGGGGGAGAAGAGTGGCGCCGGCGGCTTTGAGGGAGTTTGGGCTCAATTTCACTCGGTGGAAGGCAGAGGTGAATGTGGCGGAGTGAACGGTGAGTTGCGCGGGCTTTATAGCCGAGCGGGTGCAGTTGGCCACGGGTGAGGCTGTGCGGCACGCCAGGGCTGTCGGGTGGCGGCAGCGGCGGCGTCGGCCAGCGGCAATGGCGGCGGGGTTATGGCCGCGGGATTCGCGGTGCTCCCGCGTCGCCCGTGCCTTCCGCCCGGGTCGCGCGGCTTTTGACCGGCAACGAGCGGAGGAGAACGCGCGGAGGGCTTCGGCCGTGCGGGAGAAAAGACAGAGAGGGGGAGGAAGAAGACAACGAGGGTGCGGGTCCCGCTGGCCAGAGAGAGCGCGGGGAGAGGGGCGGTCCACTCGCAAGTGGGAGCGGCGCGACGCGCGAGGAGGCGGGCCGCACGCAGGCGTCTTGGTGGCCGAAGCGGCCGCAGCGCATGAGCCGTGCGTGGAGAGAGGGGCTGGGCCGGGGTGATGGCCGGCCCGGATTTTCTTTTTTTTTTTGGCATTTGTATTTATTTACATGTATATAATTCCTAATTTATTTGCCCTCTTTCTTACTCCTCTAAATTTCTGTACTTTCAATTTAACATAAATTTTATAGGTGTCATATTTTATTATGTACACATATACTTATTTATTTATATATATATGTATGTATATCCATATTTGTTGACATTTTTAATGTATTTGCTTCCTTGTTATTTATGTCATCATTTACAGAATTAGGGTTTTATATTTTAGGCCAATTCTCTCCCCTTCTTTTTCTGGATCATCTTTTGAGATTCTTATTTTAGATTTAACTTTCTAATATTTAATCATGTTTGTTTCTTCTTTAACTTTTTGGAACCTTCATCAAATTTTTCAGGAAAAACCCATAAACTCCAAATCCAAATAAAATTAATGGCAAAATAATTCAAAAGCTTTAAAATTTTTAAATTCAAATTTTCAGGATGTTACAATGGTGGTGCAATAAAAAAGCGTATTTTGTTCAGTAAAACAGAAATACTAACTTTAACTAGTTTTATTCTAGGGTATTGATAAACATCATCCGGATGTTTTCTTTCTAACTATCATCCAGATTTGTGACCGTTGGATTAGAGATCCAAGGGCCACAAATTCTCCCCACCCCCTCCAAAAAAAATTCACCCCCCCTCCAAAAAAAGAGACCGTTGGATCTCTAATCCAACGGTCCGAAATCTGGATGATTGTTGAGAAGAAAACATCCGGGTGATACCTATACACACCCTTTATTCTATGCATATGTCACCAGTCCGCACTCAGAAAAGTGCAGTAAATCTCCTATGGTAGTGCAATAAAATGGTGCAATAAAATAGTGTATTTTGTGTAGTAAACAACTTTTGCAGTATCAAAATATATTTAACATGAATCTCATTTTTGTTAAGCTTGTAACTTTGAACACAACGATGTAGACAAATCACAGATAAGACATTCGTTTAAAGAGATAGTGCAATTTTATGTTTACAGTCAAAAGAAAAAACTCCCATATAAAGTACAGCAACCATCATGTAGTGGTAACACATAAATTACTATACTTGATGTAATCTATATTTACATTTGAACTTTTAAATTTTCCTTGTTCGTTTTACGTTGAGCTACAGCATTCAGATTATTTTGCTCTAGATTCAATTGGACTAGACTTGCTTTTAGAGGCTAAAAATTGCCACATTAGTCTGAGTAAAACAATACACCGCTTATTTATTGGTGGTTTAAGAATTTTAACTATGTAGATTAATCATGTATATACATTAGATCGGGTTTGCTATGTATTCTTAAGTTGCCTGATTTTTTGTTAGCTCTAAATCAATTTTTTAACAAAAGAATTTGATCCAAAGATAACATGCATATTCAAATTAAGTTGGTGCACGGAGGAGATCTTCGAACTAAAAGGTACCATGCACGTCCGGAGAGATTTCAAGTAGAGTTTGAATGTCTGTTTGAAACATGCAAAAAAATTGCAAAAAAAACATTAGAAGCCCCGAAGGAATTATTTGTAACTCCCATGTTCAAAACGAGGTGTAACTACGAAAAGCAATAATGGCGTTTTCTTTTGCACACGCTAGAGAGTTTACAAGTTATAACAAACACGCTTGAGGTTGCCTATTGATTGGACATCAGACTACACGAAAAGGAAACACTTGGGTGTGTGTTTTTTTAGTTATAATTTATAGTTTTTGGTTTAAATTTTTAAATTCTGGTAATGCATGAGAGAGAGCATTAAGAAAAATACTTATGTGCAATTTTTACCGATATAGATAAAGTCAGGATAGTGTCTACTATAATTAATTTGTAGACTGGTGGTGATCAGTTCGGCTTAAAAGCTCATGGCTTATGGCTGAAAACACTGTAGCTGGCTGAAAAAAGCATTGTAGCTGACAGAGGCTTATTTAGCATAATTAAATTTAAAAAATTTTAAAAATATAAAAAATATGTTAGCCCATTACGTATAATACAAGCAAATACGGGAAAAAAGAACCGGCAAAAAAGCTCAATAAAAAGCCAAAAGTTCAGAAAAAGACGAAATTTATGAATAGTGAAAAATAAGCCAGAAGCTAGAAGCCGAAGCTGAATTAATCAAGGCCGATAAAATACACTCTTTTTAAAAGTTAGTTACTTAGAACGCTAACTCATAAACGCAAAAGCACACAACGCTTAGCTATGTAAATGTACTGCCTGGCATTAATGTGGAATATATATAGCGTGAGTTGAGCTATTTTTAATTTTTGTCAAGACGTATCTAAATACCACGTTTTTATCAAGACATATTGTCGCTCAAGAGCGGATTCTTTTTTACTATAACCATGGTTTTTGGTTTTTTTGTTTTAACATAAGTGTTTATACGAATAAATTAAATATTAAACTAAATACCGATAAACCAATAAGCCGCTTTTAAAAACTGTTTCGTTAAATCGGATCAAAGAGACGATGGAGAAAACCTTCTGTTTATTTATTCGGGAGAAACCGTAAACCAAAAATAATACACCCCAATTATGTTTCCTGAAGATGTGCTTTGCATCAAAAGTTTTGTCATTTCAAATTTTCATATTAAAAAGATCTATATATCCTAAATATATTAAATAAAATATAATCTAACCCACTAAATGTCATCTTCGTACTAAAAAGTTATAAATCTAGCCACGCATGTGCGCAAACCAGTATTATAGGATTCGTGGAGACGACGAGCACGAAGCTAAACCTAAGGGAAATGAACAGAAAGGAGCACCAGTTTAGTAGTCGAGCCGGCCTATTGGGCCAATGCAAACCCAAATGGGCTTGACAAGTGCTACACTAGCACCGACAAGCTGGGCCGGAAGTCCAAATGGGCTTCAAAGTGGACCCATCTAAAGGTCGGCAGTGAATCCCAGGCCCTAAAAGCCCACTCTACGTAAGAGCCCACTACGGAGAAGCCCATCCTGGCGCAGAGCTCGAAACCCATGCGCAACGACGAAATGGAGGCCCAGATCACCGTTGATACCTTCGCCTGGGAGCTAGATCCTGCCGTTGGATCCGGATTTGGTCAGCGAGACAGATATTTTTTTTCCCCGTACGGACGCACAAGGCGAGATTCCTCGCATGGGATAACGTGCACGGAAACAGACAAATGCTTTGTCGAGATCAATTTCGATGCACGAAAATATGTGAGATGCCGTTTGGAAATGCAGAAATTTTATAGGATATACGTCCCATTTATTTCGACTTAAACTTCTAAATTCTAGCTTATTTTTTACTATTTATAATGTTTTTCTAAATTTTTAATTTTTTTAGCTTTTTTACCGGTTCTTTTTTCCTGTATTCGTTTGCATTGTCCGTGATGATCTAACATATTTTTCTATTTTTAAATTTAATTACGCCAAATAAGCCATCTTTAGCTACAGTGTAATTTCAGTCAGCTACAGTGCTATTTCAGTCATAAACCACTATTTTTCAGTCCAATCGAGCGGGGCCTATAATTTAATCTTTGTAGGAATCAAGAAAAAATTTCACGTTCCAAAGTTCCAAAATTTGGACCTTAAGTTTAACTAGCCGTGGGGTGGCTATTACGGCTTCTTACACCATCTTAGATTGACTAGTAGTGTGCCCGTGCTAACGCCACGGTAAAATATAAAACAAGATAAAATTTGTAAAAAATAAAATGAACAATCAGATTCATTAAGATTCACGTCTCATATATTGTATAACCAAATATTTTTGTCACATAATGAATGTCACATAACGACTGATCCTTTGAGGAGGCGACAACATCATTGATCCTTTGGGCGTGGTCGAAAACCTCTCGGGAGACCTTCGACCACGCCCAAAGTGGTCGTATCCGCCACAACGTGGTCGAAAACAGTGCGCATGGCTTTAGATCACGACCAAACGTGGTCGTAAATCCTTCCGACTACTTGTTCAACGCTCTACCCGGTTCCGACCATGGACAGTGTGGTACATTAATTAAAACAGTAAACTCTAGAATTCTAAACCCTAGCACAAATGAATCATGCGGTCGGCGAAGAAACGTGCGCTGGGGTCGTAAATCTACTGTAGCTTTACCATGGTCTTAAGTCCTTACGACTACGTTTGCCGTGATCGTAAGGCGACTTTGCCCACGCCTACGAGATTGCACAGAACACTCAGGGATTGCTTTTCACTTCTTCTTTACTCGCAATTGCTTGATACTCTTCGGTGTTTTCGGTACATCAAAGTTACAGGACTACACCCCTTTTATACCCGGTTGTTCGACTTCAACAAGAGTTCGACTACGAGTACAAAACCAACTCCGACTCCGACTCCAATTCTACTTTTTCTGACTGCAACTTCTACTACATTTCGACTTCGGATTTCTTCCTTGTTTTGGATTGGATTTCTTGTTAGAAATTTATATAAAAACAAGTAGTTGTCATGGCAAATCCGATGCAATGCAAAAATCAAAACAAGAAAAGATCACTTTACTTGAGAAAGTAATGAAACAATGGTTACCAAAAGGATCCTTACGGGACAAGATGAATTGACCCACATTGAAACACATGAACACTGGAAAGAATGATCACAAGTAGTTGCCACAATACCACTTACGTCTTGATCCAATCTCTCTGATTCATCAAACACATAAATCATGGTAAGGAACAGGCAGGTCATCTAATACCTTATGCCAGATAGATAATTAAAATGACAACCAACAAATTCCAAAAATTAAAAATACTAAAAGAAATGGTATAATAAACAAATTGGTTTCAAAACTCAGCCCAAGAAATGAGAAAGTGTGTACAATGTATGAGGTCCACATATTTACATAACGACAGTTAAACAGTATAAATTCATATATAAACCATTTTTATTTTTTACTATAAGAATGCAGTTCCTCAATTTGGTAGAACCTATCCAATATGGGAGTAGATCGTAGAGCTTAGAAAAATCGCATCAAGAAAGCATCTGTAAGAGAGACATTAAAAGATTGATAGGCCTTTGCAATACCAAACAAAAATAAGGTTAAGCAGTGTGGTGAAACTAAAACTCAGCAAACACATAACTTTGATGTTTGCAGAACTTCTCAACCACACAGGTGTAGTTTCTCAGAAGAGAAGTGCCTAATCTATTGATCAGAAAGTACAATCAAATTTTGCCCCAGATAATTGGGAGATAATTAAAAAGCAAGAACACTATGCTACCTTACTGTTGTATTTTTCAATGGACCACAAGACAATCTTCAAAGTTTCTCTAGGCAACATCTCAACTCTTCACCCAAGCCATCCATCAAGCAATCCGACAGTAGAAGAGGCCCTCTTTTGCGCGAGAAAAATGTAGGAAGGTTCCTGCCCAATTTGCATCCTATAGAAGTCAAGCAGACATAAAGGTAATGGTGAAATGCCCCAATGAGCATTGGAGAATCCTTTTTGCATGGCCACCAGAGTCATTTTGATAGTTTTCTGTACTAAGTGAAACTTGACTTGACCACAAGATGACAAGAGTTGTTCTTTATTCATAATGCTAAACATATGAATTTGCAAGGAACCGGAGTACCAGCAGAAAGAAATATTCATTACTGCCTTTGTAATCCTTGTAGTATGCACTAATGCACATCTTCCTTGCTCCTGCTCACTTCTCTTTGCCAGTATGAGTTGTCTTGGAAGGTATTCTGCATATATGCACTACTAAAAAGTGAGATTCCCTTCCAAAGTTGATGCTTCCTGTCCCAACAACTTGTTTTTCAACTATAACACCAAAGTGGCACCCATTCGATGCATAACCACCACTGAAAAACAAAGAAAAAAGATTAAATACACTAACACAATGGTTACATATAGCCCCTATAGAAGTTCAGCTAACTTAACGATCTATTCAAAGCTAGCATCTGAAACTTGTGAAACGTACACAAGCTGAAAGAAGAACATTTCACAAAAAGAAGTAACCAGAGACAAATCTTTTCTAAAATAATGTTATTTTCAGTTTCCTTTTTCTCGAGCGAGAGGGGCTATTGTCAGCATCAATGGTACAAATAGCTGTTGGTGAAAATATTGTTTTACGCTCCTTTGGTTAAGTTTAGCATATACTTTTCCACGAGAAAAGGTTCAGATTGAAAGGGCAGGTTGCTTGAAAGCCACACCTCAAGAACGAAATGGAATATGCTCACATACTCCAAAGGTGGATCCATAAGTCATATTAAAGCGCAAACCCTTGCTCTAAGCAATACTTACGAAGAAGATGCATGAGAAGGAAGCGACACTCTAGTTCATGGAAATGGAACTCACAAGGTGATAAAGCATCGTCTGATAATGGAGTCACTCTAAGTCGTTAGATCTTGTCAACCCTATCACCTCTTTTGAGTAGTGGGGAACAGCTGGTTTTCTTGACTTCTTCAGGGTAAAGTCAATGCTGAAAATGTAATAATATTGGATTTGGTCGTATATATCCTTCAAACCACAAGTAAAAGTTGTGGCTAAATTCCATGGTTTTTTCTGGTTAACAAAAGTAGAGCCTCAAGAAAAGAGAGCAGCAAGTCTAGCCACATAGAAATTAGGGAGCGATATACTGTCTCTATGATGATCATATAATGTCTCTATGATGATGACCAGTTGCACTAAGCCAGAACTGGATGAAGTGCACAAGACAGTAACGTACGTCATCCAGTTTTGTGGGATGATTAAGCAACCAGAAAGAATGGCCTTCTCTTTAAATGTGCTTTGCTGTTTACAGTACCCACATTGAAAGGCAATCAGAAGAAGCAATGGATGCAATTCAAATATGCAATCCCTTGGGTTAGACTACGAACCACAATGAGCGAATTAAAGGTAAAGGTCCACAGGAATCTTGGCGAGAATATAGTTGAGTGTACAAGAAGTTTACGAGGATGTATGGTACCAAAGAAATTGAGAAGGTCAAATGCCAGCAGGATGTGGACAGTGCACTTAATCAATACATTGTGATGGATGAAACACTCCCAATCTGATTTGCAAACATTGTTTCCTTTTCTTCCTCACATAAAGACCACATAATTGAGCCATACGAGAAACAAGATTTTCCGAACTCAATAGCATTTCCACAATGCAATTCGAATAACAGCGCAAACTGTTTCACAAGCAACGGAGTCTCCTAATAAAGAATTTATCCAATTTTATGTAGTCACTCAACAAGTAAAGTGTACATCAATGGCATGAACAAAGGAAACTACCTTGACTTCCGATTTCTTCACCGTCTTAATTATGAAGCGATCATCTTGGGTGAGGTAAAAGAAGCTCCCACTTTTCCCAGGCGAAGACAGCTCCCTAAGAGCGTCATTCCCACAGATTGCGAGCATGTAATCCACTGGATCGACAGTGAACAACTTCCTCAAATGCCTGCAAAATTCAAAAACCCAGTAAAAAATACAGTAAGGCACAAAACAGCAAAACTAAAGCACAAGACACATTGATTAGAAGGAATGGCAAGCAAGCACTGAACACCATGGGGCGATAGTCCTTCCACTGAAATCGAGGGCGAATGTGGTGGTGTGACCTTCCATACTACAAAAATGATTATAGACAAACCGGACAACTTTGCGGGAATTTTTCCAATTAATGGATGTGTATCAACATAAAAAAATTAGTACGGAGGAAAGACAATCATGTTGTGGTTCACACACAAGACGATAACACACATAAAATGAGGAAAGGAGGTGGTTAGCCAAGTATAGGAAGAGGCTATTAACCTTTTTAACTACATGTCTTGGTCATTAATGTTTAAAGTAAATTACACGAAATAATCACATATAGATGACAAATCGTGTGAAAACATGTATTAAAATATTCCCACTCCCGGATGTAATAAATCCATGTAGCTATTGGTTGGGCTGAGCAGAATTGGTTCCAACACGAGAGATTCAATTTTAACCTTTCGAGTTAAACTTGTTGCCAGACAAAGACAAGACACCCACTTTTATAGACAATGTGGTAATATCTATGAAGTTACATGAGGAACTTGAATAGATATTAGAACTGAACTTTTCACAATTTCATGTAAGGTAAATTCCATCAAAATGATGATGATGATTGTTATAGGCGTGGGCCGCCCACGCCTATAACAATGATGCTCCTAGTAGTCAAAAATAGGTATTGCATATAACTGGAAAAGTTTTCACCATTTCGGTGATGACTTCCAATGTCTTGAGGAGAATGGTTGTTTCATCTTGACACTTGGTGGAGGAAACTGCAAGTAAATCTGCATGGTAAAAGTGATAATACTTGATAAATTATTTATTAGAACATAAGAACAAAGAGGCACGGGATGGTATTGCCAACCTTTACAAAGGGGCAGTGTCTCCCACTTGAAGAAATATGAGTGAACATCTTAATGGGTTAGGACACCTTGTAATTCGGCGAGCTCAAGCTCCTCATCATCAACTAAAGTAGGTTGTTCGGTTCTTTGTTACGAGGATTCTGATTCATCAACTGAAAGATGAAATGTCAAAATTTAGCATTCATGGCTATTCCTCCAAATGCCCCGACTTTAGTAGCTCTAGTGGTCTAGAAGTTTGCTCCTTTTCTCCGTATTTTTGTTCTTGGCCAAGTAAGCCGAGTTACCTTTCCTTTTTTCGGTGGAGGTCTGCTCCTTTTATCTACATTTTTCCGTGCCATTATTTGTTTCTACATATAAGGAAAAACCAGACAAAATCGTGAGTGGCAAAGCACAATTTGAAGAAGCATTCTGAACTCCATCTTCTCTTAGTGAATTGATATTTCGCTTCAATTCATGGATTTCTATTCTTGATATTCTCACTCAACAACCTACATAGTGTACAATTTGAAGTCGTCAATTGTTGCCAAATTCCATGAATTGTGCGATTCTGCGATCACAAATTGATCTGCAAATCAGATTATAGCATTGAAAGATGGAATTGTGTGAGTTGCCCTTCACAGGACTTTGCTATTATAGATGTTCTAACGGTGAAACATACAATGTCTAACCAAAAGGATACAAGTATACAATTCTTTTTGAAAATGAGCTCAGTAATGCAATATGCTAAGTAACAATAAGTTGAATTGAAAAATAATTTTTGTCAAGTTCTCAATTCAGTATTTCTAACAGGTTTGTAGACACACAACTGTAATCAAATCATGTTACACAATACCCTTAAGTACTTGAATTCAAACCTATATTTTTGTCCTAAAAGTAAGAACACATCCCGAGTACTGTTAGTTAAGGATTGTCACAGCATCGCCATTCACAAGCATAATAAAACTATTACCCATCGCATTTTTAAAAAAAGATAAAGACCAAGTACAACTACAGCCTTAAACCTAAAAGTTCTCTTGCTAAGTAAAATCTACTTGCAATTTACAAATAACAACTGCCCCAAAAAAATCTCAGGCAAGTATCCAACACCACCAATCTTTGACCCCCCGCCATAAGCACAATATGAGTTCTAATCAGAATAAATAATGCATCATGAGACCCAGTCGTGGAAATAAAAAAGCCAAAATCGCAAAAAAATGGAAATCGTGTGAATAGGATATGTTGTTTCCTACAAGATCCTGAAGCACAAAAATTAACCTGAGGGGATGTAGTGCACAGCGGAAGGTAGTGAGTCGCTCTCTTCGCGGCTTCGCCCTGGCCGCTTCACTCCGTCTCTTTGGCTAATGTCAGGGAAGCAGCGGAGGAGGAGGTGGTAGCGGCGGCGGCGAGCAAGATGTTGGGTTGCCCCTGGATGTCCATGGGTATCCCTTCCAAGTGGCTTTTAATCAACAACACCCACAATAAAATCACGCAAAGAAAGGAGGAACAATTCCCCTCACACGGAGGCGGATGATGGAGGAGCAATCGACGAGGAGCGGTCGATGATCTTCTCATTCGGCTGAACCGATGAGGCCTGTCTTGGCTCTCCACGCAGTCGCCCGAATGCCAACACTACCGTCACTCCACCAATCCAGAAACCCCACCGGCTAGTCCTCCCAAACACGCTAAATTGGGTGGATTCAAGGAAAGGAAGGAAGATCCTACTCACCTCGAGTCCATGCACTTGTAGATCGGCGCGAGGATGTTGAGCGTGGTGCGAGACGCGGCGCTCATCGCGCCCTGCAGCAGCGGCGGCGCCGCCGGTGGTGGTTCTGCGGTCCGACCTGCTGCGCCGCCTCGCGCCGGCCTCCCTCCGCCGCTTCGTCGCCCCAAACCAACAAGCGAGAAGAGGAAGCGGCCGCCACCGCAACCGCCCCGACGGTCGCCTCCACCGGCGGCCGAAGTCGCCACGCGCCGGCTTGAGCGCGCGCGCGCGCGCGCGCTGAGCCGCCCTCCATCGCTCGGACCCCCCGCGGCGCGGCTGCTGGCGCCAGCGCGCCTCGCCGCGCTTGCACCACCGCCTCTGTTGCTCCCTTCCCGATCCGATCGCCGCTCGCGCCGCCGCCCTCGCCGCCGCCCGCCGAAGTCCCCGCGCGCTCATAGTCCCGCTCCCGCCTCGCCGCGGCGGATCTGAAGCTAGGGTTCGGTTCGCCGCCAAACCGGATCGAGCCGCCATCTCGGCGAATCGAGGCTACGGGCGGTGCATCGATTTGGGGAGGTGGGAGGGGTCGGGCGTGTGCGTGTGCGTGGGCGCGGGTGGGTTCAGGTTCAATGAGGAGGCGGCGCGGGGGGGGGAGGCGGCGGCGGAGCGGAGGGTGGGGGAGGAGGAGGAGGCGCGGGGTGGTGTGGGGAGGAGAAGACGGCGGCGCGGGGTGGTGTGGGGAGGAGAAGACGGCGGTGCGGGGTGGGGTGGGGAGGAGGAGGTGGTGGCGCAGGGGGTGGGGGGAGGAGGAGGCGGCGGCGGAGTGGGAGGAGGCGGAGGAGGAGGAGTGGGGCGGCGGTGGAGGAGGAGCGAGGCGGGCGGGAGGAGCGGGAGATGGGGACGCGTGCGGGGGGGGGAAGCAGTGTCGCGAGGTGGGGGATATCAGAAAGAGGAGAGGTTCAATGATGTGCATGATCCGGATGATTTTGGCCTTTGGATCTTCAATGAGTAAGAGAAGAAGATTTGAGGAGCGATCCAGGCCATTCATTTGTATAAAGTTGGATTACTTTGGTGCACAAATCTGGGTGGACTTAGATTAGGCATGACTGTGGGGTGGTTGAGCGGGGTGGATTTAGTAAAGAAAATTTTGGTGTATTATAGAGTAGGGTAGATATATTCTTGTGTCACATTCGTATCGGAGGAGTTCAATCCTCTCTCTCTCTTTTCAGTTTTTTAGGCACCAACCATGTGAGTTAATTTAACAATAGTAATTAGCCAGAGGCATACTTGTAGAACGAAGAAATTCTTGTGTTCTTGCACAAGAAGTCTGTCTGGACAAACCTTGACACATCCCCATCTGCATCGTCATACAAAAGCATTGCATCCCGCCAGCCGTTTTAATATCTTCTTCAGGTCAGGGTGAGCTCACTGCTGTCCCAGTTAATCTCGCATGCTGTCATGTTCGTTCTGATGCCCCTAATCACAACCGGGCATATATATCACACAAGATCACATCCCCAGTGAATTTATATTTGGATTACACGAAGATTCGATCGATACACATCGGTTTCTTATCCTGTTGCTAAGCTTGTCTTGTGGTCAAATCATTTTTTGACGTTATCTTTTCCAGGATCAGTGACAGGTACTCTGAATGTCTCACTGGCTCGTGGACATGCGCTGGAAAATATTCTCGTAATCGTGTTCTGCATTTTCTAGGATTGAGTTCAGGTGCATCAGATGCGTACGCGAGGCTTCTGGCTCTGCCCGTGCCTGATATGGTGCAAGAAACCTTACACCGGACGCTCTTCATTTTTTACTGTTTATGAATATGGTATGCAACTTTCATCAGGTTCTAATATAAGCTGGTTATGACAGTTGCTTGGAAGATCCTTTTGCCCCCCACAACTAATGTAGGATGGTCATGGATACATGGAATCATCACGAATGAGCTAAAAAAAGGCTAGAAACACGTCTCTCCTTCAATTATTGGGATGGCAAAATAGTAGTAGTATCATTCAGTGTCCATTTCCTACGTGGGAAAACCAAAATGTCCTAGCCACCTGCCCAAAAAAAAGGTGACCTGTCTTTGCTGAATTCGCAGCAGGTCAGAGCAACGTCGAATGGATGATCTGTGCGAACTGCTACAGTCTGAATTTTCGAAGTGACTTGTTTGTACAAACAGATAATAACATCCTTATTCATTTTTATTCTATGAAGCAGATGTGCGCATCGACTCTGGACAATAACAGGTCCAGCTTGGTTACTGAACAATTCCAAGAATCAGATGCTCCCTATTGGCAATTCAGAACAATATCTGAATGTCTTGAATAACAACCAGCTCAAATATGTAGGCAAAAATATTTGACATGCTGTCACAACATGAATCATGAATGAATCGAACAGTGACTTCAGAAAAGATAGTTCTCATGCACAGAACAGTTTAGACTAGCCAAGCCCAGGGTTCATGATTCATACAATGTTACTGTATGCCACAGTGCAGTCAGCACCTAGAACAGAGTAACTAGTGTCAATTACAATCGGATCAATTGAGTGGATTGATCACAAGCACAGGTGATATGATGCTGCAGCAAACATCATCCAGACCAGGACCTAAGTCTAAATTCTACATCGCATTACGCAGCAACATGAATGCATACACATCTAATCCACATTACGTTAAGACCATGGATTTCTACATGCCTGCTATTCTTTTGACTCGCACATCTTGGGCTACCCATCTTCCTCATAACCTGCATGGCATGAATGGGTTCATATGAGCAGAATAGCCTACCCACGGAAATCACAAGTATGTCTCGAATTCTGGATAGGCACAACTCTTTTTTAAGTCATCGAGTCCACTGAACCACCAAGGTTACTAACTAGGCCATGGATATATTCATACATAACATACAACCACTGGTCATATTTATTGGAATACCTACATCTATATTTGTAGCCAAGTAAAAATGAAAGCAGCTAAATATAAGAGCTAGCATCATTTGCCACCCATGTCGAGATGGCAAGGAGGATGCGCCCCTTCCATCCCTGCAAGAGCCACTGGTGATCTATGTCGATCACAAAGTCCTTGTGGTAGCAGCCTTTGACCTTGTCCCGCACTGCCTGAATGATGTCTGGATTCAATGGCAGCTGCTTCAAGCCTGCACGTTGATTTCGCACCTGCCATTGCTTATATGTCTCAGGACGCTCCACCCGATCTGTACCCTCACACGCGATGACATTCAAGGCAGCCCGCCCAATCATGTTCTGCTCAATCAGCATCCTCTGGTCGCTGTTCCTTGGGGTGGTTGTGTCCAGAATATCAAACAAGGCTGAGTAATAGAACAGAGCCTCCCGGAACCGTGTCACGAAGAATGGTGCACTGAACGAGCCATTCACTATTGCATGGATAAACGCATGGGGCTGCATCTTCCGGATGTTATTGAGCACAATGTCCCTTGGGCTGTCAATCACAACGCTCTCATCCATCAAGTTCTTGAATTGATACAGGCTGTTCACAATGAGCACCTCGTCAGGATCGATGTTCAGATCCTCTTTGCGCACCGTCCACATCTTTGCCGCCGCGATGGCATGGTACTTGAATGGCACACCAAACTCACGGGCATAATTACTGAGCCGGCGCCCCGTCTCCTCAATGCACTCAGTTGGGCGGAACCCAGGCTGGGGGATGTCAATGCCGGTGATCCTCACCTCCGGTGGCCCACCCTCCCTATCTGCTATCCGTCGTAGAAAGCATGGCCACTGGAACCCATAATGTATACCATAATCGACGATATGGATCTTCTTCTTACCCAATGACGTGTTGAAGATTGTATTATTTGAGAACATGAAGGACACCTTCTTGAAGCAGATGGCAGCCATGTACAGCAGGTACCCCTGGAGTATGTCCACGGCCGAGGTTCGCTTCGCCATGAGTGACTGGTACACCAGGCTGCCCGTGCCGGCCAGCCGCGCCTGCAGACCCTCGGCGAAGCAATGGGCGAGGCGCTGCGTTGCATCCCCCTGCGGGTGTGCGTGCTGCTTGATCTGCTTCAGCAGCTCGGTGGCACTACGACGGTCGTCCGTGGCCACGGCCTGCGCGCAGTGGGTGAGCAGGGTGCGCAGGTCCACCACGTCCGGAACGCCGCCCCGGCCCCTCGCCTTCCCGTTCCCGCCCTTCCCACCGCCGCTGGCCTCGTTCTGGGCCGCCTCCTTCTCCATGGCGATCCGCAGATTCTGCATCTGCTCGACGCACATCTCGTGGGAGGTCATCATCACTTTATCGAACATGTCCCGCGCGGCGACGTCGTCACCCAGCACCGCGGTCTGCTTGCTGCTCCTGCCACCCTCCAGCTCCAGCTCCTCGTCGTCGTATGGGTTCTTGCGGGCCCGGCCGGCCACGACCGCCGCATCCACCGCCGCCTCCTTTTTGACGCTCACAACCGCCGCGGGCCCCGCAGCTGGGGCTGAGACGCCGTTGAAGCCAATCAGCAGCTTGTCCTCGCTGGGCAGGAACTTGTTAGCCTCCTCTACGCCCCTGAGGAACTCCCCCGAGGAGGCCTCGAGGTTGATGACGAGCTTGTCCTCGCTGGGCAGGAACTTGTTGGCCTCCTCCATGCCCTTGAGGAAGGCGGAGCTCATGAGGTCGGAGCTGGCACCGGCGCGGAAGAAGGCCGCCGGATCGAGATCGAAGCTGTTGGGGGCGGCGCCGAAGCGGGGCAGGTACTGGGCGGCGGGGTCGTAGGAGTTGACGGCGGCGGGGGAGACGGAGGCGTCGGAGGGGGAGAGGCGGTTGGCGCCGCCGCCGCTGCTGTCGGAGGAGTTGGACTGGGAGGAGGGGTCGGAGAGGATGTCGAGGAAGGGCTGCTGCGCCTGGAGGAGCGCGGGGTGGTCGGGGTAGTCGTAGAAGAACTTGTCGTCGATGTCCTCCTCCATGAGCATGCGGGAGATGAAGGGCAAGACGAGGTCCTCCGGTGTGGACGAAGACGGCGACCCGCCGCCGCCGGCGGGCTGCTGATCGTGCTCCTGGTGCGGCGTCGGGGGGAGGTCGAGGAAGGCGGAGGGGGGTGACGGGGGGAGGTCGGAGAGGAAGAGGGGGGAGGGGTCAGCGGCGTCACCGGCGCCGGGGACGGGGAAGGCGGGGGAGTGGGAGGAGGAGCCCATGGCGGGGAGGCGGAGGAGGAGGGTTTAGCTGCTTCGTAGAGAGGACGTGGGGAAAGGGAGGGAGAAATGGGGAGGGGTAGGGGGTGGATGAGGGAGGGAGACGCGGACAAAGGTCGGGAGGGACGGAATATTCCGTGTGCTTCTGCGGCGGCGGGCCGGGCTGCGACGGGTGGGCCTGCATCGCTTGGGTCGGGCTTGGGCTCGAGCCCGGTCCGAAGAATCCGCGACGGCCATCCGTCGGCTTTGCTTCTGTGCCGCCGTAGAAATTTCACACAGATTCTACAGAAACTCTATAAAAACGTCAATTAGTCATAGAAAGGAAATCTCGCGTTTCAGACTGGTTTGGAAACTTTCCTTTTCCGCTCTCCTTGGTGCGTGTCGTGTTCGTCGCTGGAGCTGGACCTAGTCGCCGGGAATGGGGGCTGGCCGATGAACGTGCTGGCTATGTCTGGCTAGCAGCTCGACCGGCTGTGCTGTACAACGGCCGTGTTTATTCGGACTTACGTAACTGATACAGGGTATGTTTTTTTTAACTGTGGTTTATGATTTTTGTTGTGTCTTATGATTTTTAAGCTGTTTATACGAGAGATTGCAGAGTAACAGAAACTCACGTGTGGTTTTTACCGATATAAATGAAGTTAACAAAGTATGTACTACAATTAACTATTAGACCTTATCTTGAAAAAATATTCCATTTAAAAGCTAGTTACTGTAGAAAAATCGAAAAGCAGCTTTTAGAAGCTAAAAAGAACAAAGCCATAGCTAATGTGGTGATGTTGTTGCTTGGTACCGTTGAGCTGTGACACACCACATATCGTTGGCGTCGTGGTCTCTTCTTTTAGACTTTTCAATGGTATTTTTTGTTTCGATTCTTCTTGATGAGGATTATTTATTAGACTAATAAATTATAGTTTAAAAGAGCTTGTTTTTTTAGGAGTTTTGCATGATAGATTCGGTCTGGTCCCTCCCAAATTCCCTTTTGGAATCCCTGGTCCCTGCAGGCCGCTTGACGAAAGTACAGGCAGCTTGAGGCCATATATACTTCGCGTTGAGAAATGAGTAGTCGCGGTAAAGCTAATTAAAACCCCGGGAGGAACCTAAAAAAGCCTGCAGGGTCCATCAATTAGGGTCTGTTCTTAGCTTTTGACTTTTGTTATAATACCTAGCTTTCAAATAGAATATTTTCTCAAAACAAGGTCTATAAGTTAAACGATCTACACGTTACAAGCCCAACATCTGTACCAGCCAAAATCATAAGTAAGTATCTATCTCTCCATAATCTGTACCGTAAACAGCCAAAATTCAAAAATTTTAACTAAAAACTATAAATCGCAGTCGAAAAGAACATGTTCTTAATCTCTTGTTACCTTGGACTCACTGATCCCTGCTTGAACAAGCTTAGCCGGAATTAGCAGCTCGATCGACGCGTACCATACGGCCCAACCCGATCGATGATGCGGTTGGTTGGACGGCTCGATTCAAGGCTACTTGCACCGTCATCAGCATGGACCTCGATGACTGTGCAGCCGTTGCGAACAATAAATGGCAGCGTACGTGCGTATCTTCCTTGATGCGCTAGCTTCACTGAAGAAGCTGACCAACGCTCTATCTCTGTGCGATGTCTTTGTTTGCAAGATCTATGTCTCACCCATTTTACTTTTTATTTCTGATTTATTTTTATTTATTTATAAATTTCGTCTTTTTTAAAACTTTTAATTTTTTTAGCTTTTTTACCGGTTCTTTTTTGTGTATTCGTTTGCGTTGTCCGTGATGAGTTAACATATTTTTATTTTTAAATTTAATTACGTTAAATAAGTTACATTCAGCTACAGCATAATTTTTAGTCAGTTACAGTACAATTTCAATCATAAATCACTATTTTTCAGCCTAACCGAGTAAGGCCCTAGTGGTGTTTGTTTGGGAAGCTTAGCTTAGGCAGCTTGGATTGACGAGGCTAGTGTTTGGTTGATTGGGTCGATGGCATAATCGTAGCGTATCATACCTTTTTTTTAGTCATCTGATTCACCCGTTGTATACTTGTTCCTGCGTCAAAATTTGTCAAAATTAAGGTCCATCCTAACGGGTAATCTAGATGTATATGAATACCATATATATAGTTTCGCCGAATTTGATCGCCTCATAATTTACACGCATCTCCTTATTACAGAGAGCTAGAGATGCATGTGCTTTCGTCTCAACGAGTTATTATTGAGATGAGATGGAGCCTGCAATCACAAGCCAGAATCTGTCTTCTAGGCTTAGGATCCATAACCCGACAAGACGAGCCGTGCTGGACATTGGACAATGCAAGCTGCCACGCATGCACGCATCATCAATCAACAATGTCCTTAGCTTCAAAAAAGAATCAACAATGTCTTAGGATCTCATTAGGACAAGATGAAGAATGAGCACTTAACAGATGACGAACAGCAAGCAAGGACGTACAAAACATAGTACTAGGAAGCTAGCCACCACAATGGGGAAAAACCGACACACTACCCGTACGATGAGCAATGATCGGTCGAGTACCTCTAGCATGCGGTTACAGCTAACCCTGTTGATTGTACTGACTGTGTATGCATAAGCAAATTAGTGTTCTACTCATATCGATTTTTTAAAAACTATTTTTTTATAATACATAATATTTTTATAATATCTAACTTTTAAACGAAGTGTCTTTTTAAAACAGGATTTACTAGTCGATTGTAGCTCACATTATAGTAACTTCATTTATATTGATTAAAATCACATGCAGGTGCCTCTATACAAACTTCTCTATAAACTATTACTATTTATAAGTCAAAACCAAAAATCAATATGAACGGGCCTAAAACTGGCGGGGCAACCCATGCATTGCATATGCATGCACCGGAGGGAAAAAGTACGCTAGCTACCTATTGCTGCATGCATGCATGCTGGCATCTCCCCGGCATATGCATGCATTGGACGGTGGCAAGCAGGGGCGGACTCATCATGATTCATGGGTATTCAGCTAAATACCTAAATTTTTTGGTAAATAATTCACTATATACAAAATATGATACATATGTATATTAGTAATTGGACCAAATTCATCTTGTTCATGCCCAGTTAGCCCAAATTGGTGTCAGGTCCTTTTGGCATATTTCCCCCTCTCGTCGACACTGGCCTAGGCCCACTGCCATCTTGTTCATACCCAGTTATAGTCTCTCCTCTCTTCGTCTGGCGTCTGACCGTCTCTCCATCTCTCGTCACTCGGCTGGCACCTGGCTGCGATGGGTGCCCGTGCCCCTGGTTCTAGTCTTCTAGAGGCGCATAGGTAGCAGGAGCACTGGAGCAGCCGCCGATTGAGCAGGGCTAGAGGCTGCGCAGGCAACAGGAGCGCTGGAGGCTAGCAGTGGAGCGATTGCCGGTCGAGCAGGCACTACCACACTATGGGCTTGCGACACTGGGCAGATTCGTCCTCTTTGACCCGGTGACCCCTATGCTCTAAAATCTAGATATATAGATGGTAGATCTGTTTTGCTTGTGTGCCCCTATGGTTTGTAGTTTTGTACTTCCAAGCCAGATGGATGACCTCGATTGCCTCGTGCTCAGCTCTCGTGGCTATGGCACCATGCACGGCCTCACCGCCGCCGCCAAGTCCAGGTCATGACACCTTGACAGCCGCTGCCGCCTCCATGGACTCTCCTCTCCTCACACCTTGTACTGCTCTTCTTGGAGTTCTACCTAGTAAGTTTTGTAGTGGCAAGAAGCCATGAACTGAAAAAAGTTTTAATCTTTTTTTGTTATAAAAAAGGGATTAATGGGCTATTTGATCTTTTTTGTAGTAAATTTATATGGTGATGTAAGTGTTGACTACTGAAGAAAATGGTGTTCTTTCTAATGCTCCTTGTTGCTCTTCATGGAGTTCTTTAGTTCAGTGTTTGTAGTGGTGACATTGTAATGGCAACAACAAGAAGCCAAGAACCCCGCCGTTCCTGCTTTTCCCACCACTGCCTCTACTCTCTCCTGCCTCACAGCCGACAACCCCGCGCCGCAAATTCGAGCACCTTGGAACCCAACTCTGCCAGCAAGAGCCACCATACACCCCCCCTCATTCGTGCCGTGACTCTTACTTGGACCAGCACCGTAGACACCTCACATCTCACCGCCTCGTCGACCTCCCTTTTCTCTCTGCTCTCACTCTCTCACAGCCGACCTGACATTCCCCTTAGCTTTTGACCACTGCAATGTCATACTCGAGGAAGCACAAAATATCTGCACTGCCAGCCGCGCCGCGTCCTCCCGTGCCTTCCCGACCCCTACCACGCACCACCACCGCCACGACATGTGTCTTATGCCAAACCACCTTTCTCATGCTATTTAAACTCCCGAACCCCTCCATTCGAAAGCACCGGTACCCGAGGTGAGCCACCCACCCTTAATTGCTCCGACGACCAAAGCTTCATCGGCGATCACTGTAAACGCAAAGTATGCTCAAATTTCCATTCCTTCTATTCAGTCCAGCCTTTTTCAATTGTTTTGGTCTGCAGCTTCCTCATGCCCATAGAAACCTTACCGAAGCTTTGCCCTAACCTCTTGAGCCCCCTGCTGTGCTGGCACTTTTGTTTGGCCGCTCGGCCAAAGGAGGTCACCGTGGACAGCTCAGCTCAGCCATCTCCGACCCAAACCACCACACCCCTAAGCTCCCTCTACTCCTAGAGATGCTCAATTGCAAATGCTATTGTCCTTTTAACCCGCCATTAACCCTTGTGCCATTCAAAAGTTCCGAGAAGAGAAGACCTCATCGCCAACGCTCGCCTAACTTCCAGCTGCTCTCGAGCCCAAAAATGGAATCCTCGTGGCCCTAGAAACCCACATGTGGTCACCAATTGTTGTTTCGACCACAAAATATCTGATCGCTCCACCGCTTGAATTCTCCGATCGCTCCACCACTTGAACTCTCCGACCGCTCCACCGCTTGAACTTTCTAACCACCTTGTAATCGAGAGAAGCTTGGACCGCTCCGCTTTGAGTCTTAAGCAACACCACTCATACGCCGTTCGATGCTCCTAAATTACTCAAACGTCGTTCGATGATCCTAAATTTCCCATACGCCATCTGATGCTCTTAAACCGCTCGAACACCGTTCGATCTTTTAAGCCACTCGAACGCCACCCAATCTCTGCAGCTACTCGTACATTGTCCAATCTCCACCGACTTCACGCTCGAAGTCGAACCTCGACCATCCACTTGACTATAGTCATACTCGAGACCACCCGAGTACTCTGTTCTCCGAGTACACAGCGACAACCCGATAAGGACTAAACTGCTGTAAGCAGTAAAACCCACGATGAATAGTACCAAACCCGTTACTGTTCACAGAACCCTAAAATACATATATACATCCATTTTGATTGTTTCAAACCCATCTACCCATTTTTCAGCTCTATTTTCCCATACCAGCCCTCTTATAATCACTAAATCTATTTTATTTGGTTTTATCTATATTTTACTTCTTTATTTTCTTTCTTTTTATTCCTAGCTCAATCCTTCGAGCACGGAATTGATTTGTTTCTTTTACTTTGCGCTAGCACACGACATCGTAGACCAGTCGTCTCACGAAGGAGAAGCTCAATTTCAAGCTCAAGAATCAGAAGAATATGAATCAGTAGAATACATTGGTCTGCAAGATAAGCCACATGTTTTTGATCATATTGAACCTACATTCCTTTAATTATTTAATTACAGTATTTTTATTATCTTATTTACGCACTTATTTCTTGTATAATAAATATTTAGAATGACATGTTATTTAGTTATGTCCTACAACATGAAAAAGACATGTTTTATTTGATGGCCATATTTACCTTGACAAGCCCTAGTAATAATAAATTACTATAAAATATACCATGGTAGTTCAGAAATTTCAACTGCTTTACACTAGTAGCGATGAAGCCGTAGTGCACTAGAATATTTATTTGTGAACGGTTACCTGGTTGATAAAAAGTAAGGACTATAACCTTATACTAAGTAAAGAATATAGTAATCGCTCAACTACAAGCGTTGGCTTGCCAAACCTGATCTAGTAGCTGCTCAAATCAATTGAATATCTACTATATAGATATCATATACTGTTTCAGAAAAGGGAACAACCGGCGAAGTATATGGTATAAAAACGGTAAAACCATACTTTCACAACGGTAGGCTTCGCCCTGTCAGGCCGCTGTATTCCATGACAAGGGGTACCTAGTATATCGGGTAGAGGCTACATAAAGAGATGAGTAGCGAAACAATTTTGTTTTCTTAACTCAGTCATGAGGGTTAAAAAATCTTGTGAGTAAAGCTAAGTAACTCTGCAGAGTCATTTATAAATGGTATTTGAATACACTGTGTTTCTAGTAAAAGAAGCTGGTTTAATGGATGATTCCAACAGCGAGGCATAAGTAGATTTGAAAATATTGCAATTTGGTAATCATGATGTTGAAACCCCAAATTCCTTAAGAAGTATATGATTTGTTATCTTGTTTTAAATTCAAAAATGTTTACAAATAAAGCTGCATCCACATAAGTGTTAAAACCCATATGTCCCCATCTCTTGGAAATCCTGACATGTAATTAAATAGTATTTTCCCATGTGACTTGTTGAGTACGATTGGTTGTACTTAATCTTACTTTATTTTCACAAAAACAGATATCAGAAGAAAAAAAAGACATTTCAAGATTTCGTTTTAAGGTTACGAGCGTACTCAAGCATTCCTGTGGGAGTTTTCTTCGAATCTTCTGATTGTAAGTTAAGTTTTGAGTTTGGATACCTGTTAAATTACTAAAGTTGACCATTAGGTCTATATTTTAATTAAACTAACCCTTTAAATATTTGTGAATAGATATGATATTTCTTCTATCCGCAATAGAATTGTTGAATTGTTACAGAACGTACGATAGCCCTGTTCCAGAAACGGAGGCATTACAGCATGGGTCTCCAAAAAAACATTTGTAGGGTCTAGCGAGCAGCATGCGTATTTTCATTCCACAAGGGATAAAAAGGCTTGCAGATTGGTGATGGCTGCCATTCTTGTCGGGAGCAAACTTTTGGCGTAGCCGTCGACTGTGAATTTTGGTTTGCTGACGAGAGGCGGCGGCTAGGGCCACATGTAAAGCATCGCCCATTTTCTTATGCTCGTGTTTAATTGGGTTAGATTATTTACCGCGATTGCGAGGTCACACCATAAAAAGTCTTGCATGATTGATCTGCCTACGGAAAATCTACAGCGGCTTAGCACTTTCAAGGGTAAATATCTCTCGGTAGCTAGCTTTACTACACGGGCACAACTTATGTCTCCTTTTGGCCTTTTTAATTGTTGACTTCTCCAAACATTAAAATAAATAGAATAATTTTTTAAAACGAATTCTTCAAACAAATTTTTAAATATAAAATTATGTGTATTATTTATGTCAGTATCTTTGCTTTCCGCTACTGCTTAAAAAAACAGACAAAAGACATTAACTATAGTAAAAAAATCAGTAGTTTGTTACACTTTTGGACCCTAGCCGCATGCCTAGGTCCAAGTGAGTCTACTGAGTTTAAATGGGCTGAACACAACTAAGCCCACAGACAGCAGACAACAACCTTATAAGTGGTATTGGGCCTTCTCCAAAAGACTAGTCCAATGGGTGGGGCCTCACACTTATAAGTTGTGTTTGCTCTCTCCCACAATCTATGTGGGAGTATTCTAACAATCTCCTCTCACATGGATTGGACACTTGCAACCATGAGGTCAAGGAGATGTTAGACACACAGGCTCTGATACCAATTGTTACATTCGGACCACAGTCTAAATGGGTGAACACACTAAGCCACGAACAACAGAGCAACAACATTATAAGTGGTATTGGGCCTTCTCCCCCCAAAAGACTAGTCCAATGGGTGGGGGCTCCCTCACACTTATAAGTTGTGTTTGCTCCTCTCCCACAATCTATGTGGGAGTATTCTAACAATCTCCCCTCACATGGATTGGACATCGCAACCATGAGGTCCAAGGAGATGTTAGACACAGGCTCGATACCAATTGTTACACTTTTTGGACCCTAGCCGCATGCCTAGGTCAGCGAGTGCCACAGTTTAAAATGAACACAACTAAGCAGAACAGAGCAACAACCTTATAAGTGGTATTGGGCCTTCTCCCCAAAAGACTAGTCCAATGGGTGGGGCTCCTCACACTTATAAGTTGTGTTTGCTCTCTCCACAATCTATGTGGGAGTATTCTATGATAGCCTATATATACACACACATGCATACACAAATATATATGTATATATATGTGTGTATATATGTAATATACATACAGTGTATATATATATGTAACATACATATATATATATATATATATATATATATATATATATATATATATATATATATATATATATATATATATATATATATATATATATATATATATATATATATATATATATATATATATATATATGTATGTGTGTGTGTGTGTATATACACACACCGGACCGTGTACGTATTTGCAGCAAGCCACCAGCGCAGCTTCAGCAAAAATTAGAAGGGGCCAGGCTAGTGGAAGCTCCGTCAGTGCAGCCACCAAGAACTAACCTCTTAAGGCTTCAAAAAACGGTGATAAAAATTGTCAGTTATAGTTAAAAACTATTAGGATAGTATAAAAGGCTATGGAGCAATTTATTAGAATGGTTTTTTCATAGCCATTTTAAAACAATTTTTTTAAAACAACTAAACACATTCGATTTATTTACATAAATACCCACACTAGACAAAAAAAATCATAATACACAACCGATAAGAACCACCCCGAAGGTTTGCGTAGCAAATGCCGTTGAATTCAAAGTTTTCACGGCACACGGAAGCTGGGTTCCGAGGAGAGGCTCCGATCCAGGGGCAAGGTATGAGGCACTGACAAGGTGGGCCTGGCCAGCCACGACTCACAAGCTCGAGTCAAAAGGTTGGATAGATATGTTGCTATTCTGCGACCTAATTGTGGGCCCCACGCAAAGGAATGGTTAACCCTTGTTAATTAGGGGAGCAAAAAAAATTTCATGTTAGTAGATAGATTAGACTGATAGATAAGCATGCAGATACCAATTACTCTATAGGAAAAATAAACTAAAACTCTCGTGTGTAGAAACTATGGACATTTTCCTCAATAATCGAAGAAAGAATGTGACAGAAAAAAAAGCCCATATTAGTATATCGGCTCTTCTTTTTTGACTTCTATTGTTTTTTTAGTAACTAGTTTTGAAACGGAGTGTCCTTTTAAAAAACGGTTGTAATATACACTATAGTGCTTTCATCTATATCGGTTAAAACTGCATTCAAGTTTTTCTTACTCCATACTCGTTCTTACAAACAACTAAAAGCTACTAGCAGCAGCACAAAAGAACAAACCTCATATTTAGTTACCTATCACAATCAGCAACAACAAAAGGGGCTATTTTTGTATGATGTAGCTTATACTTTTTAACTATAACTTATTAGTTTAATAAATAGTAACTGCTAAAAAATTGGCTAAAAAGCCAAAAAAAAAAAAACATGAGCGTGTGGTCAATTCAGACTCGCTCGTTAGTGATTCCTTTTTCCAAACTAAAATTGCTCGTCTTCGAGGTGATTCGTCAAACAACTCATACAAGGATTGGATTTGTGATCGGTCACAGTGGAACCACTAGTATACTGCTGCTACTCCTGCCCAATCAGAATCCTAGGATACATCCTGATCTTAGCAGTATCTGACTATCTGTAGTCTGTACTAGTCTCCTCTGAATCTTGGAGAGCAATCCAAACCTACTCACAACAGCAAAACGTCAACATGCAAGATCTAAAACTAATGCTGGAAGTTAAAGGAACTTGTTGCTACTAGTCAAGACTGGTACTGGTCATGTTAGCTACATACCAATATTTTCTCAACAAGGAAAAGGGGATAGACATTTTATAAACTGTATGCGTAAGCCCACAGGATAGCTTAGTAGATTTTAGGAAAAGGGGATAGACATTTTGGGACTATCGTCATGCTGGTCCATGGCTGAAAGATAACAACATAGCAGGAAAGCAACAAACTTGACTTTGCTGATACCTCAATTTGTATTGGTCAAAATTTCCAAAGATGATTCAGGAAGACGCAAACTACGTATTAGAAACTCAAACTAGACCCAAACAAAGACATTTCTTCAGGGTATATGACTCAATCAAGAAACTAGTTTTGCAAACGTGTTCTTGAAGACCAAAATGCCATAAGGACTCTGAATCCTGAACAGATCAGCACTTTGGGCAGGCAAACAAAAGGTTACTGCATAGGCAATTAAGCTCTCAGCCAGAAGCACCATCAAAGGCACAAACTGCTTGATTGTGCAGGGTTATACTACTATTTCAGTACAGATCATTTCAATTCTGCGAACATTCTTTTGTACTCCGAGACTCCGAAATACCTATAGCCCTAAACCTATAGCCCTAAAGGAATGCTAATCCAATATCTGCTAGCCCAACAAAGAAGCACTTGAAGAAACCAGGCTAAACAGACAGAAAAAGTTCAATAGAATAAACAAAAGGACCATCATTGCACCTTTTGGCTAAAAATGTTTAGCCCAAGAAACAATGTCTAATTTTTCTCTGCATATTTCAACAAAATGTAACAAAAATGCTATCTAAGGAATGGAGAGAAAGCAAATATCTGAGCTTTTGTTCAATAAAGTATTTGGAAGTGAAAATAGGCATGTCCTCGGCAATAATCTTAATATCACTAGCTCTTCAAATGAAATGGATTTGGTTACAGAAAACCACAACTGATAGAGCTTGGCATGGTTTGGACATCCCTACACATCCAAATGTCCAAGCCATGTTTGCCATCTCGGTGATCACAAATGTGGGAAATGGTAGAAGCACTTTATTTTGGACTGACCGATGGCTTTATGGCAGCTCATTAGTGGATATCGCCCCTGCTGTTGCTGCTACAGTGCCAGCAAAAATTCTGAAATCTCGCACGGTGGAGCAAGCATTTGACAATCGTACATGGTTGAAGGACATTCAGGGTGGCTTGACTCTGATTGGTGTGATGGAATTCTTTCAGATTTGGGATTTTCTTGACACCTTTGTCTTAACCACAGATAATGACCAGCATGTTTGGAAACATGAGACCTCAGGCTCCTTCTCCTCTAAGTCGGCATATAAAGCTTTCTTCTATGGTTCCGTCACTTTTGAACCATGGCGTCGGCTTTGGAAATCATGGGCTCCCCCGAAGTGCAAAATGTTCCTCTGGCTTGCCATGAAAGATAAATGTTGGACTGCTGATCAGCTTGCAAAGCGTGGGTTGTCTCATCCGGATAAATGCCTACTTTGTGATCAAGACGAAGAATGTTCAGCACATCCTTACAACCTGCGTCTTTGCAAGACAGTTTTGGTATAGGTTGCTCAATGCACTTAACTTGCAGCAGCTAGTGCCTAGCATTACTGAACTTTGTTTCGCTAATTGGTGGCGGAGAGCTAGCGAAAGAGTTTGCAAAGCTCAGAAAAAAGGGGTCAACACCCTCATCATTTTGGGTGCCTGGATGTTATGGAAGCAGCGAAATGCGTGTGTTTTTTAGGGAGATTCTCCAAGTGTCCCTAATACACTAAGTAACCTGAAATTAGAAGCTCATCTCTGGTCTCTCGCTGGGGCTTCCAAGCTTCAGGGTCTTGGGCTAAACCGGTTAGATCTCTAGGCTAGCCTTGTGGTTCAGTTAGGTCGTTTCTAAGTTTTTTGTTGTATCCCACCCCCTTACCTTGGTCCTAGTAAGATGGGTGCTTGTTTGGACCTTTTTGCTTTCCCTATAATGCAAAAATACGCAGCTCTCCTACGTGTTCGAAAAAAAAGAGAGAGAGACTTGCTTTCACTTATGTTATCTGTGTCACCTAGCATTTTCACTTATTCTATCTGCATCACCTAGCATACCTTTTTCTATTAGAAATTCTGAATGCTTGTTCTTTCAACACTGACTTCATGTGCAGAAAGTGAAATTGCCAGCTTAATTACAAAATGAACCATAAAGGACAGCAAGCCATCACCATCTATTATTAGATACGACGAGGCTTAAGACGATAACATAGTTACATACTTCCTCGAGCTAAATAGCCACCATGACAATGTTTGCACAAGCCCATTGCTACTGACAGCAGCCACGTACCATGATGCCGATTGCCACGACGAATAAGGCACCAGTCCTGTTCATCCTAAAATATCCATACACACACAAAACTTTGCCCTGCTCAAAAGGACTTATTTCGAGTAGTTTTTGGCTGAAAATCACTGTAGCTGGCTGAAAAAATATTGTAGCTGAAAGTGGCTTATTTGGCGTAATTAAATTTAAAAAATTTTAAAATAGAAAAAAACAGATTAGCCCGTTACGGACAGTACAAACAATACCCTGCTCAAACGAGACCGGATCCTCCAATGGCACTATAGTGACCGATCTGAGTGGCGATGAGAATTTTTTGGAGTCCTCATTCACTCTAATAATTGTGCTATATGATGGAGAACCAACAACAGGCAACACAGTTCATGACCACTGTGCGCTTAAACTACGGTAGAATGGTAGATAAGACGTAAAGCAATGCAGCCATAACCACCATACGAATAAACTAGGTTATGATGGGTCCATTTTCCCCCAAACAAAACTCATTTGCATGGTACGATTTGATCTCATGCAGCCAGAAGATTAGTGCTACTATTGTGGAGGGGTCCTTCAAAGGAGAAAAAAAAGGAAAATACCGGGAAGTGTGAACAAAGGATGGAGAAGGAGGGAGAAAAGTCTAGCAGTTAGCATTGACCGAAAGCACATGTATAAAGAACTTTTCCCCACCTTCCCGCCGTTACAAGAAGTGACCAGATGCTTAAGGTTCAATGAACCACATGTCCACGGGTGGATCTAGGCCTTAGACTAGGTAAATTATAACCTAAAGCCCAAAAAAATAGCAATAAATTATTTCTAGTAGACATAAGAAAAATTAAGTTATAATGGTCCAGCCCGAGGTGGCACAACCCAGTGGTCCCAGCCCAAAGCTGCATAGGCCACAGCCCATGCCCTTTGCCTGACGCCCACGATTTTACCTCCTCCCTCTAGCCCCGGCTCCCTCCAAATCCACGCCTCCACCGCCTGCAACCTGCGTCTCCAACGCCTCCAAGCTCCAGCGGCCTCCCTCCAGAGCCTCCCTTTGGCAGTTCGGCACCTCCCGCTCCGGCGACCTCCCTCCACTCCTTCAGCACCACCTCACTCCAGGCTCAAGCGTCGGCACCGCCGCCTCCCTCTAGCGCTGGCTCCCTCTAGTGCCGACTCTTGGCCTACAACGCACTAACGCCACTTGTGTTGCCTCTCTCCCATGCTACCTCGGTGCCTCCCTCCAGCCGTCCAACGCCGCCTCAACCCTTCCTCTAGGGATTTTGATTTGGGGATTCAATGTATAGGTTTGGATTCTAGAGTTCCCAATTTCCTTAACATGTTAATCTTACCTCGGCTCTTGGGAATTCTGAAATAGGAATTCTGATTTAGGGATTCTATATTTAGGTGCGGATTCTAGGGTTTACAATTTCCTTCTGAAAACATGATCAGCCGTGTAGAAGGAAGCTAGGCAATCAGCAGCACGTACGTGTATGGTGCCATGCCCATGCATGAATGTACCAGCTCCTCGAAGCCTATATACACATGGAAGACAGTAACAAGTTTAGGTTGCAGTCTTCTGAGGGCATGTATAATATAAGATACTTATATATGAATGCTTAAAGAGAGACAATATAGCCACATCATCAAGCATCCATACAAAAGTTATTTCCTCCAAATGCAAATATCTCTTCCGTGGGTGTTTAGATGCTATATTATCTATTAATAGATATAGTTATACACATAAGTATCTACTAAGCACCGATGCTTATTTAAGCATCGATGCTTCAAAATAAGCACCTTATCTATTCTATGTGGCAAGAAAAATCAGTTTTTCATTGTTAAACATCTCTCTAAACACCTGTATTGTACATGCTCCGATAGAGTTGCAGCCTTGCTCCTGATAGATGCCAGTGTCGCGCGGCGCCAGGCTGCCACCGTCGACGACAGCGCCCATCCCAGCATCCGCAAGGCTCGCCGTTACAGAAAACAAAAACTTACAGCCATGTCGTCCTGTCTGCCGTAGGCTGCTGTCCTGTCCGCCTTAAGCTATCACACCGCTTACATGGTGTCGCGTACGTCGCCGGAGACCAAATCTTCCGTTGGTCCGAGCACACCTGATGTGATGGTTCCGACATCCGTTAGCTGAGCCCGCCGTTGATCCAACCCGGCCGGCATGATGGTTTTCACGTCCGTTCGCCGAGTCCACCACGTCCGCTGTCGTGGTCGCCGCATTCATCGCCTGTCCAACCCGACGTGATGGTTACCACGCCCGCCCACTGATCTTGCATACCTGCCACAAGAAAACGAGCATGGCCTGCCCTCGTGACATCAGAGTTTGCCCGTGTGCGCCTCCGCCACACAATGGTCGTCCCAGTCGTCACTACCAACTACGTTGGTGCCTTGGCATTCTCCTCCACCAACCGTACTCTGATTTGCTGATATTTACCTCCTAACGCTGCCGCCGTGCCGTCGGATCGGACTGGCTTGGTGGGACCATGCATGCCTCATAACCACCTGACCTTCTACTTGCCATCCACCACTGACTAGGCTGAAGGATAAGGGCGGGTGTAGCCGGTGCATAGGCTATGAATCGATCATACCAACGCCCGCTTCTTCACCATTCATCAATATTACATATATGAAGAACGTGAAGCGAAGACCGAAGACGACGATCAACACAACTTAAATCGGAGGTTTCCCATGGATTCATCCCGCAGGAGTAATTAATTGGAAGCATTTTAAGCCCGAAAACTAGAAGACCACATCACCTATGTTAGACTTGTTATGCTAAGAAGGCTATAGAGCACAACTATATAAAGGAAACTTATAATTTTATTATTCTCTAATGAATGAATAAAATACATGCTTCTCTATCTTTTCTTTATGTTTATTTATTTTGTGTACTGTAGTACACTGGCTTGCACGCATGGTTGTGCCAAAACCCTACAGAAAACTAGTAACAGTGATCCTCAGTGGTGGACCTACCAAGGGGTCAAGGGGGGTTGGCGCCCACGCTACCTTCGGCTGTAGAGTAGGTACCCCCATCCCCCTAGGTCTGGCTGGGGTGCCATGCCTTCCCGATCTTGAGATCATCGGTTGAAGAGTACAAACCTAAGGTAGAAGAAAAGGGAATTGAAGAATTTCTATTTTGTAAACATGGCTGGAGAGTTTGGCACTTGCCGCTTGGGTTTAAATTACCTAAATGATTGAATCCATCCTGGGCCAACACCAACCATGCAACACACCAACAGCAAAGCCTACCAAACTATATCGAAGCCCACATGACCAACCAATTCGACAATCGGCAGCAAGCCAGGCAGCAGTAATAGCCATTAGCTAATCAATCAATCCAGCAATACCCACTTGTGCTTAGAGAGGGGATCTGGCGAGAGGCGGCTGAGTGAGTCGCCGATACTGAGAGGGAGGAGTTGGGCGGCTCAACGGTTGTGAGGGTCTCGACTGTTGGCAAGCGAGGGAGGGATTGAGCCATTGAGGTCTGCCACCCTCTACCGTTGGACTATCTAAGGAAGGACCAAAGGAACTCAAGCCTCAAGGAAGGGACTCAAGGGAGGGAGGGAGCCTTCAGGGTCCAAGAGGCCGGAGGCTGCCTGTGAGGGAGGGGATCTGGAGTGGAGTCTGGAGAAAAGAAGTGGAGAAGGCAGAGGTGGATCTAGTCATCCAGAGACTAGAGAGTCTGGGAGCCAAAAGAGGTAATGAACTTGCCAAGAGCTAGGAGTACTACAGCCTCTTCCATGACGAATACCATGATGGCATTAGCAGAGACTCACCGGAGTGGTGGAATTCATCAGTGGAAGCCAGCGACTCAATTGGCTTTAATCAAAAGCAAAGAGAGGGAAAGCTCGGGGGAAGTCGAGAGTGATAGAAGCTGCACTTGGTGATGCAGTTAGGCACAACTTAAATAGAGGCAAGGAGGGTGCAAGAGGAGAGGTGCTCGATCATAGCGTGGCATCTTAGCGGCGAGGCTTGTAATGGCACTGGCACACAGATGAGACTATCTCGCAGCGACACAAGGCTCAAGGGTGGTGCTGCAGTCTTTCAATGCCACTTCACGAGTTTATCCGAGTGACAAAGAGAGAGAACGAGAGAGAGCTTTGGTGAGAGAGGCAGGGAAGAAGAATAGTAGCTGGGGCTGATAGGTGGGACTAAGGCCCAATTGTTAGCGACACAAGAGAGGAAGTGAGCGACTAGGCTGGCGGGCGAGCACGCATGGGATCAGGCCGGTTCGGCTGGGCCGCAATGTGGGGGAAAAGGAAGGGAGAGTGGGTTGGCGCGTAGCATGGGTTGGCAGGGAAAGAAAAGCGGAGACAGGATGGGCTAGTGAGTTGGATTCATCTCAAAGCGAAAGGAGAGAAATTTTTGCATTTTAACATTATTTTTTATTTCAGTTTAAGTTTGAATTTCTAATTTGAATTTTAAGAGATATTTGCACACAAGTTTTTTAGGAAAAATTTCTCAGCATCCAGTTGACTTTTAGAAATTCTGAATTCATATTTTTGAGCCAAGGAATTTATTTTAAAATCCTTAAACTCCAAAAAAGCTCTAGAAAAAAAATTAAAAAATGCACCAAAAATTTAGAAATTTATGAAAAATCATGCATGTTTATTTGGAGAAATAAATTGGGCTGTTGCACGATTCGACTACCTTGCACCCAAGTGCCCTTCGGTAGAGTTCCCTAGAGGTTCATCATCGGTGAACACATGACACCGGTGCATACAATTACGTGTTTCCTTGCCATCCCATGATTACTCTTCCTCCACCTAACCAAACAATGCGAACATGTAGGTCTCAAAGCAAGAGTTCCGAGAGTGGGTTATGGGTTCATTGTCTGCCGAGCACAAGGCGTAGGTTCACACTGCAATTGTACCTTCCTTTAGGCTAACAAAATGTGTTTCCCTCCACAGGACGTTAGCAATTACGTGGAGGACTAGGTGTAGTAGATGTTTAACACTTAAGAGATTGGCTCCAGTCAGTTGCTTGGTACCCGGTCCCCACTCGGCCACTGCAATATGTTTTGCACGATGTACGATGCTCCCTGGACAGGCTTACTTTCCTTGAGGATCAGTTTCACTGCCGAGGAAACAGCCAGCGGATCAGCCTTGACCTGGTATTGTGTCTGTTTAGCACTTTTGCACCGAATTTGCCAAAATAGTTTTCCCTTGACCCTGCGTTTGCACTCTACATGTGGATCCTAACTATGTACTCGTTAATGCTTTGTTCTCATCAGCATCAGAAATCCAATTTGAATCACTATAACCCTCTAGTACCCTAGGGTACCCGGCATAGTGAATACCATAACTCACAGTGCCCTTAAGATAGCACATTACTCTCACAAGAGCACGCCAATGATCATCTCCTGGGTTTGAGACAAACCTGCTTAGTTTGCTCACAGCAAACGAGATGTCAGGCCTCGTAGCGCTAGCTAAATACATAAGCGAGCCAATAATCTGAGAATATATCAACTGATCTCTTGTTATCCTTTTGTTTTTTCGCAATATCACACTAGCATCATAAGGTGTTGGAGCTGGCTTGCAGTCACTATACTCAAAGCGACTCAAGACCTTTTCCACATAATGGTATTGTAAAAGTGTAACCCCACCATCACCTTTTCTTACTAGCTTTATATTTAGGATAACATCAGCCTCTCCCAGAACTTTCATCTCAAAATTTTGAGACAAAAATTCCTTGATCTCCTTAATCACATTAAGGTTTGTCCCAAAGATCAGTATGTCATCAACATACAAGCACAATATCACTCCTTCACCCCCACCATAGCGATAGTACACACATTTGTCAGCTTCATTTACAACAAAGCCAGCAGATGTTAAAGTTATATCGAACTTATCATGCCATTACTTATGTGCTTGTTTAAGGCCATACAAAGATTTCAACAATTTACACACCATTCCTTCTTGACCTTCTGCTACAAATCCATCTGGCTGATCCATATAAATCTCCTCCTCCAACTCTCCATTTAGGAAAGCCATCTTAACGTTCATCTGATGAACGAGAAGACCGTGAGAGGCTGCCAAAGAAAGTAGCACTCGGATTGTAGTCAATCGGGCAACTGGTGAGTAAGTATCGAAAAAGTCTTCGCCTTCTTTCTGGGTATAACCCTTGGCCACAAGTCTTGCCTTGTACTTTTCAATCGTACCATCAGGCCTAAGCTTTTTCTTAAACACCCACTTACATCCCACATGTTTGCACCCGTAAGGACGATCAACAACCTCTCAAGTTCCATTAGATATAATAGAATCCATTTCACTCCATAGCGCCTCCTTCCAAAAGTCAGCGTCGGAAGATGAATATGCCTCATCAATGGTTCTTGGAGTGTCATCCACGAGCTATACAATGTAGTCATCACCAAATGACTTTGCAGTCCTTTGTCTCTTACTTTTCTGAGTAGTTACAATGTTATCCTCCTCAGGATTTTCCATAAATGTTTGTTCAACGTGTTCTATCGGATTAAACGATTTAGGGGTTAATGCTGGTTCTTGACTCGATGAGCTATGCACCTCTTTCATTGGAAACACATCCTCAAAAAATGTAGCATCTCTGGACTCCATAATTGTACCAACATGCATGTCAGGTATTCCAGATTTTATTATTAAGAACCTATAACCCACGCTGTGAAAAGCATAACCAAGAAAGACACAGTCCACAGTTTTCGGTCCAAGCTTGCGCTTCTTTGGAATTGGCACATTAACCTTAGCCAAACAACCCCAAGTCCGCAAGTATGAGAGATTTAACCTTTTCTTTTCCCATTCCTCGAATGGCGTTACATCTTTATTCTTTCTAGGAACTTTATTTAGGACATGACTCGCAGTCAATATAGCCTCACCCCACCATTCCTTGGAAAGTCCCGCTGTGTCTAACATGGCGTTAACCAACTTAGTTAGAGTGCGGTTCTTTCTTTCAGCAATCCCATTAGATTGAGGTGAATATAGAGGTGTCCTCTCATGAATAATACCATGTTCCTTGCAAAATAAAGTGAACTTATTTGAAAAGTATTCTCCACCACGATCCGACCTTACCCGCTTGATCTTTCTCTCAAGTTGGTTTTCTACTTCAGCTTTATAGATCTTAAAATAATGCAAAGCTTCATCTTTTGTCTTCAAAAGATACACGTAGCAAAATCTAGTACAATCATCTATCAACGTCATGAAATATCTCTTACCACCTTTAGTCAACACACCGTTCATCTCACTCAAATCAGAATGAACTAGTTCTAAAGGTGCCAAGTTTCTCACCTCCGCGGCCTTGTGAGGCTTGCAAGGTTGTTTCAATTGCACACACACATGACATTTAGAACCTTTGACCAAAGTGAATTTTGGGATTAAACTCAAACTAGCTAGCCGCGTCATGCAACCAAAATTAATGTGACAAAGTCGCGAATGCCAAACATTAGACTCATCAACATTACACACATGGTTAACAACATTATTGCACATGTCTGATAAAGAAAAGCGGAACAAGCCTCCGCTCTCATAGTCTTTTCCAACAAATGTCCCAAATTTAGACAATACACATTTATTGGATTCAAACACAAGTTTATAATTATCTCTACACAATAGAGAACCGCTAACAAGATTCTTCTTTATTGAGGGGACATGCTGCACGTTCTTTAGCTGCAAGATCTTTCCCGAAGTAAGCTTCAGATCGACCGTGCCAACACCAAGAACAGAAGCATGTGTTCCATTTCCCATCAACAAGGAAGAAGTCCTCCCGCCCTAATAAGATGAAAACAAGGAAATGTCAGCACATACATGAATATTCGCCCCGGTGTCAATCCACCACTCAGGTGAATGACAGACTGAAAGAATAGTAGGTAATAGATTACCGTACCCCGGTGTTCCCGTCTCAGTCTCGCCAATAATCATATTAGCTGATTTTTTTCTGCTTGTCCTTGCGGTCTGGACAATCCTTAGCCCAATGGCCAGAATTACCGCACACAAAACAGTTGCCCTTCTCCTTGTTCTTCTTCTTAAAAGTGGTTGTTTGATTAATCTTCTGCTTGTTTTCAGGCTGGTTCTTCTTTTTCTTATTGTGGGAGCCATTGAAGTTTTTCTTCTGCACCAAATTGGCGCTAGAACTCACTTCAATTCCTTTCCCACGAGTGTCTTTTGCCCTCGCCTTCTCCTCAACATCCAAAGAGCCAATGAGGTCAGTTACATTGAACTCTTGTCCCTTATGTTTTAGAGAAGTGGCAAAACCTGACCAAGAGGGTGGTAGCTTAGCAATGATGCCTCCTGCCACAAACTTTTCCGGCAACACGCACGTGAAATGTTCGAGTTCTTTTGCCAAAGCCTGAATCTCATGAGCCTGCTCTACTACAAAATGGTCATCGACCATCTGATAATCGTAGAACTGCTCCATGACGTACAGCTCACTCCCGACATCAGAAACACCGAACTTAGCCTCGAGTGCATCCCACATCTGCTTGCCAGTCGGCAGCGACATGTACACATCCACGATGCTTTCGGCCAGCACGCTAATTACGGCACCACGAAACAGATTATCATGAACCTCGAATGCAGTCTCCACTTCAGGAGAAAGCGTTCCTTTAGGCTTACCCTGATGCACGTAATACACATGCATGGCCGTCAGCCATAGCACCATTCTAGCACGCCACCTCTTGTAGTTAGTGCCATCAAACACGTTCGGTTTCAGCGCAGCGGCAAAGCCAGTAACCGAAAAATGCCTATCAGGTTTTTGGAATGTTAGAATTTAGGCAAATTATGGCATATTTTAATCCAGAAATTACCAGGCACAGGGTGTGTTTCGAGGCCGTGACCCTTACCTTGAAGACACGAGCATCTACGATCCCGTGTGAACCCTGAAGCTCTAATCTACCACTCGAAACCAGATGATTGTACACCCTTATAAATCCCATATGCAACTACCCACACATCCCCGATCCTTGGCGCATTGCAAGCATGAACTTGACACAGTGGTGCAGGTTTGCAACAATGACACGCACCTAGGATGTTGATTTTTTTCACTACCCTCAATTTATGGTATATGGTTCATTACCTACCTATGCTTCCATATATGGATCGCTTGTACTCACCTCGTCTTCCTTGCAAGTTCACCGAGTAAGTGGATCAATCATATCTAATACCTACATAGGTCTACATCCACACTATTCACATCCACCTGCAAGAGTTGCGGGAGAAGTTGTAGACTGAGAGGACCAGCAATAATGATCTCTGTAGATAGAGGATCAGGGGGAGGAATAACGAAGAGGTGGTCAACCTTAGCAGTGACTACCACCCGTATTGTTGCTGTGCAACCCGAGTTGTAAATGTTCCTGCTGCTACCGTGACAACCAGCCACGTCCATGCCACCCTGATGACTGGCACACCCTGTGGGTGCCCTATGATTTCACATTTTTGCCCTAAGGGTGTTTCCCCTCAAACCTAATTACAATAGTTTCCATCAATGTCGTTTATGTCAAGCTAGCCCCCACAAGTGTCTTATGGTGTAGATGGGATTGATAGTCCATACATATTGTCATTTGTATAATACAAGTACTGTAATTTTAAATTTACACAAGGCATGACATGTTTGCTTGCCAAGTTTATTGCAATTTTAGAACATCCACACTTTTTCTAAGTGAAATGACAACACGGATCAGGTTTTCTCAATGAATTGACAGCACGTACTAGCATGAATTGACAACACGAATATCGGGTAACTAAAATTGAAAAAAAATTGCTACAATGCCATATATGCAAACAGTTCAAAAAAATGGTGTGTCCAACCATTGAGGACGCACATGTCATAGACCGTGGGGCTTAGGATGCAGTGAAACCAGTAAAAGTTGTGAATGGCTAGAAGTGAAAATGTGGAAAGGCCTGATACATACAAGTTTTGGAGGTTCGGTCACAAATTTGTGGGGTCATGCTGTTGATGGGCCCAAGAGCCAGTGGAATGGAGATGTGTTAGTGTTGGTTCAGACATGCAACCTGCTCGGTGGGTCCCATATGTCATAGGTTTAGAAATTTGATAAATGGGACCTGAGCTAAGTGGGTAATGTCGGATCCTAGAGCAACAACTCCGAAACTCTCTTTGTTAATCGCACTAGTCCAATACCAGCTAGTGCATACAGTGGATAACAAAGACAAATATCATGCATAATGACCAACTTTATTTAACTGAATATAGGCCTGATGGCCAAAGTTTACATCCACGGCACATAAGCCAAAATTTAAATATAGGCAGCGGAAGGAAAAACCGAAGCGAAAGAAGCCCACTGAGTCTACCCACAGGCAAATGACAGTAAGACGCGGCCTATACATCCTGATCCTCATCGAAGTCGACGTAGTTCTCTGGAAAAAGGTGAATTGAGCAACATGTGCACATAAAGTACTCCACAAGTTACACCACAAGGTTTAACAAAGTTAATACATGCATAAGGATTGACAAAGGAAGGCATAGTATGGTTAATTAAGCATAAAGCGAAATTTGGAGTAAATGTTGTAGGTAGATTCAAAAACTGAATTTGATACAATAGATAGAAACAAGATTTTAACAAAATAATATCGTTAGTGCAGGCTCCGACCAAACACTAACATATCCACGGGCATCCCACCCGGACCATCTTTCCTCAAAAAGATCTCATATGGATTCCATCCATCCATAAACATTTTGTAAAACCATTTTGAAAACAAAGTCTAATCCATAAAAAACTTTACTCAACTTGCCCATGACCGTGGGCACGGCTATCTAAGGTAGATTATACACTCTACAGAGGTTGTACAACTTTACTAATAAGACATGAGCATCCCATATTGCCACTGGATAAACACATTTCCTTTGGTGTGCGGCGAGGAGATCATGCAAGGTTTTTACAATGCAAAGTCTTCAACCTGGCCAAGCCAACACTGAGGTTTCACCACAACTTGAATCCACAAGTTGAAGCCCCCTCTTGAGCCGAGTGAGACTTCTCATGGCCTATGCCACGCTCACTTTCAACCTACAGCGAGACTCAGGTTGGGACTTGCAAATTAATCAGCCAGAATTGTCCCATACTAGCCTTATGGTAGTACAAAAAGGCTTTGTAGCAGTAGCTCACAGACCGGTCCTTAACTGACTTAGGCACCAACCACATACCCCTTGTGCTTGGCAATCAACATTGTATCACCAAACAACAATACATGCTAGCAAGCACCCATCATCTAACCATTTGCCTAAGTCTAAACCAATTTTTTATATTTTGTTTTGAAATAACCCATAGTTTTTCTTGACTCACCGAAGTCAAGAATACATTTCAAAAACTTATCATTTTATGTGAAACAGCTATCCCGAACAAAATTATGTCTAAGCAGGTCTAAGCATTTTATTTAAGGTGACAAGGCATGTTGATGTTCAATGTCAAATTTGGTCATATACAAAGGAATTTTGGTATAACTAGAATTTAAATCAGATTAAAACCAAGTTTGGATAAAAGTACACATGCATAATAATTTAAAAACAATATAAATAATTTGAATTACTGTGAACAACATGATCAAAAGTGTAACTTGCCTTGCTCGAAATCCTGGTACTATGAATCATCGAAATCATACTCTTAGGAATAGTCGTAATCTATACGTGCAAATGACCAAATAAAAACTAACAAATCCAAATAAAATCTAAAAATTATAAAATATATACTTGAAGATATATTATGAATTTAGGAATTTGAATAGCTGGATTCGGAGTTCGGACGGCTAAGAACGAGCGATCGGCAGATCGGTTGGAAAGGAAATTACTGAAAAATACCAACCGAGGGAATACTCCTTGAGACCTTTTTGGCTGGATTTTTGGTGTGCTAGAGTGCAACACAAGTGGGGAATGAGGAGAGGAGGTGGTTCAATTTATAGGTGAAGAGGAGCAAAGGAATGGCCAGAATTGAATGATGAAGTAATGGCCAGAATAAAAGAAATATCGGCTTTCAATGCTTGAATGCAAGAAACAGAAAAACTAAAATTTTAATGACTAAAAACTGAAAAGGAATTAATGTTTGGCAATTAATAAAGGTGTTCTTGTTGCATGCCAATTAATTTGGTGGAAGGAATTGATTTTGCTTGCTTGTATGCATGGCTCACGGTGGCTTTAGCTGAAGAATAGAGTGTTTGTTGGTCTGATGCATGAAGATGAATAACAAAGGAAGGAAGAAGAAATATTAGGCTAAAATGGAATAGTTCAACCTCCTAAAAAGAATCTATTGCACTGGATGTGATGAGAACTTTGAAGTTAAGCGTGCTTGAGCAAAAGAAGACTTTGCCCTAGGGGAGGGGGGAAATCTCATTATTTCTTTTTATTTATAGAAAAAGAAAAGGGCCAAGAAAAAATATTTGGATCTAGAAAAATAGAATGGATTTCATGGAGATTTTGTAATATTCAAATTTGAATTTTGGAAATGCACAGAAAATTTTGAATAGAACTGAGGCTTTAAAAATGAATTAGGTTTTAGAATTTGAAAATTTGGAAGTGCCACGTCGACGAGCTGGAAGGGGCGGCAATTAGGGGTGCAAACGGGTGGGGTTAATCCCGACTGATCCGGCACCGAATCCGATTGGTACCGAATTCAGAGAAAAAATATGGGTTAGGATATGGTAACAGCAATATCCGTCCGAATCCGATACGTCTTCAAGTTTGATTTCAGGTTAGTGCTACTATTTGACGTTTCATTTTTTTTGCAATGGTAAAATAAAATCTTCCACATCAGCTATTAAGTAGTAACATCAAGTTCTTGACAGTACGTCCTCCTACTCCATTTGCTATACTGCATGCATACCTTACAAACAAGTAGGGGTGCAAACGGCTCGGGTCAATCCTGATCGATCCGGCACTGAATCCGATTGGTATCGAATTCGGAGAAAAAAACATGGGTTAGGATATGGTAACAACAATATCCGTCCGAATCCGACCCGTTTGCACCCCTAGCGGCAATGGGCAGCTCCCGCTGCGGCGGTGCCTTGGTGATGGAGGATCCGAACAAAGGGCCGTTGATGTGGCACGAGCCCGACGAAGGCAAAGATGGTGGCAGCATGGCATGAGGCGGACCGAGGCGGTGGCGATTGCTCGCTGGAGTGCGGTGTGGTGGTGAAGACGGAGAAGCACAACGCCAATGCTCTCGGGCACTCAGGGAGAGGAATTGGTAGAGGGGAAAGGAGCGGCGTGGCTAGGGGATCCTCGGGGAGGGCCTTTTATAGGGCGCGGGGAGTGGTAATGCTGAGCACGACCTCGCCTAAGTAAGCGTGTGTTTGGTTCAGAGTCATGGTGGGACGGGACGGATCCAACCCATTTTTTAGGGATAGAATCGACCCTGTTTCGTGTTTGGTTGCAAGGGATATGACGGTCCCTGTTTTCTATTTGGTTTAGGGACAAAAGGTTTGGGATGACAAATCTGACATGCGGGGTTTACCTGTCAGCCTCTTTTCGGGGATTGCAACAGCTCGTGGGGCCCACTCGTCCCACCTCATCCCTCACCATCCCCTCATTTCTGGGGGACAGGAGCATCCCCAATTTGAGAGTATATTCGCAGAATATTCCCTAGAGGGATATCCCCTATCCCACTCGACTCTGAACCAAACAGCTCTGGAACGAGGACCGCCCCATCCCACCCCCCATAGTCCCATGAACCAAACACATAATAAAAGCGGCCGAGGGGCGTGGTGCAGCGGTTAGCGAGGTGTAAAGGAGGGGAAAATGGTCGGAATTGAGTGAGGAGTGATGGGGCCTTTCAATGGTGTCGTTTTCTCTGGCAAAAGAGAGATAACAGGTGGCATTGAAGAGCTCGGGCGGCATCAATGGCGGCTGACGCGAGGAAGAAGAAAGGGGGAGGAAGAGGGAGCTGACAGGCGGGGCCCGCGTGTCGGCGAGAGAGAAGAGAGGAGGGAGGAGTGGGCGGATGGATGACAGAAACACATCAAAGGAATAGATCAGAGCCGTTGGATGGAGAGGGAGGGGTTAAGTGACATCAGATAGCCGATATTAGATCGAGCGGCGGTGGATTTAATCCATACCGTCAGGTGAAGACTAAAGGGGTAAGTGAGATTGAGCGGCTGAGATTAGATCGGGCAGGGTTGGATTGAACCAGGGCTTGACACGTGTTAGCCCAGGGAGAGTTTGGATGAAAATTCTATTTTTGATTTTAGAAATACTAGGAAGCTTTGAAAATACTTAGAAATTATCAAATAAAGTCTAAAACTTCCAAAAAAATTCATAGAAATTCTTGGGGATGTTTTAGACTTAGAAAAAATATTTACAACTTAAAATTGGTCTTTAAATTTTACAAAAATACTTTTTAACTTTGAAATTAATTTTTAAAATACAGAAAAGTATGGAAAATCCAGATAAAAGCCAAATTATTTTTAAATAATAAATTTTAAATAGTATTTTTAGAAAAATCCAAAATATATTTTACTTAATAATATTTTTAAGTTTTTAGTTAAATTACTTTTAAGAAAACCTTTTTAAAAAACTGAAAAATAGGCGAATAAAATCTCCAAAATTCAAACAACCAAGGAATATTTGATTTTATTTTAAATTGAATTAAATTAAATTTTTCTAAAGACTTTGAAATAAACAACTAGGCTATTACAGTGAACCAGTGAAGGCTAAATGAATGCCTATCCATATTCCCTAGATCAGATAAGTTGGCCATGACTTGCATGCATTGCTTACTTGGTGATTGGTGTTGCTACTGTGTCCAGTTGAACATGCCCATCAGTCATGAACTCAAAATGCTAATAATTGGCTACTATTACGTAGTTATATGCTACAAATGCCATTCAGATTTACTAAAGGTAATGTGTGTTGTTTCCAACATGAGCCATCCATGCAAATGTTTCCCCACATTAGATATCAATCTTCAGAGTAAGCTATCTACTGATGATGGAGTCCACCATAATATTGAAACTAAAAGGAAGTTTGAAATATGCTGAGTAAAAGAGCTGCGCACAAAAGATTAGTCCCAACACTCGATGGCAATGGTTCAACATAGTATAAAACAAAACAAATAACATAGAAGCCATAACATTGTTCAGCAATATGATTTGTTGTAGTTTCCTTCCTTGACAAGGTCAGATGCTTCAGCCTGCATTTCTTCGCCATGAGTTAGTACTTCTACTGTTCTGCCTTGTTATTGCCAGTGCCCAATAAGTGTCCTGCACAACAGTAAAAAAACAAATGTGAATTCAATGTAAAAAAACATCAGCATTGTGCAAATCGAGTAGAGAAAAGACAAATAGATTGGCAAAATAGAACAAAATCAACTAAGGCAGTTGTGCCTACACAGCTATAGAGGTCGGTATTCAGCAAAAGCTCTTCTACCATGAGATGTACATCAATTTCAATTCAAAAAAACTTGTTGGAAAATGCTTTCTCAAAATGTCTAGGAACTCATATCAAGATTCGAAGTATAGTTAATTACTTATTCTTTTCTTAGGGTGTCATCCTGTTCATTCCACCACCATACCCCCTTTTCCTGCATACACACAAACAGGTTTTTAATGAATTTTTGTGGGGGGGTCATCTTAATTATTAGTTCTTACAGACTCTACTTGCCGTTTGCACCACCAAGTCCCTTTTCTCCGTATACACCGAAAACATGTCATATTTTAATGGACATATAAGATCTATTTTCACTCTAAAACATGCATTATGTGATGTACCATGCATTTAAAAAGGCCATTGAAATGCATTGGACTAGTGAAACGCATTTTTTGATCATTAAAGATAGTGTGCATTTACAAAACCACAAGCATGAAAACCTATACAAAATGTAAGGTAAGTAGGTAGCCCATAAAAGAAAAACAAAAATGATAGGACAGATAAAGGCCTCTATACAAAAATAGCTAATTAGCTTAGAAGTTTGGTGCATAAAGATTCATCAAGGCATTAAGGCATTACATTGTTTTGAAAAATACGAAAATGTAAGAAAATTTGAACATTGCAAAGTTACCAAGATACTCCACTGATTCCAAGCAAGAGAATGTCAAAATGGTCATTCACTGTACTAGTTTAGCAGTGAATGACCCAACCAATAAAATGATTTCACAAATGTTCTAAGGAAACTACTTTATACAAGTCCATTAAGGTGACAAATGGCAGCCTAGAAAATGAAGAGCAAGTTCAGAAGCCTATACACACTAAGGAGCCATCAAGGCATTAAACTGCACCCCAAAATCTAAACATTGGTGGGTTTGCAAATTAGTAAACTTCAAGGTGAAGTAGGTAAGCAGAACTATTTTGCGGTTTTATGCAGCAAACTACCCACAACATCACATTGTTCAAAAGATGCAAAGATCAGTAATCCACAATTCCTAGCATGGGAATAGAGCACTGAAGTCATTGTTTTAGATTTGCTCTAAAACAATACTACTTACCCCTCCAAACTGGTTATGTTGAAGACCACTTGTTTGGAGTTTTTCCTTTCAGAGATTCGATCTCTGCTACCTGTTCTTCATTCTTTTTAGTGAGCTCCTCCTTTGCAGCGACAAGTTGAAGAACTGCTGGTCACATGCCAAAAATGCAAGAATGATGTTTGGTTTTTCACGTTTATAGTGAGACTTGACTGACTAAAAGTACAAGCATGAAGTTGTTGTACATTTTCTGTAGTTTAGAGGAAGAGAATGCTTGCTTTTCAGGCAAATTCTATATTGTTATGCTAACGAAATTCATTTATAACGGTATGATCTTCTAAGGTATTACAAAACCACAAGACGTCAACTTGTCATTATGAAGTAACATTTGCAAGGACTAAAGATTTTATGATCAAAATGAATATTATTACAACACATATAATATGAGGATTCTAAGAAAATGCAGTGGCATTTACCATTTTGTTCTTGCTGGAGCTTCCCCCTTTCTTCGATGACTCTGTGAAGCGCATTGTCGATGCTTATGTAATCATTGTAGACATTTTTGTGGAAGTGTAGCTTGGAGTGAACCTCTGAAGCCAATACAACAAGGTGCTCAAGCAAATCACTTGCATCTCCAGTCTCTACCATATAGTCTGTAGGTGTGCAAAGATAATATCACAACATAGATCTAATTGGGTTCTATCCACTGAATATATTGGAACATGACAACCTCACCTCAGTAAAAGGGGGGATTGTCAAGATGGCCAGAATGGGGAGCAGGCGTCAGAAGTAGTATGCAATCTTTACTGTCCCCTAAACTGAAGAGATATTTTTAGCCCAAATTACTTACTTCCACTAAATCTAATGAGCAGATAGCACTTCTATATTTAGTCCAAACTATGCTCTTCCACTAAAGCTAACGAGTAGATAGCAAATCTATTCTTTATCCACAAAAAAACTTTCTTTGATGCAAGTTTACGTTGTGCCAAAACTAACAACTATTAGTTACCAATGGACTACCTAAAAGGCTAAAATACTCTTGCATGTCCCCATACTGAAAGGTCACTTGAGTCCTATGCACACTAAATAGAAATTCCAAGGTACCTTCTCTTTTCCATTCATAAAAAACTTCAATTTTCACAACCCACTTTTTCAAGCATTTTCCAAAGATAAAAAAGAAAACTTATATATCATTAACTGAAATCTAAAACATGCATGAACTATGGAAGTCATCCTATTCCCTAAATTGGTCAATGTACTAGTCTCTAGCCTAAAAAACCACCAAACTAATTTGTAGGAAAGAGAACAACATGCAAGGAATACCAAAGGATGTAAGACACATAAGAAATGAAGAAAAAAGGGGGGAACACCTCAAAGACTGCATTTCGAACCTTAAAACAACAATCAAGAAAGATCACCATTGGTTCAAAACGTTCAATACTTCAACACAATATTGCAATGGTGATAGATCAGATAAGAAAAACAATATGTAAGACATGTACTTTCCAGGGCTAAGAACTTAAACCTCCTAATAAGATGATATAAGGAGACCAGAAACTCTTTAAGATTACGGTTAATAAGTATCCGCAACAAAAAAACTCTCTTGCAAAAAGCCCAAAATCAGAGCTATGCCTTGTGAAATGACCATCTCCAACCAAAGAAAGAATAGAAAATGCAAAAAGGAAAAATAGTAAAAAAGAAAGTAAAAAAAGGGGTGAGAGGAACCAAGAAATGCCCACCTTTCTAATTAAGCAAACAAGAAACCAGGACCAAGAAAAATCACACTATAGCAGCTAAGAGATTCCTAGATGGTACGCCACATCTGCATTGGTACTCAGTACTAAACTTTGGGGTTTTCTCTTGCTTGAGCAGAGGAGATGAAGAGGAAAGGACAGCGCACACCAGAGCAGAGCAGGGCAGAGCTTCCCCCACTGACAAGAAGCCCGGAAATGGCGCGGTGCCCACCTGCCCGGGACCCACGTGTCATATGGTGGGCCCCACAGGCAGTGGATGTGCGCGGTAAAGGTGTTGGTTCGGTTCAGGTGTGGTGTCAGCGCGTCGACTCACCGGACTGCTGGGGCCCGTGTGTTAGTGTAAGACGGGCGAGTGGGTGAAGCAGGATGCGGTAGTTGATCATCTCCCTAGGAATTCGAGGACATCTGTGGAATCTTTTTGACTTCAGTTAGACAAACCCAAATATTAGTTTACCCGGTTCTATGCGAAGAAAATATATAGTTTTCAAAGGAAATTGGTTTACACTTACCCAGCCACAACTCTCTTCAATTTCACTTGCATCTGGTATAGAACGCAGGGCTTGTCATGGTTTTCTAAGCATCTAATCAACCTTTGTAATAAAATCAAACTTGTAACATAGTAAGATCCATTTTGCCAGCCTATAATAGTATCTAAGGAACATGGTTCATTCTCACCTAAACAAGGAACTGCTACAATATGTTTGTGTCCGCTGGTGTGTCAAAGGTACATCCGCATCACAAATGCACCCATAGGCCACAATAAAACACCATTGAAAGAAAAGCTTCAAATGGGTGAATCCTTTCTTATAGTGTCCAAACAAGACAAGTATGGTTGTAGTGCCTAGCACTATGATTAGAAAAAGGGCATTTGTTTGTCAAGTCACCCTACAAAAAGTGTAGAAATTAAAGTAGCCATGTGAGAAGTGGTGGCAAGTTAGGCACATTTGATTGGAATTTGCCTATATAAAACTGAAAAGTTCTTCTTAGGATTTGCACCAAAATATCTTGCCCTTGTGAATACTAAGAGAAGAGGTGTGACGCTTGACACGCTTCATAAGCTATGGCAGAGATTGGACGGAGATAGAGGACACCTCTTCTTCAAATGAAAGTTAGGACTTCGAACCTCTAGGGTTAAGCGGAGTATGCATTTATCTCCTAAATCAACAATTACAACAGCTTGGCGAACTAAAATTGCTTACAAAATGGAGTGCGAGACCACATGAATTCAGAGATTTTCTATGAAGATCATATGCTACAGGGGCAAAATATTTACACAAGAATAAGAGATCCATTTGATCATCCTATAGTGCAAAATCCAATGACATGGCTCATTCTCACACTTTCGAATAAGGTCCTAAAAAAGTAAATAATAAGAGGAAGAAAATTCTAAGAAAATAATAATCATAAAATAGGTGAACACCTTTTTTAAGCTGTCAAAAGCCTATAAATCAAGAATAAATTTCGTTTCAGCTTCAGCTTTAGGCCCCGCTCGTTTCAGCTTCAGCTTCAGGTCCCACTCGTTTCAGCTTCAGCTCGTTTCAACTTCTGGCTCATTTCGGCTTCAGCGTTATGAATCAAGAATAGGTGAGGCTTCAGCTTCAACTTTTTGCTTCTGTCTTATTTTTCACTATTCATAAATTTCGTCTTTTTCTAAACTTTTGGCTTTTTTAGCTTTTTTTTGCCGGTTCTTTTTTCCCCGTATTTGTTTGCGTTGTCCGTGATGAGCTAGCATTTTTTTTCTATTTTTAAATTTAATTACGTCAAATAAACCACCTTCAGCTACATTGAAATTTTAGCCGCTACAGTGCAATTTTATCCATAAGTCACAGCTTTTCAGCCCAACCAAGTGGGACCTAAAACATATAAAAAAGAGGTGGCAATAAACAAGCTACACTGCAGGTCCATAAAAAGAATGGGCCTCCTTTTCTCTCTCCCCAAGCAACTAAGGCCCATAACCCATCTGGCCCATAAACCCAACCACCCGCCACCTATCTCTATCCTCCTTTCACGCCGGGATTGAGATCTTTGTATCCAAGGAGAATGGTGACTGTGACTTTGGTAATTCTCACCTATCAGATGCAAAAAGGTTGATCCAAATTAGATACTGCAGCTAAGAGCAACTCCAAAAGATTAGCCAAAAGAAGTATCTAAATTTAGTGATTTAGCTATTCTCTCAAATGAATCTCACCCAAAAAAATAAGACTACTCCAACAGGCTATCTAAACTAGAGGGCACGCGGTGGGTCGCAGACGCTGCGGAATGGGCGCGTGCGTGCGGGAAGGAAACGCCGACCGCGCCAAGAGGCTGGATGGTGAGCGAGGTAGGCTATCCAAAATAGAGAGCGAAGGAGGAGGGATGGAGAGCTACTAAATTTGGAGAGTCATTTACAGAGTCTATTGGAGATGTTTTTTCTCCAATAATAGCCAAATTTATCTTTAGAAAATGATTTAGCTCTTCTCTTGGAGTTGCTCTAAGGTGCTACGGTACACGAGCTATAATATTTTTGTTATGGTATCTACCGCGTTAACTTTGCTACGGTATTCAGATGCCAAAAAGGATGATCCAAATCATATACTACAGCCAAGGTGTACACGAGCTGTAGTATTTTTGTTTCGGTATTTGTCGCGTTATCTTTGCTATGGTATTCGGATGGATTTCAGCCTTTGTTTTTCTATCCGATGGATGGCTGACAAGCAAAGTCACGGTAAGTTTGCTTGGCAGAGTAAGAGAATCCGGTTCCCACGCGTCGAGCCCCCGAGGCCTCCTCTCCTCCCGCAGCCACCTCTCGTTCCCTTCCCACCCTCGCGGCGGCGGCGGAGCCTCCCCGGCGGTCACCGGAGTCACCGAGTAACTCTCTCTCTCTATCTCTCTCTCCCTTCTCTCTGCGTGCTTGCGGGCGTGTTTTCGTATGCACGTGTCCGCCTGTGCTAATTGCCACGGCAAACCCTAGCTGCGCAGCGTGGGCTTGCCGGTGCCGCCGCGGCGAACCCTAAACAAGGCTTGGTTTCCTGCCGGAAATCTCAGATCTCGTCCCCTGTTGTGGGGGATTTGGACGCTCGTGGTGTTGTTCCTGAGTTATTGCGCTGAGCTGAGTGACCGTGGTAGATGCGGCGATGGCTTAGTTGGCGCCGCCGTGGTTTGGTAGTGGGGGTAATTGCGTGATTCAACTCGCGTTAATCCGGATTGTCTGCCAAAATTTTTTAGATCCTGCGTTGGATCTTTGGTGGTTTGTCTATGTCTTACATTGGTTTGGGCTGTGTTATTAGGGTATTGGTACGTTTGAATAAAACTTCAGCACCGTTTATGAACTGAAACATCAGATGAAATTTCGAAAAGACAAGGTTCTGTCACATTTTGAGTATATGGGAAACCTGTGTCAGAAGTTTCTGATGAAGTGGGATCTGTTAAGCGTTTTCATATCGGCTGTTCCCTTAATCCTACATAGCTCATTTTTTATGGAAAGGATAGTTGGTGCTACTTAAATGTTGCTTGCTATCCTCGTTATTGTGCCAACCTTCAACTTCTTCTGACCTGGGGTGGCTGACTAAATTTGGTGTGTCATGGTGTCTTAGCTCTTAAGCAGCCGCCCCTTGAAGATTGTAGACGCGCCTGTTTTATGTGGCATGCTTGTATTTTTGAGACATTTGATAAATTGTTTGTAAACTGTTAATATGCATGCTGGAAATTTGCTGTCTTGGCAAGCTGCATCCTATGAATAATGCTTAGGCTGTTTGATGTCACCTTGTACACTTTTAGCAGAGTGTTTATATCTTTCAGACTTATCTGATGAACTGTGCTTAAGCTGGTAAGGTGCATGCTTCATTGGATTATGCAAACTTTTATTGATATGGAATTATTTTCTTAGGCTTGTAGTCTTAACTGTGCATGGTTACATGTTTTGTAACATAGTCCCTTGCTTGTGCTAGCAGGGCACCTTCCGTATTTTTGTGTATGTGTTGTTTTGGGGGTGAACTCCAAAATAGCAGAATATACAGGTTTTAGTTGCATCTGTCTTATTGTAGTTAACATCTTCTTTGATTGTGTGTAATTAGAGATAAAACTATGAGGAGGTACAGCCCCCCGTATCGTAGCCCCCCAAGGAGGGGATATGGTGGCAGAGGAAGAAGCCCCCCTAGGAGGGGATATGGAGGACGGAAGGAGCAGGGTTCTGGAAGTCTCTTGGTCCGCAACATCCCATTAAGCTGCCGGTACAGAAACTGTGACCTGTATACTGTTCTCCATCACAATGACTGTATTTCTTCATGAAAGAAGCAAATAATTCATTTCAAAAGTTATTGACTTATTCAATTTTGTTCTCTTAACTCTGGTAGAGGGGAGGATCTTCGAGTTCCTTTTGAAAGGTTTGGTCCTGTTCGGGATGTTTACCTGCCAAAGGATTATTACAGCGGGTAAGTTTTACTAAGTCACATGATGGGAAATGTAGATAGTCTGAACACTTGTCTGCATAGTCGCTGCGTAATCTTAGAAACTTTTATGAAGTTATGGATTAGACCAGAAATATAACCTCTGTTTCACGAAGGGAACATGCAAGCATCTTCCAGCTTTAGTGTGATGTCAATCTCTACAGTCATCTTTGTGCATTTAAGCTCCATGGAAAATGCTCTAATCATTTTTAGTCTGCTGATGTATATAGTTGATTAATTGCTGTCACTAGAATATGTAATGCACTAATGTGGTAATCTCTATTTTACTTTGTCCTACTGATTCATCCTTGCCCTGTGTGAGTTACTTTTTTTCTGAAATGGTTCCCAGGGTTGTATTGGTTTGAAGTAAATACAAGCCCTTGATTTGTTGAAGAATGCTTTTTAATATTCCTAACAATTCATTTGCTTGGCAAGATAGAGTCTTGTCCGAATGAAGTTCTTCTATGAAGACAAGATTTGATTCATTGAGAAAATTAATTTCACGAAGAGAAGATAGGAGAGTTGTACTGGGTTGTCCATGAGAAGATAAAATGGAGCGAAGTTGATTTCAAGTAATTTTCAAACATTGGGGAACTTGAAGCAAATGATTTACGAAGATGCTCTTTACGAGGATCACCATACATAGTCGTTATACAAGAAATTTGTACAAGAAATTCGGATACTAGAGCCCGGACATCTAACTGCTTTTTGCAACACTTGCTTCCCTTTTGATGGAAATGTTAGTAAGTTGTTGACTGTGCTTCACCAAGAATCATAGAGGGCACACTGAATTTTGAACTGTGATGGTAACATGGCATGCACAAACACTGTTTACGAACACTTTATACCCTCTTATTTGTTTGTTATTTCATTTATTTTCCTTATCCTACTTTGTCTAATGATATTGAAATATACAGGGAGCCGCGTGGGTTTGCATTTGTTGAGTTTGTTGACCCTTACGACGCCTCCGAGGCCCAATATCACATGAATCGCCAGGTATTTTTTGGCCGGGAGATAACCGTTGTTCTTGCTGCTGAATCACGGAAAAGGCCAGAGGACATGCGCAATAGAGCTAGAGTCAGGTACGTTATTCACATTGTTGTTAATATTCTGCCTTATCTTCTGTTGTTGTGCTCATTTGAAATGACTTTGTGTGGTTTTTGCTTTGCAGGGGGTATTCTGGCCATGAAGGGCGCCGTTCTTCCCATTATGGTAATTCTGGACTATGCCTTTCTAAATGCACATTTGGAATTCTGGATCCTTCGTTTTTGCTTTCTACTAGGGAAAATGTACCCTATCATTTTTGTTACTCTTGCTGCTGGCAGGCAATCGCCCTGAAAAGTGTTGAAAATTGCTGATGTACACTTGACAGTTAGGTTGTTTGTCTCAATTTATACCTTGTAAGTAGATGTAATGTTTAGGACTTTGTATGGTGTTTTTTTTTTTGCTACCTCCCTATGCCTATTACCCACTTTTGTGGCAAAGATTACATTAGCTCTCCTCTACATGGCAGGGTGTGAGACTGATCCGTTGGAAAGTTATTGATTTTGTCTTAGCTTTCATATAATTCTTTTTTGTGTAACTAACGAATAGAGCATGAGATTCTTGATCCATTTGTGCTGTTGCAATTATTGTAACTAGTACACTTATTCAAGATTAATATCGATTAGTGCCTTCCAAAGAAATATCAGGGTAAATTTCTGCTCAATCAACAAAGTGCCTACAAGACAACATATTTGTGCACTCCCGTCGATAAACTTATGGATCCTCACCACTGCTGCTGATGTCTAATATTTAAGATTAGATAAGACCACATTATGTACCCTTTTTTTTTGCAGTGTGCATAGCTGCCTATTTAAGATTTCAAAATAGTTGAATATTCCAAATTCCTTGCAAATTCCTTTTGCTGCAATACCAAATTACTGATAGCATCTCATCTTCCATGCAGGGAGGTCTCGTTCGCGCTCCCGCTCCCCCCGCTATCGGGGCCGTCCTCGGTCAAGGTAGACCAATAATAGTTTTTGTTTAGTTTTGGTTTTCATATGATGTTCCTAGAGCTATTCACCTTTGATTCACGAATCCTGTGACACTGTTCAACTTTTTTTTTTGAAAGGTCATACTCTCCTGCTCCAAGACGGCGAGATGACTACTCTGCTTCCCCACCGAGAAAGGAGTCACATCGCATAAAATCTCCCAGGCGTCAGCCAAAAGAACACGAAGACAAGAAGCAGAGATCCTATTCTCCCGCCAGTAGAGATGGTGACCAACGTGATGCTGATAGTGCTTATGAGAAGTAAGTTCTAGTGTTTCATTACCACTGCATAACTCCACCAGTCTGCCTTCATCTCTTTATAGAACTCTAGAGCTACTTATGATCTTGTTATGTATCCCTTTAATCTTGTTCACTTTATCATCAGTCACATTAAGTTCAGTTTGGCAATTATTCATCAAAAACAGAAGCTTGTTATTCAGAATCTCATTTGACTAAATTGGATTACAGCATGCTAGATCCGCCTTTATTCTTCTCTCTAACAAAGCTGTTTTCACACTCAAATGTGGTCTGTTCCAAGTTTATTCTGCATGCTCTGTACTCGACCATACGATATTCTAGTAAGAAATGACTGGTTGCGGACTTGCGGTCACTGTTAGACCAGGGGCAGCACTCTCATCTTTGCTGCATACTTTTGGTCTGGATTCTGCATTACTTCCGGAATATACAATGCCCTGTAGAGTAATATGCTGATCACATAGTGAAAGCTCTTAACAATGTTTTATGTTCACAGAAGGTCACCACCACCTGACAGTGACGGATCCCCTCCACACCGGAGGTCATCCAGGCAATCCTCAGGATCGCCTCTGGGATCCCGCTCTAGGTCCGCCGACGGTTCACCTGCCCGAAGTGACTGACAGATGGGTGCTACGCTCATGACTGCATCTCCCCAGTGCCGCCATCTAGTCTGTGTCTGCTTCTTTCTTGGCCGGATCAAGTTGGTTTGAGTAATCCCTTCGGGGTATGTTGTATTGCTAGTGTCGTCGTGCTTGGTAGCGGACGTATGTGACTTGTCACCCGTCTCACAGTATGTGTGCTTTGGAGACTTGATGGAGTCGTGTTGTTGAACCTTACTTTAACTAAGCATGGTATTGTGCTATGAACTGGGCCACCGCCCATTTTCCGCAGCTTATGTATGCAGTTGCGTTTGCGTTGCATGCGCCTGAGTGCCAGGGACCCATTTCCATCGACTTTGTTTGCAAAAAGCTTGTGATTGGATCTACCACTGACTGACCCAGTGGGGTCCTGCCCCCTCTTTTCCTGCCACTGCACTGCATTGGAAGGCATACGAATGAGGGAAATAGATTGGACTTGTGAATGCTGCTGCGTTGCTGCAGTGCAATCCCTTTAATCATGGAGCCAATGCAGGTGCTTGGATTGCTTGCATGCTTCCATGGTTGCTTGCCATGGGTATGGATCCTATCATGATGTAGTGAACTGTGAAAGGCAAGGAGATGTGGTGGCACAGAAAAGTGCATGCTATGGCTGCTTTCTGTGTTCTTTCTTAGAGACATGCTGCCTATGATTTGGTTGTGGCTAAAAAGTCGGCAAATGCGTCTGCTTTTGTTTCCATCTTTCGGCTGGGAGTGGGTGACAAATGAAAGCGACCATCACGGTGTAGAAGGACAAGGGACGAGATCGTAGCGTATCACCACTATACATGAAGCTCATATTTGTTCGCTCGTCCGGATGTTTGTATGTTCTGCCTACCTGTAATGCCTTCTCTCAAGTCTTAGAGACACCTTTGGAATTTCGCAGTTAAATTCCCGTATATATTGGGAAAAAATCTCGTGTTACACACGGAAGCATAAGTAGTACTGCTCGTTTCATATATTTCTCCCTCTCTTTTTTTACAAAAACAAGGTAGACAGTTTATTAGCACGGAGATACTCCCTTTAACCATAAATACATGTTTTAGACATAGATGCAATTAAATATTTGAAATTTTGAATAGGAATATCTTTTTAAATATTTAAAATGGGTACATGAAAATAATATGTAGATTTATCTCAAAAGGTACTTTCATAATATTATAATTTTATTGAGTTTTATAAATATTTTATAATAAAAATTAGTGATCAAAGTTATGTTTTAGAAACCATATAATGTACAACACGACATGACCGAAGGGAGTACAACAAATCACTGGTAATGGCACTGTTCTTTTCAGCTTATGCTTATGACAAACAGGATGACTTCTTCACAGCCGCTTTGAAGCGGTTTATCGAGATAGCTTTTTAGAAACAGTTTATTGGTTTTCAGTTCGTTTGTCACACTAAAATCAAAAGATATAAATCGCAGTCATAAACTATAAGATACAGTTAAAAATAACAGGCCTAAGTGTCAGCGTGCGAGTGAAGAAGAGCCAAAAGAAAAGGACTTTTTTGCCCCCGCTGGGGTGGGCGGCGACTTTTGCTGGGTGCATGTTGGCGTGTAGGGTCTGGGGGCATGGCATCAGCCATCAGGGCATCGCGCTGCACGGCACACACGCACCGCGTGCGGCATTTAAAGATTTCCCAGATGAGACGCGTCCAACCCGGCCAGCCAATGCCGCTGCAGCATGCAGCGCAGCGCGACCACCTCTGCAACTCACCCTGCCACTGCCATGCCATCTTTCAGACTTTCACATCAGGCTACAAGAAGCTACTCTCTCTCCTCTACCATGAGAGAGAGAGAAGAGAAAGATTAAGAGAGAGAGAGAGAGAGAGAGAGAGAGAGAGATGGGCAACAAAAGGAGGAGCCAGCCAGTGTAGCGTCCGCATGCAAATGCAAGTGTAGATTGTATCAGACGAGGAGCCCCATGGCATGATCGAGATGGCTACGGGCCTGTTTGGTTCGCGGATGAACTCAGCCTGGCTCGCATGGGAGGAGCCTGGCTCCCAGTGGCCAGGCCCAATGTATGCAAGAGCGTGGCGTTTGGTTGTCTGTTTGCACGGGCCAGGCTGTTCCGAGAATCTGTTTGGTTGCTTGCATGAGGACGAATTGCATGGGATAAAAATATATAAATAATTATCATCATGACATTTATTACAGACAACTATTATCCTATAGCTCTTAGTTTATTTTATTACTCCTTAATATTAATCGAAATATGTTAATATCATTTAATATGTGCTAATAATGCATTAATAACGTCATTAGATGGCTAATTACGCGCGCATGAGCTGCCAGAACGGCCAATTTCTCGTTCCTCGAGCACCGGTGCGGGGTCTCCTGCATGCGTAGAGCACGGCCGACGGATACGCGAACCAAACAAACGTCTGTTCGCACGAGCGAGCCGGCCGAGCCGTGCAGCAACCAAACGCACCTACGCAGCTAGCTGGAACACATGTTACGTACAGTGTGGTAAGGACGTAAGGGAAGGTACAGCAAGCCACTGCACCGCACTGTGCCATTGCCTGCTGCCACCACCACCACCGTTGCGTTGCGGGGGGGACCAGACATGGCATGCTAGCTCCCAGCCCGGCCTTCTTTTTCTTGGGAGCTAGGTCGTCTCCCTTGATTGTGATTGATACGTGCTGCTTTGCTCCTCCTCTCTATCTATCTATCTATCTATCAAGACGGATCTAAAATTTCATCATGACTTTTACTGAATTCCAATAGGCTAATATTCTAAAACAAACACCAATTTATACCAGCACTACTGCATAACAAAAGTAAATCACAAATACATCTATCATTGATATAAAACTTTAGCTCAATGATTTAACATAAAACATAATTAAGAAAACATGGCAAGACATAAACAATGTAGCATAGTAGAGATACAATTATTATTCTTTGTCCTATTCTACCATTTCTTCATCACTAGTAAGATAAGAATCATAATCTACAAAGATAACATAAAAAAAGTAAATCAAACAAGGGTATAGATAAATACAAAGAACATGAAGTTTATATTTGTCAAAATCTAACTTACCACTAGTGCGAGATAGCTGTTTCTTGCGTGCCCTTATCCCTTGAAAACGTGCTAAAATCTTATCATTTTTAATGCTTGTAAATATATCTCACTCAATATAACATACTATACTATAATTCATTCACTCATCATTCATCTTATTCCACAAATCAGTCCTAATAATGTTTATGGCTGAGAATATTGCTCTTTCACAACTGCTTTTGTATATGATGTGAAGTCCTTAAATGGTTCTCAGGAGCATTATCAGCCAATTTTGCAATATTTTCATCATTCTCTTTATACCATTTTAATGTTTCTAAGAAGTTCCCCCTACTGTTTGAGTTAGAAAACTCATCATATTCATAAAAAGCAATAGCTTACAATGGAAGAAATTTTACAATGCCAAGCATAACAGTGCCAAGCATAACAGTAAGATGGGCTTTATATTCTTCCTCATCCTTCTTGGTGGCAGCAACCATCATATAATCCACAACTTGCCTCTGATTTTTTAATGTCTCAAAATGTTTTCTTGTTTTGTTATAAGCACTATTGACTTTACCAATATGGTCATAAAAAAGATTGAATTTCATTATTAAAATAACTAAACCCTATCTTTAAAAAGGCATCAACACCAAAGTTTTCAGCTCTATGATGCTTAAAGAGATAACAGTAGAAACAAAAGGCCGACATTACATTACAACCAATCATACCTTTTGAACGATGATTTCTGAAATCTCCTCTTATGTCCTCCTTGTTCTTTCCACGGAAATTTATGCTCACTTGATTGGCATGGTCCTAATTGCAAATAGTCCCTTCTAACAGCATCCTTAATGTTTACATGTAACTCCTCAATTGGTTTTTGAAACCCAGGATTGGTAACTATATCATTTGGTTTGAGTTCAACATAAGGGTTATTTTGCTCCGTGTTACTAGCTCCAATTTCAACTGCTTTTGGAAGAGATTGGTTGCATTGTGTTCGTATTGGAAAATAAGATGACAATGTCTTACTTCTCTTTATTTTGTATCTCTAGTTCCTAAATAGAAAACACAAAACACATAGCATTCAATATTTCAATTCATTTTCTAATTCAAAATTCAGATTGGGAAGGGAGGAGTAGGGACTAGGGAGCACCGGATGGTCGGATTAGAGATCAGATAATGCTTCTGCTTGTGGTCGGATTGCGGGCAGTGGGCCTGTAGTCTTGCCCCGCCCTGCAGCATGGCTACTCGCTGGACACTAGGAGGCCAAGGTGCTAAGTCGCAGGGGAGGCCAGACCGCGCATGCCGTAGGGGAGGCGCAGGACCACAGGCACGCAGCCATGCAGGCGCGCGGTGCTATGCAGGCAAGCTGGCTGCCTTCGCTCGTCGGCCGTTGCTGAGGGCTAGAAGCCTAGAACCTGGAGGGTGGAGGCGACGCCCCACGAAGGGCCACATGGCAGCCACACGAATAACGAGATGGGGATTAGGGGTGATCGAGCGAGTAATGAGTAGGGTAAACTAGAGTTGGGCCAACTGTAGGGGTGATAACGATGGGTTGTGGCCTACCGGTTGGAGAGCCTAGAGCACGAGGCTTGGCTGAGCCACTGGTGTTTTAATATTTGCGAGCCTATAGTGAGGGTAGTACCACTGTTGATTTTTTCAGATATCGGGCTATAGCATATCTATCTGTCTGTCTATCTATTTACCTATCTATCTATCGTCTGGTCCCAGTACCCTGCCCCTCTCTTCTCTCCTTGTTTTTACTCGGGCCCCATCAGTTTTGAACTTTTGATTTCATGCATGAGGCATAGAGTAGCTGAAAAATGGTCTCTTTGTTGCTACTACTTGCAAGTTTTAAATTTCTCTTCATGTTAAAATGTTTTAAATTTCTTTTAATGAAACATGTGTGGCTAATTTGTGCGCAGCACGGTAGATACATGTTTTCACTCGGTGTCGCTTCACAAGTACTGATCCTAGGACGCCTGCTTGGAATATATATACATAAGTATATATACATACTGGGATACCATGATGCCGGGACATCATGATCTAAAATACATATTTGCTATATATATATATATATATATATATATATATATATATATATATATATATATATATATATATATATATATATATATAAAAATACTTTTACTCCCGGGTGTAATTACACTACCTCTAATATATATAAACAAACTTGAAATACTCCTTTATATATATATATATATATATATATATATATATATATATATATATATATATATATATATATATATATATATATATATTATGTGCAAAAAAATTAAAATTATTTAGAGGTTGAGTTTAACTAGCTCACTAATGTATAGTATGAGTTAATTACCTTGTACCTACGAAAAACCCAAATTCCCGCGTTACCCTTGATTTCTTCCATTGCACGTTCACGCGTTCGCTCGATCTCACCCTATTTATCTAATCAGATGAGAAAGATGCGTGACAGCACGTACGGAATATATACGTATCTCCATGCACGTACGTAAACGTAAGTACTGCAAGCCAGCTTGTAGCTAGGCACGTACATATATACGCATGATTGGTTCGTACGTCTCACGTTGTAGTCATGCCTACGACACGCGCGCGTAGGCCACTCGTTTGTCGATCGAACGGCCCGGCCGGGGTGACATGGAAAGGGAAAGAAATCAAGTGATGGATCGTTCAGGACCATCTCGATCGAGCCTCAGCGCCGTATTGACAACGAATGGAATGGAAATGATGGCAGTAATGTTATTTCAGACATTGATATGATCCTAAAACATAATTTTAATCACTAGTTTTTATCATAATAGATCTATAAAAACAATACAATTATAATATTGTAAAAGTTTTATTTCTTTCGATATAAATCTACACATATATTTCTACGTGTTCAATCTAAATATTAAAAATGATATGGATAATTGAAATTTATAAAGCCTAACTCACGCGCCCTAAAAGCATGGTCCTTTTGTGACCGAGAAAGTACGGGAAGGCTAGTTTTTAGCGGCAAATGCAAACGCAACCATGCGTGCATTCACATGTGTGTCTCTGTAGCTCGTGTATGTTAGAGTTAGTAATCTTGTTTTAGTTTAGAATTCGACGTCTTGTACGAGTTAGTGGTTATAGTCGTATTCGAGTTCGAGTACGATTATAAGTCAGTCTATCAAGTTCGAGTCCGCTTCATAATCGTAGGAGTAGTAGTCATAGTCGTACTCGTACTCGAACCCGAGTCGTAGTCGTTGTTGTAGACCAGGGTATAAAGGGCAGAGCATTGTACCGAGAGGCAAGGAGAGATGAAGCCAATGCGATCGGTGTGATTGAGAGGCAGGGGAAAACAGAGAGAGTGATCAGGGTGATCGAGAGAAAGAAATAAAGAAGAGAAGAGCAGTGTTGTGGTTACAAACCAAACAGAGAGAGTGTGTGGTAGTGGAGAGTTAGGTGAGTGAATGGCTTAGGGTTTCTCCCCATGGCTTGTGTTACATATATACATCCACATGAGGGGCACTTTTACAATTATACCCTTACGCGTGAGTATTCCCCTCAGGGGTACACATGTCATTATACATGTCCCATTTTGGGTCTTACATCCTTCTAACAGGCCTACTGGACTTAGGTGGGGGCCACCCCTACAACAGGAGCCTCTCATGATGAAGGGCTTCACGAGCCGAAGCCATGCCGCTGAGCCCTTTGGCCCCCTCCGTCCCATCGGCCTGTGACCCTCGATAACCAAGATACACTTTCGTTCGTGCTCATGGTGCGCGAGCTGTCTTCCGCTCCCGGACCTGCGCGGCCTCGAGATCGAAGACACCGGGCAGGTCGAAGGCCTCGACGGGGCCGAGGTCCGAGCATGCCATGCTTCGCGCTCCGGATACTTGTGGGCGCGAAGTAAACTTGGTCGGCCGCCTCGGGCAGCCGAGTCTCGGGAAGTGCTCCGCATGATGTAGTGCCAGCGCGGAGAGGTGGCTGCGTGGCCTGGGAGTGCGCTTTAATGACGCCTGGAATCGCGTCGGCCTTTGTCAGGGGCAAGCTGTCGCGGCTGCTATGCCCCGGATGGGGGTACGCGGTAGGCTGTGGTTGGAGCATCGTGGGATGCCAGTGGTCATACGACCACGGCCGTTCGCCTCTTCCCCAGGGAAGTGGCGACGCGGCAGGAATGTATCGGCGCGTTACGCGCTGATCGCCCACCCACCGCCGCCCGTGGCGGTTGCCAGCGGTTGCACTGCCCGATCGTGGGTAGCCGAACCGCTGTAATTCTGTCGTTCGATCTTCTGCTTGCGGGGGAGACGGGGGGCTTTATAAGTCGTCACTGTGGGCTTGCAAACGCTCCCCTTGGCTGCTTGCTTGCTTGTGCGTTCCTTCCCATTTTTCTTGCGCATCATGCTGCTACTCTCGCATCCATTCCTGCTCGTCGCCGCAGTGGGGAGAGAGCAATGGCTGCGCGCCTGCGCGCGACGACCTCCCAGCTAACAGGGGTACCGCCCTTGACGATCATGCGCGTCGTCTTAGCGAGAGCGCCTCGTCAAGCCAGCGCTGCCTGACGCCACCACCGGCGGGTGCCGCCTGGTTCCGTGCGATAAAAAGCAAACCAACCATCACTAGGATGCCATGAAGAAGTCAAAGGGCCGCTGCTCCCGTGTGCTGGGGCAGAGTCGCGTCACGGAGGAGACTCTCCAAACCCTTCTTCGGGAGAAGAAGCTGGAGGACCGTCTGGGGTTCGTTTGCCGTGCCCTTTGTAAACGGAGCGAACCGGGAGAGTCGGAGGCGATCGTCTTCGTGGCGTTCTTCGATGCCGAGCTCCGAATCCCGGCGACATTCTTTGTTCGCGAAGTGCTGCGAACCTATGGGTTGGAGCTGGCGCAGCTGATTCGACCGCGATCGTTCGGTTGGCCATCTTTACTTGGGTGATGCGGACGGAAGGTACCCGTCCCAGCGTCGCGTTGTTCGCCATCCTACATGACGCACGATGCCAACCGAAGAAAATGGAAGGGGGGCGTACTCGAACTTCGACAGCGTGGACTTCGTGCTGAGGACGGATTGCTCGCGCTTGTTCCCCGCGTTGGCTTCGTGAGAAAAGTGGGAGTTTGGTTGGACACGGCGGTGGTTCTAATACCTTGTGACGAGCACGAGCGGCCTCCGAAGCCAGGGAGAGCCGATATCATTCAACCGCTGTCCGGATGTGACGCCTCGGCCCGGCGACGAACAACAGGCACGGAGACTTGCTGGCATCGCCCTCCGGTTCAGCATGCGTGACCTCGCCGAGGAGTTCACCATGTACGGGATATCTCCGCTTTCTTGTAACTGGAAGTACGTGCGGCGGTGGCCCGACCGGAAGGACGGCATCCACCCGGGGGTGTCTTCGCTCCATAGGCCCTCCGCGCCCTGTAAGTATCCCCGCCATGGGCCATGTACCACCTGGGTGGTTGCAAACCCTTAGGTATGATATTCCGCTTTTCTGTGTGCAGTGCGCTGGTTAGAATATGCGGAACGCGCAGTGGTTGCTATTCTTGGGCCGTACACAGCGAAGGAGCACAGGGCCCGTGAAGCCGCAACTTCCTTGGCAAAGCAAGGGCGGATTAACCGGGTATGCAAGGTTCTGCGAATTCCCGTTCCGGAACGCCCGGTGCCCGCGGAATCGCCGAGCGGCACGACGGCGGTGGCGCCATCCTCTCGATGCGAGGTCCAGTCGGAGACCATTGCCTTCAGCTCGCCGGACGTGCCACCGGTCGAGAACATGGAGATGAGGGGCGAGACGGACACTGAGCTCGGGCCGACCGATTCGGGGAGGCACGCAACTCCCGACGAGGCCTTACACGGTGGCGAGGCGACGGGCCCAAGCCTCATTGTTCTTGAAGATGACGCCTCGTTGCCTCCAGCGGCAACCGCGGCGTTGCCGCTGACGACAGCTTTCACGGCTGCCAAGGTAACCACGGAGGCTTCACCTGCAACTCCGAAGGCGAAACACCCTCGGGTGCAGTCGCTGCCATCTTCGAGGGGCCGGTTCAGCGTGGCAGGCCCGGTGACCGAGGCCCTGACGCCTAGCGGGGATGCTCCTGAAGCCGAGAGGGTTGTCGCTCAGGCAAGCAAGGTGATCATGACCCCGGCGGAGGCCCAGCGAAGTACCGCGGTAGAGGGTACTGGAGGTAGGTGTGGTTCGTTTTCCTCCCACGACTTCGCGAAACTCTCTCCGATTTGCTCTTTTATTCCGTCGACATCAGGCGAGACAAGGTCTCCCAGACGAGGACAAGAATCAAGCAACGGGGGTGCCCGCGATGTCACTGGCCTAATTGAGCGAGGGGGCGTATGCGCCCGATCATTGCCGGCGCCGCGCGGGCTCTAGGGCTTGGCGTCTCCGACTTCGTCCCTCAGTGGGAGACGCTTCGCGTCTTGAGCGAGGTGGCGGAGTATGCCGACAGCCACCTAAATCGGCAGGCGCTGTAGTCCTGCAGGGGCGACCTTTTGGCACTCGCGCTGGGTGCCTCGGAGATGAGGGTAACGGTCTCTGCTCTCGCTGCATGTCCTTTGGTTATCTGATGGATAACCTTTGTTCCTGCGCCCGTGTAGACGCTTGCGATCAGCAAAGCCCTCGAGGAGACTCACGCGCGTGAACGGAGGGCGCTGGAGGACCAGTGCGTGTTGCTGACGATGCCCACGCCACCAAGGACGAGCACATTCGGTGCCGATGGCGAACGACGAGGTCGCCACCGACGCCGCAGCGATTAGTGGCGCGAACGTGAAGAACGCGGCACTAGCCGCACAACACGCGATGGAGGAGGCTCAGCGCGTTACAACGGAGGAGCGGACCACCCTTCTTCAGCGAATCTCCGCGCTAGAGGCGGAGAAGGAGCAGCTTACTGCCTCCCTCGCAGAGAAGGCCTTATCCTAGGACAACGCGTGTGCCTCCGCGTGGGGGGTGATGGAGTCTTTGGAGCAGGCCCTCCGGGGGCTTTCCGTGCACGTGGAGGACACCACTCATAGCTGTCAAGTCTTGATGGAGACACTTGGGCGAATCGAGGAGGGCTCGAACGTCGCCCTTCACGGCGCCAAGGCCTTCGGCACCCACTACGGCTACATGAGTGCTAGCCTTGCCCTTGCCTTGCTGCACGCTGGTGGGTGTGAGCATGTCAATGAGCTGACGAACCCCCAGCTTGACTTGCCCGTCCAGCCCGGGATGATATCTGATGCGGTTCGCGCCGCCCAGCCCGCCACCCGAAACTTCTACAATCGGATTTGGAATTACATCGGGGAGGCCGCCGCCACGGTTGCTTTGCGCGCGGTGAAGTTGCGTGCGGAGGTGAACCTCGATGCTACGTCTTATTTAAAATCCGTAGACTGCGCGCGGAGGCATCCCCCCACGCGTCTTTATTTATGCTTATGCATAGTGCACACAAAGGTAACCCTTTGCGCGCTCTTTGGTATGAAACGAGAAAATTTGCATGAACGGTGCGCTTTATTAAATTCCCGTTTATGCGGGTGGCGGTTACAAGAGGTAAGGCACTAACCATCGGCCGCCGCGCCGCCGGTCGTGGAAGGTCCTTGCCCCGCATGCTCGACTTAGGTGTAATAACGCCGCGATCTATCTCGCATTCCACGTGTGGCGGGCGTCCGCCTCCAAGGTGGCTAAGCGGTATGCTCCTTCGTAGGGCTTCCGCGACGATGTACGTGCCTTCCCACTTGGATTCGAGCTTGCCTACCGCCTCCGCGTGGAGTGCCATCTTAAGGACGGTCTCTCCGGTCCGCGTGGGTACACGCCGAGCGATCGCGACCGCGCACCATCTGGCGCGCGTACTTTATAACGTGCTGTGTTGCGCTTGCCCTGTCCCCGTCAAGGAGTTCCATGGACAATTGGCGCTCCTCGTCTGGTGCTTGGACGAGGACCCTTCGCGAGCCAGCCTTTATTTCTTCAGGTGTGACCGCCTCGTCACCAAAAAGGAGCTTGAATGGCGTGAACCCTGTTGGGCGTGTGACCGTTGTACGAAGGGACCAGAGGACGCTGTGAAGCTCGCCCGGCCACTTCCTCTTCGGTAGTCCGACAAGGTGCTTCTTGACCGCGGCGGAGATAGCGCCATTCGCCCGCTCCACCGCCCCGTTGGATTGTGGGTGTCCAACCGAGGCGAACCGGAGGGAGATGCCGATGCTGTCGCAAAATTCTTTGAATGAGGCTGCATCGAATTGCAGACCGTTGTCGACGGTGATCTCCCTGGGCACGCCGAATCAGCATATGATGTTCTGCCAGAGGAAGCGTTGCATAGCTGCCGAGGTAATTTTGGCCAGGGTTACTGCCTCCGGCCACCTGGAGAAGTATTCCAGAGCGACCGCCATGAACCGCAGGTCACCTGGGGCCCTAGGAAGCGGTCCCACGACGTCGATGCCCCACCGCGCCAGCGGCCATACCGGGGGTATGGGATAGAGGCTTGTCGGGGTCCTGCGGATGGCCATTCCCATCCACTGGCAACCTTGACAACGGCGCACGAGATCCTGGGCGTCCACGACAGCTGTTGGCCAATAAAAACCCTGCCTGAATGCCTTGCCCACCAAAGACCTTGGTTGGAGGTGCGAGCCGCAGAGCCCCGCATGAATCTCTGCGAGGTGGCGCTTTCCTTCTTCGCGCGGGAGGCATCGCAGGAGCGGGGCGCAGACCCCCTTTTTGTAGAGCACCCTGTCGAGCACCTGGAAGGACCTATCGCGGTGTTGCAAACGCCGGAGCTCTGAGGGGTCATCCTGTTCCGCAATGCCCTGCATGAAAGCGAAAAGGGGTTCCCGCCAGTCACCCTGCTGGGTGATCTAGTGGACGAGGGCCGCATCACGGTTATCCTGCGCGATGGCCGCCGCTGGCAGGATTTCGTAAAATGCCCCTTCGAGAGTTGGGAGCTGCTGACTGGCGGCCTTGGCGAGGACATCGGCTTACTCGTTGTCTGCTCGAGGGATGGCCTTCACCGTGACACCCAGAAAGTGTTGTTCCTTCGCTCATACAGCTGCTAGGTACTTGGCTAGCTCGGGTCCTCGGCCTGGTATGACTTGTCCACATGGCCCGCCACTAACCGTGAATCAGTGCGAACGAGGACTCGCCTCGCTCCCATCGCTTTGAGCTTCCCGAGGCCGAAGAGTAATGCTTCATACTCGGCCGTGTTGTTCGTAGCCGGAAACGCTAGGCGCGCCGAGTACAACAGGTGTTGCCCCTCAGGTGTGGTGATAACGGCGCCCACTCCTGCGCCCGCAACACCGTAAGCTCTGTCGGTGTTAAGCGTCCATACCGGGTCTTCAACACGGAGGGCGGCCGAGTGAGGGGTCCACTCGCGAGGAAGTCCGCGAACTTGAGACTTGATCGCCGTTCGGAGGCGTATGTTAGGGAGAATGGGGCAAGCTCGGCGCCCATTTGCCGGTCGCCCGTGGACTCCTTGTTGTGCAAAGATCTCCCGAGAGAGAATGAGGATGGCACCGTTATCGGGTGCGCCAGGAAGTAATGCCGGAGGTTTCTTGAGGCCATGACCAGTGCGTAAGCAAGCTTCTCGAGCTCGGTAAATCGCGTCTTGGCGCCCTGGAGGGCTTCGGAGACAAAGTACACTGGCCACTGGAGCGCGCCCTCTTCGAGGACGAGGACAGCGCTGACCGCCGTTGCTGAGGCGGCGAGGTAGAGTAGGAGGGGAGCCTCTGGTACTGGGGCCACCAGAGTGGGAAGGGTTGCGAGGTGCTTCTTGAGGTCGTCGAAGGCCTTTGCGCAGTCGTCGTCCCAATGAAACCCATCGCAACCGCAGAGAGTCTTGAAAATGGCAAGCCCCGCTCCGCCGCCCTGGAGAGGAAACGACTCAGGGCCGCCATGCGGCCTGCCAGATTCTAGACCTCCTGCGTCGTCTTGGGAGGTTCCATGCCCAGGATAGCATCAACCTTGTCGGGGTTCGCTTGAATGCCTCGCCCGGATACGAGGAAGCCCAAGAGCTTGCCCGCCTGCACGCCGAAAACACATTTGTCCGGATTGAGCTTAATGCCTGCCTTCGTGAGGTTGTCGAAGGTCTCCTGAAGATCCCGACCGTGAGAGGCGAGCTGCCTGGTTTTTACTACCACGTCATCCACATAGGCCTCCACGTTCCTTCCTAGCTGAACGGCTAGGGCCAGCGCGACGAGGCGGGTGAAGGTTGCGCCCGCGTTCTTCAAGCCGAAGGGCATCCTGACAAAGCAAAAGGTCCCTACCGGCGTAATGAAGCTGGTTTTGTCCTCGTCGTCTTTGGCCATGTAGACCTGATGGTAGCCGGAGTAGGCGTCCAAGAAGCTCATAAGCTCGCATCCGGTGGTGGCGTCGACCAGTTGATCTATGCGCGGCAGAGGGTAATCGTCTTTCGGGCATGCCTTGTTGAGGGCGGTAAAGTCGATGCACATGCGCCAGGCGCCGCTGGCCTTCTTAACCAACACCGGATTGGCGAGCTAGTCCGGATGTTGGACCTCGCGGATAGCCCCCGCCCGGAGGAGCTTCGCCACCTCCACCTTGGCCGCTTGCTGCCGGTCCATGGACATACGGCGAAGACTCTGCTTGACTGGCTTGGCGTCAGGGTGGATCGCGAGGTTATGCTCGATGAGGGCGCGGTCCACACCTTTGATATCCTCTGGGGACCATGCGAAGACATCTATGTTGGCCTGGAGGACTCGGAGCAAGTCTTGCTCTACGTCCGGAGGGAGGCCCTCGCCTATGGATACGAGCTGCCCCTTCGCCTGGAGCGGCACCCTCTTCACTCCGCCCTCCGGGTGGGGCTTAGGTGTCCATCCTGGAGCGGATGGCGTGTCCGCCTGGTATTTGTTGGCGAGGACGTGCACCTTACGGTGCAAGCTTCCAGCTCCGGTTTCGATGTGTTGGAAATATGCCCTAGAGGCAATCATAGAGATGATGATATTTCGTTATATCCATGATTTAATAAATGTTCCTTGAATATTGCCTTTGTATTGATTAACAAGTATGTGACTTGTTTGTGAAACTCTTTACTTGTATGGTTATTCTAAAGTTGTCCCTAGTCGAAGTTCATGTGTGGACACACGTGAATAATGGATTAGCACATGTATCGGTTGATGACCATGTTTCACAGGTCATAGACATGGAGATATCAAACCAATAATGTGGACACATGTTTAGAACATGGGGTTGGACCGACCCAACATGAGACATAACAATTATACTTATGGTTCTCTCTCTACACAATGTGTACACCTTGTCCTTAGACACGAGATTGTCGCATGTACTTGAGATGTGAATCGACCTACTTAGGGGCTATCAAACGCTGCTCAGAATCGGGTAGTTATAAAGGTAGCTTTCGGGTTTGTCATGAAGCATCTTTGCGAGGCATGGTCGGTCGAGATGGGATTTGCCCTCTCTACCGAGAGAGATATCTCTGGGCCTCGAGTGATCGGATCCGAAATGCATGGCCATGCTACTTAAGGTTAAGAGTTAACCTAGTAAGGGATTCCGGATCACGGGATCGAGAAAGAGTGGTCACTTGGAGCTCGACCAAATATCGTGAGGCAAAGGGATTGGCATGTACATAAAGTTGTGATGGTTCGTTCGATATGATCTTTATGTATGTTTAGGAGTTGGCACGCCTTGCTAGAGGTCGCTACCAACTATTGACCGAGTAGGTAAACTCGTGTCATGTCTAAACATACGTGAACCCATAGGGTCACACACTTAAGGGTGAAGCCTAATTCGGATTGGATCCGGTTGGATCGGGTATTGAGTCCTAATGGGCCTCCATTATTTGAAGCCCATTATAAGGACGTCTATAAAAGGAGGGCTAGGGCGCATGTGGTAGAAGGTGATTTTCGTGACCTCCTCAAACCCCGCCGCCACCCTCCCACGCCTGGCGCCGCGCGGATCTAGTAATCCGGCGGCGTCGCTCCTCCCGCACGTGTGGATACCTTTTGGCGCGCCGCATCCGTAGCGTTTGGACGAACCGCAAGAGAGGAGTTGTACGTTGGACGCCGCGACGAGGACGAGGAAGTAGTACGACTACTCGCCCGACGCTTCGCATCGACGAGTACGACTACTCCGCCCGACGTGTCGCATCAATTCCGCACCACGCGTCTAGTGGTAATTCCGTGATCTATAACTGCAGTGATCTTGGTTTACGGGCATAATTTTTATTAATTTGCGCTACGTAGCCTACCCGTAGTCCATCACGATGCTCCTAGCCATATCCTGATCGCCGAAAATGGTGATGAGTGATGACGCCCCACCGGCCTGGGAGCTTCATGCATAGGAATGCGTAGTGTGGGACCACTTCGAAGGAGTTGATGGCAGGCCGGCCCAGTATGACATTGTACGGATACGAGACGTCCACGACGTCGAAGATGACATCTTCAGTCCTGGCGTTGTCGGCCTGGCACAAGGAGACTTGGAGGCGTACCTGACCCAAAGCCTTCAGAGGCTGCCCTCCGAGGCCCTGAACGGGGGTTTTCGAAGCTCTTAGTAGGCTCCGAGGTATTTCCATACGATCAAGGGCCTCCGCGAACAAGATGTTTGCGGAGCTCCCTCCGTCAATGAGGATACGCCTGACGTCGCAACCTGCGATGTCGGCCTGGATGACCAAGGGATCTTGGTGGGGGAATTCCACGCCTTGGGCGTCGGCTGACGTGAAGGCGATGCTGCAATGGGACGCCCGCAGAGGCAGTTGTGCTGGGGAAGTGCTCGATGAAGAGCCTCCAGTGATGACGTTAATACCACGGCACTGGGTCTCTCCGGGGGACCCAGCACGCGAGGGACTGCCTTGCGTATGCTGTACGTGGGCTATTGTCAGACCCATATTTTTCAATCCGGAATCTACTGTGTTTCACTGCACTAATCCCTGGATCAGTAGTTAGTGCACACAGGTACATTGCTGAATCATGACATACATCGCATAGTAATATTATAGAGTCTGAAATACACCATATCGGGTGAATGTTTACAAAAAGGGCCGCTTTGGCCGAATGTCTCCAATACATAACTGTAGCGGAATTAATAGCAAAAGTAAACCCAAATCCACAGGCAAGCGACCAGTAGGGTAAGGTGTACAATATATGCCACCAGAGTCCCAGTAATATAAATGTACTCCGCGCCTAGAGTCTACTTGTCTATGCCTAACCACCGTGGCCTACGCCTTAATTATCGCCTTTTCTTCCGTCGACGTTGGCAGGGGCCTCCTCATAGGCGTAGTGTCCTTGCGTTCCTGCTTCTGAATTTTTGTCGCAAAAGCGAGTATGAGCACTCTGACCCCGTGCTCCGCGAGCCAATACACAAAATGCAAATAAATAATATGCATGGCTTAGCAAAGGAGAGGCTCGGGTTATTTTGTTTTGCAAGGAGTGCTTTCGAATACAATTAATTAAAAAGCCCTATGACTTAGCAATTTTGGAACAAACCATAATGTACCAGGAAATGCATTATTAATATCGATTCAGATTCCATCCACCGTTACATGGCATCTGCACCATATAGCAATTCCTTCGGCGTTATAGCCGCTTAACTTACCACTGGGACGACAACCAGACAATTCTAAACGAGCGATCCTTCGCCCTTCAAGTTTTCCCTTCTTCCAAGGTCCAATATTTTGTAAACAGAACTATATCTAGTTAAGTTCCCATGTCTGCCCTTGACCGTGGGCACGGCTATTCGAATAGTTTTTGACTCTGCAGAGTTTGCACACTTTACCCACAAGAGATAAATCCACTCATTGCCCCACATGATTCCTTAGCCATGCGGTTGAGTAGACTATCACATGACCTTTACAATGCACTTTTCCTAGTAGGGTTACGTCCGCTAAGGTTTCCACTTCCTCCGGGTACGACCACCCTTCCAGAAGCCCCCTCTTGCGCCGTCACGTCGGAGGATGTGGCCATCCTCTACCCGCCCGTGGTCACACCGGCGCAACCCTTACTAAGTAGATGCAAACTAGTTAGCCCTGCCTACATTTTGCCAACTTGTGGTCATACTTGTTGTACACTGGGAGGTCATGACAAGATTCAGTCCTTAGTAGTATCTGGGCGGTCTACCACTAACCACTTTGTGCTTCCACTGCACCACACTCTCACACCATCGAACCAATCCGCCCAGATATTAAGCAAGTTGGGGTTTTTGGGAGCACAAAATAGTCATATCAAAATATACCAGTCATTCCCACCATGACTGTCCAAACTAGTTTCTCATGACTGAAACTGACAATGATGTTTGGGGCATTCAGCGCCCCCTGAGCATCTATGCAATTCTAAGCATAGCATATCATTAGGGACTTACTTTCGAAATATTACTATTATATTTTTGCTAGGGCGACAAGGTTCGCACATTCAAATATTCCAAAGAAGGGGTAATATTATCCAAGGTAAACAATAGGCACATAACTAGATTATTGAATTAAACATGTATTTTCATAAACATAACGGCATGCAATTTGATAATTTAAATCAAAGTAATTTGCAGAAAATACAGGATCAACATGATCAAAGTATTGACTCGCCTTGTTCGCGGGGATCTTGGTCTTGACCTTCTGAAGCTTCTAGACTGGCTGCTTCAACCTCCTCTTCCTGAGCCTCGTACGCTATTTAATCGTGCGAAATTCCCAAATAAAAGAAAAGCAACCAATCACTCAAAATATCACCAAAAATTCAAATGAACTCCAAAAATCATGGTTCTGGTTCCAATAGATAGATCTTGAATTTAGACAAATTTAGAAATTTGTTTCATTCAATTGGAGCTAAAATGAAGAAGTTATGATTGGTCAAAGTTCTCTGTTTCGGTCAAATCCAAAAATTACTAAATCCTGACATGTGGGGTCCACTGTCATCCTCTGGCATTTATCTTGACTTTTTCCATTTTATTTTCTTTTTGCTCTCTGTGCTACTGACATGTGGGTCCGGTTACTGTTCATTGGGGTCCACATGTCAGTATGGGTCCTACGCACATGTTCCATCGACCATGGGGCCCAATGGTGTGACGGCTCTGTCTGCGATGGCGACATGTGGGGCCCACTGTCGCGGAAATAAAAGAAATGTTCGACCTCTACGGCTGCGAGCGGGGGCTTGAAGCGCCGCGCCGAGGAACGGGGAGAATAGAGTTAGCGCCGATAGCCAAGTGAGCGGGGAGGCTTTGCCTACCTCTATAGGGCAATTAATTCCCTTGAGGTGGGTCTGCAGCGTGGTCGGGCTGAGGAGTCAGGGGCGACGGTGGCCAGCGGCGAGGGGATGTCGGGGAGGCTCGGGTGAACGCAGAAATGCGTTGCCCGAGTGCTGGTGAGCCGGATGCGGGGATCGGCGGGGGCCGGGGGGTGCGGTGGTGGCCGGCGTCGTGCGGTGGCGGCGGCTCGGGGAGGTCCTCAGTGCCGGTGAGCTACGGGCGGTGAGGTGCTCGGGTGAGGCCGGGGTCATTTTCGCGGTGAGCCGGAGAGGGTGTGGTGGCGGGGAATCAGATTCTAGTGGCTCGGGCTGGCGGATTGGTGTTCGCCGGAGTTGGGGACGAAGGAGAAGGCCGGTGGCGATTTACGGGCTTTCGGCTCGATTACCTTCTACAGTAGGAAGAGGGCGGTGTGGGGAGTTCGGAGGAAGCCGCAGCGGCTTTTATAGGCACGCGAGCGGGGCTGGCAATGGGCGACGGCCCGTGCGGTCATGTCCGGGCGCGGTGGCGGCGGCGGCAGCGGCGGGCGGCGGATTCTGGCGCGTGCTCCTCTCGGACAGCTTTTGCGCCGCGCACGCAAGAGGACGCCTTAGGCAACGGGCGGGCGCTCCCGGGCGCATGCGTGCCATGGGGAGTGAGGACCCTGTCCTCCGCGCAGAGAGAAAGAGACGGGGGAGGAGGAAGAAGCCGACTCTGACAAAGCGGGTCCACCGGCCAGCGGGAGAGGGGAGGGGAAAGCGCGACGGCACGGATGAAGCCGCGTGGCGAGGAGGCTGATCGGGCGGTGGGCGCGGTTAAGTGGGGCGGATGGCCAGATGGGCCGAGGCGCGGGGAAGGGGGCATCACGGCCGCCCACGTGGCGAGCAGGGAAAGGGGAGAGGCGGGATCGGCCGGGGCAACGTGGGCCGATCCTGGCCGTCCAAGTGGCGGCCAGAGAAGCGGGTTGAGGTTTTATTTTTCTGATTTTTATTTTAGCCTTTTAGAAATTGCCAGAAAATCCCAATAAGATCAGAAAAATGCGAAAATACATCCAATAATTCCAGGAAAATTCACAGAAGTTCCTGATGATTTTTGGACTTAATAACAATATTTCCATCTAATTTTGGTATTTAATTTACTTGTTTCCATTGTTATTCATGCCGTTATTTAGAAATGGGGTTTTGGTTTTAACCTAATTTTTCTCCCTTCCTTTTATGGGTCATCTTTTCATATTCTTACTTAAAATTTAAATTTTCCATTATTTAAGTATACTTGTTTCCTCAGGATCCTTTTAGCAGTTTGGAAACTTCTCCACATTTTTCATTTAAATCCCATAAACTCCAAATTCGATAAAACACATTTCAGAAATAATTCAAAAAGCTTCACATTTTCAAATTCAAATTTTCAGGATGTTACAGCTATTGCGGGGGTCAGTGTCTCCGAGGCTCGCACGTGGGCCATCGCTTGCCGTAATGCCGCAATTTTGGTGCATGTCCGTGAAATGGCCCCCGTAGCCGTGCACTTCGCACCACCTGCCGTATTCTAAGATTTCCTGCTCTGCACGCGGCTTCTCATCACGGCCTCCTTCGCGTCCCCCTCCGGCGCACGAGGTTAACGCGGCCTCCCAGGGAACGCCTTGCGCAGCGAGGACGTGGCGGGCCTTTTGGGGTCTTCGCCGGTTACGCCGGGGCTTACACCTGTCGCCTGGCGAGTTTTGGTGCACCCCGTCGTCGACGGGCTCACGAGTGTCGCCTATAGACACTTGCTTGTGTTTCGTCCTCAGGTTGTCTCTTGTGCTTTCCCTTTGCGATAACTCCTCCGTTTGCCCGGCATCAAAGCTGTTGCCGCTGCGCCTCCGCACGTCCTCCTTGGCTCAGGCGTACGCTTCCATTTGGTCAGAGAGCTCTGCCTCCGACTTGAGTGGCTTCCGCGCGTTATACTCAGCGAGTGGTCCCGGGCGGAGACCTTGTATCGCTGTGTTGATAATGGTTGCCTCGCTAATGTCCCTGACTTGGCGGAGTACCTTGGCGAAGCGTTTGAAGTAGGTCCGGAGCCCCTCCTCGGGTTTCTGTTTGACTGCGAAGAGCTGGTCTGCATCGACACGCTCGACGTAGCTTCCCTGGAAATTGTTGTAGAGCCGATCGCGGATCTGTTCCCACGCGTAGATGGATTGTGGTTCGATGGTGAAGAACCAGGACAGCGCCACCCCTTGTAACGCGAGGGGGAGTCCCTTTGCCTTCGTGGTGTCGTCTCCGCCAACGGCTTCGATAGCGGTCTCATATACGCACACGAACTCTCGCGGGTCGGAGTCATCCTTGTATGCCTCGATGACGCTCGGGAACTTGAAGTCCTCGGGCCACGCCACTTGCTGCAGGTCCACGGAGAGCGGGGACTCCGGGTCTATGCGCCGTAGTGGGACGCGACTAGACGTAAGAGCATCGCGGCTGTTCGCCCTCTCCGAGGTGGGCTGAGATGCAGCCACCAGTGTGGCGCGTTGGCTCCGAGCCTCTTGTATTTCTCGCACGGCCCCGCAGAGATCTGATAGCTCCCGCTCGCACGCGCGAGGGCCGCCGCAGGCGGTCTCCACCGTGGCGCAGATTGGGCCGTCAAGACGCGGCGGCGCGATCGACGGCGGCGACCACGGCTCAGGCGCCCAATCCACCCGCAGCGCTGGCGCGGAGGACCCACAGTCGTCGCCGGGGCCGCCCACCGCTCCCTCGCCGAGTAGGGAAGTGGACGCTCCTGCGTTGTCACCGCTGGGGTTGGTGGTCGGGGTGGTGGTGGCGGGGTCGGGCGTCATATCCACGCCGCCACCCGCACCTGCAGCTGCTACAGCCGAAGCCTTGGAGTTGACGCGAGATTTTGCCGCCTCCGCCTTCTTCTTCACCACCGATGTTGAAGCTTTCCTTGGTGCCATCCTCCTTCAGATCTGGAGGCTTGTTCTTGTCCTCCCCACGAACGGCGCCAACTGTTGTGGTTACAGACCAAAAGAGAGAGAGTGTGTGTGGTAGTGGAGAGTTAGGTGAGTGAATGGCTTAGGGTTTTCTCCCCATGGCTTGTGTTACATATATACATCCACATGAGGGGCGCTTTTACAATTATACCCTTACACGTGAGTATTCCCCTCAAGGGTACACATGTCATTATACATGTCCCATTTTGGGTCTTACATCCTTCTAACAGACCTACTGGGCTTAGGTGGGGGCCACCCCTACAACAAGCAGTTTGGCTATGGGAAATCTATCAAGTTCATCGTGTTCGTAGATGTGGTCGTAAACGGAGTTACGACCATGGCGATCGAGCGGACGTGTCCACAGGAGTAGCAGACGTGGTTGTAAGCGAGTTACGACCACAGTCACAGAGCGAGAATACGTGGTCGTAAGTGACCATAGCGGGAAGATGTGGCCGTAAAGGAGTTACGACCATGGTCGTGAAGCAGCTAACATGGTCGTAAGGATTACGACAACGACAATCGATAGTGCCTTCAACGTGGTCGACAGAATCATTGCGTGGTCGTAATTGATTTACAACTACGATGATCGAGCCTACTACGTGGTCGAAGGAAGTGCAATGCAGCGGCGGTGAACGTGGTCTTAACTTCAGCTAAGTTATGACTACGTGGTCGAAGCAGCGAGATGTGATCGGAGAGGTCACAACGTGGTCGTAACGACTATCAGGGTGATCGGAGAACCAATAGAGTGATCATAACAACTCAGGAGGTGGTCGTAGCAACTGCAACGTGGTCATACGGCTCCAAGGAGTGGTCGTAGCGACAACAGCGTGGTCGTACGACTCTTGGGAGTGGTCGTAGGATTGCAACAAGTGGTATCAGAGTGTGTTGAAGATCATGGGCGATAAGATGAAGGCTCAGAGTGGGCTGATCTCCCTCTAGTATGCTCTCCTGACAACCGACAATTACCCGGTGTGGGCAATGAAGATGAAGGCGAACATGCGCGTCCATGGAGTCTGGGGTACAATAGATCCGAAGAGGAAGGACAAGGAAGTGGATGACAAAGTGGATCAGGCGGTTTTGGCCATCATCTACCGGTAGTGCCACATGAGATGATGCATCAACTCATCGAAAAGGAGACGACAAAGGAGGCATGGGAGACGCTTGAGACGATGCACGAGGGAATTGATCGTGTCAAGGAGGTGAGGCTCCAGAATTTGTGGAGCAAGTTCGAGAACCTAAAGATGGGAGAGCCCAGTCGGTGGACAAGTTTGCCGGTAGGCTGACTTCATTGTACAATCAGATTAACTCTCTTGGCTACAAGATGGAGAAATATGTGGCGGTGAAGAAGTATCTGCGTGTACAATTTTGGCACAGAGAGAAACAGTCATTTACAATTTTGGCACATATAACTAAATTTAGTATAATACCTATTATAATGTAATATAAATATTATCTTAAAAACACATTATTTAAAAACCGGTAACTGGAACAGGAATCGGTAAGCCAAAGAAAAAAAACAACAGAAAACGGAAGGCCGTGGGAGAGGACGAGCGCTCCGCTACGCATGCTGCTGGCGCGCGGGCCCACTCGCCCGAGCCGTCCAGTGGGTGGGCCCCACGTGGCAGGACAGCGACGTTACCAGTCTCTGCCTCGCTCCGAGCCTGACACGGTGCATGCAGCTTGAGGTGGCTAGCAAGCCTCGCTGCCAGCGGTCGATCCGTCCAGCCTCGTGTATAACCCGGGGGAGAACTGAGGGGAGAGGAAGAGCAGGATTTGGAATTCTGGATGCATGGTAGGGCCGGGTCCCCGTCACGTAGCACGTACGTACAGGCCGGCCGGGCCTGACCCGTGCTGCCACATCGTGCCGCGAAACACGGACTACTCTCTAGCCAGCCAGCTCCGTCTCTCTTCTCTCTCTATCTCTCTAACCGTGCCATGCCGTAGCTGTAGGTGCAGGTGCAGCAGTCCGGTACACGGCGGCTAGCTAGCACACATGCACTCTATCTCCTCTCTCTTGAAGCCGCCTGCGATGGTCCCTGTCCCTCTGGCCCCACATGCAGAGGCAATCTCCGGTCCATGCATCTAGTGTCCATCCTGGACCGTCCAATGGGTGGCCAGCGAAGCTAATCTACGGCCTGAAAACGCAATGCCCATCTCTCTACGTGTAAATCGCCTCTCTCTCTCTCTAGCAGCTCCTCGGTTTGCTCATCGTGCTGTGCATGCATGCTGCAGTGAGGCTGCTCTGGCGACTAGCTCTCCGATCCCTAACATCATGGGCCGCATCCAAAGATCGATCGCGAGGCTTGCATGCATGCATGTGTGCTCTGAACCCACCGATGACCTACCTGCTAATCCTACTTTACTTATCCAGCAGCTAGTTTATGGGCGCTCACTCAGTCAGTGCTCCACCGATCGGAATACGCACATTGGGATAGTAGACGTGTGCGCTCAATCCTTCTTTCTCCCTTCCCAGGCCGGCCTGGATAGCCACTGTTCGTTTCTGATGGAAAAGTTTTACTACCCTGGGAGTATTTATCGGAAGGAGGACAGTAATAGCCGTTTATATTTTCTCTTGAACAAATAAATAAAATAGTTTTACCATTATTATTTTAAAGTGATTTATCAGGATAATATTTTCGAAACGATTTATCAACTTATTAACATCTATTCATTTACATAAACATTCGTATTAAGATAAAAATTATAATAACTATAATTTATAAGCCACATTGAAAAAAATCCAACCAGTGCCTTTACGACACAACTAAATTTCGGACTAAGTTAAGTCAACTGATCATCGCACACAGTACAACATGTCAATGTCAAATCAAATCGATCCCTAGCTAGCTAGCTTCTTCTCTCCTCCCTTTCCCCCTGCCACGGTAAGTTCATGAGTCATCTGCATTTAACTTTTGGCTTGACTTTGTAATCAAAAATAATTTAGAATATATCAGCTTCTAATCTTTTTTTTATTTTTTTGCTTTCGCTTTTTCCTCTTTTCTTTACATTGTCTATGGAGATATAATGATATTTTTATTTTTTTAATTAAATAATTTAAAAAAACTAATAGTTACTACAGTATAATTTCAGTTAATAACTAAAAGTCACAGCCATAAGCTGCTCGGTGGGCCCTTAATGTTCTCTCCATTTTTTGGATGCTACAGTGAGAGTAGTACGTTCAGTAACCTGTGATCATATGCCGCTGCGTAGTAGATCCCGTCCGTACCGGGCTGGAGATCGATAGGCCCCGCCGCCTCTTCCTCTACACGTACCCCTCCCGGGCGCCACGCGGTCACTGACGGGTGGTGCCGACGTCAAGCAGGGCCCACGCGTCAATGCGCCCGACGAGCTGAGCTGCTTGGGCTGTCGGTTTCCAACCTGTGTACTGCTGCGTGTATTGGCCCAGCGGCTGCTCGCTGCCTTCTCGCTTGTGTCGAAGTAGCAACCTCTCATACTACTCTTATTATCGCTGCTATAGTTTTTGGAATTTTTTTTATAAACAATCTATATTTTATTCAAAATAACAGTAATATACATACGTGAACATTTTTTACAGAAATAGATTCCAGTTGTCTAATCGTTGGGCAACTGAACCCTATCGCCCCACGGTCGCGTGACACGCGAGCTATCCATGGGCCGTTGGGCGACAGGTTCCGGTCGTCCAATATTTTGAGGATTGCATGCAGCCTATCGCCCAGTGGTTGGGCGATTACAATTGCAGTCGCTTGGTTGTGCAGCGACTGCAAACAGGCCATTCGTAGAGGTAGTGTGGGTTAATCCATTTGTAATTTTCGTAGATTATGAATGGTACATAATCTGTTGGTTTCGCAATAAGAGTTTGTGATCGTTGTATGTTGTAGTACAAGAAATTTGTGAAATTTTTTAAGGAATGATTGAAATAACAACGATCGGTAAGTACGAAGGTAAGTGATATTCTGATGTAATTGGGAATTCGTACACGGAGAACTAATTTGTTAATATTGTTGGATGACTTGCTACGAGAATAATTGAATGCAAAAAAGACGAGAAAATATGTTTGTCCGAATTAAAATGGACTTCATAGTATAATTGGGAGTAACACTACGCATAGGGTTTGATGATATGCAAGCAAAGAGCATCATGTACGATGCAACAAATCAAACTGCTTCTACGATACATATGCGTCTTTTTGGAATGGAACTAAATTTGACTTTCGGGGGAGTAGTTAGTGCGAGGTAGCCCGACCTACTGCGTGGATCAGGGTCATTTTCTCTTTCTTGCGAGCTCGACGTTGAACTTCTCAGCACTCTCATTTGCCTTGCCCGCCATTTTTCTCTTTTTCTCATGCTCCCTCTCACGAGCCTTGCGCTTCCTGCGTGTGCATGTCTCGAAATGAGCTTTCGTCTCCCAATGTATACGATCGGTTTGCTCGTCCTTATGGTGCTCCTTCTCCTGGATCTCGCAGGACCTTTTGACGTTTCACTCTTCGAAGTCAAGAGCCACTGGTCTGTCAAGTCGGGATAGTTACTGGAGTAGTCTGCGCAACCCCAGTAACGCATACCCAAGCTGAGGTGGTAGTTAGACTTGAAGAACTTGCACGGGTCCTGGCACCAACATAGGGGTGGTGTCTTCCCCTCAGGCGAGTGTTGCGGCGAACGCTCGGTAGCTCGGTAGAAACGTTCGGGGTGGGGTTGTTGCTACATGTGACGTCATCGCAGGGAGCTGACCTTGTAGCTCGCTCGGCTTAAGAGTATCGAACAGTGTTCGAGCGGTATTGCTCAGGACTCGAAGCGGTACGGTCGAAGTTTCTTTTGATTACAAGGCGGTCGGAGATTTCAGGCAATGGAGTGGTTGGAGATTTCAAGCAGGGAGCGGTCAGAGAATTCGTGGTCAAAACAATAATTGGCGACCATGGGTGGGTTTCTGGGACCACAAGGATTCCATTTTTGGGCTCGGGAGTGGCTGGAAGTCAGGCGAGCGTCGGCGGTGAGGTCTTCTCTTCTTGAGACTTTTGAATGACACAGAGGTTAATGGTGGGTTAAGAGGACAATAGCATTTGCGATAAAGCATCTCTGGGAGTAGGGGAGCTTAGGGGTGTGGTGGTTTGAGCCAGGGATGGTTGAGCCAAGCTGTCCACGGTGATCTCCTAGGGTTGAGCGGCGGCACTAGCCGTCAGCGTAGGAGGGGAATCGAGAAGCTGGGGGCTTGCTTCGGGAGTGCTACTAAAGGCATGAAGAAGCTGCAAGCAAAAGCAATCTAAACGAAAAGTATTGAATAATAAGAATTGTAGATTGGCTTACTTTGGGGTCTTCTGACGATCATTAGCGATGCTCCGGTCAAGGGCTCAATTGGGGGGTGTGGCTCACCTTGGGCACTGGTGCTTTCGAATAGAGGGGTTCGGGGTTTTAAATAGGGTAACGAAGGTGGTTCGACACAGGAGTAGAGCTAAGGCGACGGTGGCGCGTGGCTGGGGTCGAGAAGGTGCAAGAGGGCACGACGCGTCTGGCAGAGGGGAGGTACAGCTTGCCTCGAACGCAAAATTGCGGTGGTCAAAAGTGGTCAGGTCTGCTATGAGAGAGAGGTACAATGAGAGTGCAGATAGGGCGCGTGGTAGTGGGAAGTGATGCGGCAACAGTGCTTTGTCCAGGTAAGGGCTGCGGCATTTTGTAAGGTGTGTACGGTGGCTTGTGCTGGCAGTAGTGAGCTCAAGGGCGCAAGATTTTTGCAACGTGAGGTTGTCAGCCATGAGAGAGCAAAGGAGGCGGAAAAAGCAGAGGTGACGGCGATCTTTGCCGTTTGCTCTGACATGAGTGGTACGGTCTCTGACCGATTTGCTGTAGTGTGGTAGTGACGGGAAGGGACAGAAAGGTGCGGTGGCAAAAAGATCTAGATGGTAGTGATATTTTCGGATGGTGAACAGTGCATGCGCATAGAGGGACGGAGAGGATGGAGAATGGCTAAGATGAGTGAGGGACTAGGTTAGGTTAAGAAGAAATCAAAGTTAAATAAGAAATTAAATTTTTTTTAATTTCGAATTTGTTTCCGTACGTTCGTACAGCGATGGATTAGACGTGAGGAGGTGAGGTGACTAGCTGCTATAGATGAGAGGAGACAGTGACCTTCGATCTAGTGTGCCTGTGTCTCTCGCAGCCCGGCAGGCTCTGGCCACCGTGTAGTAAGTTGAGTCCTAGCCTGCACCGTCCGACAGAGCACCAAGGCCGGCACAATAGTGGTAAACCCCCTCGCTCTTGTTACCTTCCATACAAAGCTAAGCACAACAAATTCAAGAAGCAAAAAAAAAATACATATATATCGTATAAAAAAATTAGACTTGTCTAGTAAAAAAAGAAGATAAAAAAAGAAGAGAGAGATGAGAGAAGCAGCAGAAGGAAGAAGAGGATAAAGAGTTAGTAATATCACACGTCACATCACTGACGCCCGTAGAGTAGTACGGGTGGATAACACAACCCACGCAGCGCTAGCTAGCGTAGCTTCTGCTATACTACTAAACATGTGCTATACGTGTACGTATGTACTTCTATACAGGTACAGGCGTACGTGTGCATTATACAGGACCTTGAGCAGAGCGCGCAGCCAGTGGGGACCAGCCACGTGGCGCCTCGTCCGCAGCGCTGCTGCGCTCTGGCCTGGCTTGCTTGCTGCTTCTTCTTCCTCCCTGCGCATTGAGTGAGTATTTCCGTTCTCACGTCTGCTCGGCTCTGGGCTCCTTGTGCGCTCGGACCCTAAATGCTGCCATGTTTAGTTAGAATGCTTTCTTTCTCTCTTCTAGGGTTTCGCTGCTATCGAGATCGATCGGCGCGGCCGGTTGAGTTCCTCGATCGGCGGCGAAGAAGATGGCAGCGCGCGATCCGGGTGGAGATCTTCTTCCGATCGAACGAGAAGAAGCTAGCGGACGCAGAGATGCTGCGAGGCAGAAGAGGGGCCTCGACTTTACCATTATGGTCACTATGGACACTTTGTAGGCTCAGCCGGAAATGGCGACCTAAGCCATCGTTGTTTACTGAGTGCGTGTTTGGTTTGATGGATAAGACGGGATGAGATGACCGGTTGTCTCTATGTTTGTTTGGGTGAACTTTATGGTATATCCTCTCAATATGCTAGATGACTTGGTTAAAAAAAAAGCCGGATGAGCTCGTACAAGCTCGGTTAATTGTGACAATTAGCGATTATTAGCATGTTTAGTGCTAATTATTGATTAGTAGTTCAAGGTTAGTGTTGATAAGTATAATTATTTGTAATTAGTGTTAATGAGTATTGACTAGTGTGTGCTTAAATGTTATTAGTGAAAGTTAACTGTATGTAGTTTAGTTAAATAATGATGATTAAAATTAATTCATAATTGATATTAAAATTTAAATTTTTTCTAGTCTAATTTGTTTAGCTAAACATTCTCTACACTTATCTTGTATTATCTCATCCATTTAACCAAACATAGGCCCTGTTCTTTTCAGCTTTTAAAAGCTGTTTTTCGGCTTTTCTACATTAACTAGCTTTTAAACGGAGTATTTTTTAAGATAGAGTCTACTAGTTAATTGTAATACATACTGTACCGACTTTATTTATATCGGCAAAAACCGTACGTGAGTTTTTGTTACTCTGTATTCTCTCACATGAACAGCCCAAAAGCCACAAAGCTGAGCCAAAAGACATAAGCTGCAGCCAAAAAGAATAGGCCCATAATCTCGTACCATCACATTCACCTAACCAAACAGACTAGTTGGATCATCTCATTCCATCCTATCCCACCAAATTCTGGATCATCTCATCTCATCCAATCTCATGCACCAAACCAAACACACCCTAATCTTGTGTACGCTAGACTATGGGCCTGTTTTTTGGGCCATTGCTTATGGTTTATAACTGCGGCTTATATCTTTTGGTTCTAGTATGAATGTTCATGCGAATGAACTAAAAGTTGATAAGCCACTTCGATACATTAGTGGAGAAACTGTTCTGTTTGTTTGTTCAAGAAAAGTTATAAGTCTTATGGCTGAAAAGTATTGTAGGTGCCTGAAAAAAACACTGTAGCTGATGGAGGCTTATTTAGCATAATTAAATTGAAAAAATTAAAAATAGAAAAACATGTTAGCCCATCACGTATAATGCAAACAAATACGAAAAAAGAACCGTAAAAACTCAAAAAAAACCAAAAGTATAGAAAAAGATGAAATTTATAAATAGTACAAAATAAGTCAGAATCCAGAACCTCAAGCCAAAACAAGTGAGCCTTTAGACTGGTACAATAGCAATACGTACTAGATCGTTGATGGTCATTGCTATTATTTAATGTAACTTTGAGAAAAATGCTAACTAAAGAAAAGATGGGTTAATTAATTAGGGCTAGTTCAGAGCACAAGAGTTTCGCGCGAAACATTTCAATCCCATGGTACCAAAAAAGAATTTTCACAAATAAAGTGGTTCCACTTAGAGTGTGTTTGGTTGCTGGGATGGAGTGGGATGGGATGGGATGGGATGGGATAGGGATGGGATGAGATGGTTCCACAAATAAAGTGGAACCACATGGTCCAGCATCTAAGAAGAATATTCTCTAAATTTGCACACGCTCATCCCACTTTGGACCATTCCATCCCACCCCATCCCTCAAACCAAACACATGGATAGGCTTGGTCAAAGGAACCATCCCATTCCATCCCACTCCATCCCAGCAACCAAACACACCCTTAAGAAACGGCTAAGTAGCAAGCACCATCACCACTACGGCTAGAAACATGAGTACAGTACATGGGGGGGGGGTGTTGTGTGTGCGCAGACGAGTTCCCTTCATATAATGCAGGAGGCCTTCTTCACGGAAAAAATAGTAATAATGCAGGAGGCCCTACACTTAAGTTCATAGATCCTTATTCTACCAATGCAAAATGCATTCTCCCTTATATGCCACCACATTTTTTGCATTTTTGAAACATTGCCCTTATTTTCCACTATGACCAAGTTCTACAAAGCATGTTCTATTCGGCTTTTGAAACTAACTTTAGATTTTTGTTACAGTACCTAGTTTTATTCCCATCATCTATACCAGCCAAAATCGCATGCGAGTATCTCTCTCCGTAATCTCTGTTGCGAACAGCCAAAATTCAAAAATTTCAGCAAAAAACCGTAAGCCATAGCCACAAAGAATAGGCCCCAAGCTGCGAAGTGGCTGTGAAATACTGTTTTGCCCCTGCCTTGGCTTCTTCCTTTTCTTCAAGTAGGCCAGGATTCTCCTCAGATCTACGTCTACTTCTCCCATAATCTACTAGGATTGAGGCAGCAGGTCACCCATATCTTCGAGTCCCTCATTGGCAAGCACAACAAAAGATGTCGATTGGCTCTCTGGCGAGGTTCTTGGACACTGCTGATGAGCCATGGCCATGGCTACTCCCATCCTCAAATTCCAGCTCCATACTACTACAATGGCAACAACCGTTGTGTCTTGTTTTGGTATCAGTTGGCTACCACCGATGCCATCCTTGCTAGTGTCGAGCTTGGCCTGCGCCTCCCGTGGCACAATTTCCTCACCATCATAGGTGATTCGCCGCTCTAGGCCAATTCATGCTCCATGAGTGCGTCACAATGAATGCCTCGAGCTCCTGAACTTCACCACACCCACACCCTTAGCCTCTCTGCCACCAAATCCTACCAACGGCAAGCACCTCGCTGCACCATGGGAAGCCACCATCGCCGGAGCTCCTCAAGCCATCTTCGTCCAAACCGACACCTATGTTGATTCCCTCTCATCAACATGGTGCTCATGTATTGCCTCTTCCCCTTCACCGTCGCCAAAAGCACTATCGCTGTTGTAAGGCCAAGGAGGCGACTAGCGGGACGAGGTAAATAGGTTCTTTTAAAAAAAAACCTCTTAGCTAAAACCGTGTTTTAGGTGTGGAAACGTAAATCATATCAGTTTTGTTCAATCAAGGCCTAAATCATCTAGTTCTACTCTTCTACTAAGGGTGTGTTTGGTTCTAGGGATAATAGGGGATGGGACGGGGCGATCCCAGATTTGGACCTGTTTGGATTGGAGTCAGCAGGGACAGAGTTCATCCCCTTTGGGGAATATCCCAAGAATATTCCCCTAAATCGAGGATGCCCCCGTCCCTCAAAAACGAGGGGATGGGCTCATCCCTCTTCCTCGCCTCTCAAAAACAAGAGGATGACAAAAGGGCCCCACACGTCGGATGACTCATCCCATATTTTGATGTCCCAAAACCAAACAAAAACCGGGGACGGTCCTATCCCTTACAACCAAACAAAGAATGAGGACGGTCCCGTCCTTAAAAACAGAGATGGAGCCATTCTATCCCTACTGCCTCCAAACCAAACACACGCTAAGTGTACCAACAATCTAAATCTATGTCAAGCTTTGCAATCCTAGGGTGACAACAGTCAATACAGTTTAGAAATGTAAATTGCAACAATATAAATGAACACAAGGAAGCAATTGACAATTCACATGGCCTCTTTTTATTGTGGTGTTCGGGCTAACCTTAACGTGGACTAGGCGAGACCGGTAAGTCTCTGATCACTACGGTAAAAAGCAACCATATCAATTGTGGCTTATTTTCTTGTACTCAATTTACATTCAAACCATTTACATTCATAGAATTAAATTGATTGCTTGTCATCCTAGAATTGCAAATCTCGTCTTAAGCCTTAAATTGTTAGTGTACTTAGGTGAACATAATTAACTTAGGTGATATTTGTGTTAAACCGATTTGAGTTAAGCTTTCGTATCTTATACTTGGTTTAGTCCAATAGAAATTGATAATTAATTAGATATGAATTTTTAGATCGCCTATTCACTCCCCTCTAGTCGGCCTCCTTGATCTGATCTAACAACTGTTCACACATGGTTCGATCAAATTGCTCAAACAACATCGGTTAGACCCGCTCGGTTAAAACCTCAGAGATGCATCAAAAACATGCTCTCTAAAAAAAGGTATAAGCTACACAGCCCTGTCAAACCGCAAATACATGGATGGTCAAACCGCTAATAGAGGGCCGATCAGACTACCGACCAACTGGCAGTTAGACCACGCTCAACAGTCAGATTGCTCACATAGAGCCAGTCAAACCGCCATTGCATGACACAAGAGAAAATTCCCCAGCGGGGACAGACATGCATATACTTCAACAACTTTGCAAAATATGTTCGCAAACTTTGGAATCATGATATAAGTTTAAGGACATGGACTCAAACCATTTTGCAAAATATATTTGCAAACTTAAATAACGTGATACATGGATTATGTATGAAGTTCAACTATTTACAAAACACATTTATAAACTTTAGCATCATACCACAAGGATTAGATATGCATGAGTCTCAACTATTTACAAAATATATTCACAAACAATAGTATCATGCCATAAAAAGCTAGAGCAAGTGGAGTTGATTTATCAACACATGATAAGACTCAAGGTACTAAACAAGACTACTTTTAATAGTTTGACAACCTACACTGGTAATCCAATCTTTCAACCAAACGCTGAGACCGGTAAAAAAATTAGAAACACATTTTTAGCCTATGCTAGTTATACCTTTGTGTTGCGTATTCACTTAAAGCTTGATAATGAACATCTCCTCTGCAAGTCTGGATTCTTACCTTGTTGTGCATCAACACATTATATTATCCACCATGTTGGGATCTTGATTTGATGACCATCGACATATGATGTTATCCTTCATCCCGAATCTTGACTTGATAATATCCATTGCTTGACTTGATGACGATCAACATATAAAATCATCCAAAGTCTTTATCATCATAGGATATAACATATTTCACTAACTCATAGGAAATATTAGTCCTACAAATTAATTATCATTAATTACTAAAACTTACTATTAACATATAACGACGAGTCTAAATTCTTCAACTGTTAGGGTCCACGCCACCCCTGTTTCAGGGCAACACTGCTACTGATTACCAGCCAAAGGCGGAGATATGAGCTAGCGATGGATTGAGGTGGGGAATTGGGGGTGGATTGACGACCATGGCAAAAAACGGTAGAGATTTCAAAAATGCAATGGCATGTTAGGTAGTACTTGTTTTTGCAGCTGTACATCAGAGATACGGGAACTTTATTGTGGCATGTAATTTTTCCCGATTATTAAGGCCTCGCTCATTTCGGCTCAGTTTCTGACTTTTGGCTTATTTTTCACTATTCATAAATTTCATCTTTTTCTAAACTTTTGGCTTTTTGAGCTTTTTTGCCGGTTCTTTTTCCCGTATTCGTTTGCGTTGTCCGTGATAAGCTAGCATAGTTTTTTATTTTTAATTTTTTGTAGATTTAATTACTCTAAATAAGTCACTTTTAGTTACAGTGAAATTTCAGCTGTTACAGTGTAATTTCAGCCATAAGCTACAGCTTTTCAGCCCAACCGAACGGGACCTTGCTGTTCCTTCCTCTTAAGGGCGTCCGCAATGGTAATAGCTAGTACTAGCTATATAGTCAGCTGACGTGGAGGTGAGAGACAAAAGCAAAGACTATTTTATACTGTTGGACCCACATGCTCCTCTCTCATGTTCTTGGACTACGTGAAATAGATCAGCTATTTGCTCGTCGCTAGTGACTACTCTCTCTCCTACTTTTTCCTTGCCACATCAGATCTAGCTAACTAAATAGCCAGCTGTTGGAAACGCCCTAATAGATTGAAAAGTTCCCTCCCTCTCTCCTACTTTTTGGTCATGGGCTCTTGATTTCGTGCATGGAACCAATCACACAGCCATCAGCCGCAACGATATGCAATCTAGCCTGTCTAAAAACTGTGTGCAAGGCGCATGCCGATCCGTGGGAAGAAACCCTAGCTTTCCCCTTCTTTTGTTGTCTCTCCCTGCTGCGTTTTAAGTACTAGACAACAAACACGCACTGCCACGACAAGACGCAACGGGCTCATGCGTGCCAGTATGCCACCGCGCGCGCGGTTTCCACTTTCCAGGATCTCCCCTGCAAATTAACCGTGCTAATTTGAGCTTTACCTTTTAGTTTTTATCTTCTTAGTCTCATCTTTGTTTATTTTTTGGTTTTTTTAATTTTTTATCTTTTCTTTTTTTCATTGTTGTATTGTTTATGATGTCATAAACTTTTTTCTTTTTAAATTTAATTATGATAAAAATTAGCAGTAGCTATAGTAAAAAATGTCAAACACAAAAAGCTTAAGCTTAAGCCTCTGCCCATTCCCCACTGCAATCCATTTGGATTTTTTTATTCACCTCAGCTCAGTCAATGTATATGCGATGAAATTAATTTAAATGTTCTTCTATTCAAAGGCTTGAAATTTTATTTTATTTTAAATCGGACGGCTGTGCACACCACGTCCTGTATTGGTTTTTATTTTTAGTTTCTATTTAAAAAGTTAAAAGTCAATATAAATATCTGATTTCTCAAAACGGTTTCTCTACTTCTCTTACTACTGTCTCATTTTGGGAATAAAGCAAGGTGTCACGGGTGCATCACGCACCGTACTCATCTCACTCCCGTTACGCGCATATATTTTTTTATCATTTTTTACTGCTCACTCCTTTCTTATAAAAAGCCATTTCTTTTAGTTATTATTATTCATTTTCTGCCAAAAGATATTAGTCCATATGAGTCTGCAGCCAGACTGGGAGTAGCGCTACTTGTACAGCCATTTTCCATCATCTCAAGGGAATTCCTAATACAGTGTGTGCGTGCAACAGCTCCTGTTTGATCCCCAGTAACCACCACTACAGATGGTGCATGAACAAACAATGCATTGTAAAAAAAAAGTGAAAAAAAGAGCGACAATGCCCTGTAAAAATAGTGAAAAAAAGAGGCAAGCATCTCCCTGTGCATGATGCATGCTAGCCGCAAGAAATGCTACTTTCTACAGATGCATGGGAAATTATTTGATTTGAGCTAGCCAGGCCAGTCGGCTAGGCTTCATCTGTTGTTCTTGTTCGATCTCCTCTTCAACAGTGCTCTCTCTCTCTCTCTCTCTCTCTCTCTCTCTCATCTCAATCTCTCTCTGCTCAGCGCCTCAGCCACTGTGAAGTCAGCTCCAAGAAAAAGCACCTCTCACAACACACACCTGTCATCTCCATCTCCATGGCGTCCATGTGCATTCATGTGTGTGTGTGGTTGACGGTGCTGCAGAAGCAGCTGCTGCTCCTCGTCTAGCTCTCACATATTTCTTTGTTTCCCTGTCTATAAATACACACACCTCCCCTTTCAACATATCGCTTTTCCTGCCCCGTCTTTACCCCCCTCGCGTGCCCTAATTTCTCGCTGCCTCCTGTCTCCCTCCCTCTCCCCACCACCATCCATCACTCACTCATCCCCACTTCCATTCCATATACACACACGCACTGTGCACAAGCACACACGCACAGGCATACTGAGGGAGAGAGGCTCACTGAGCTGGGGGAAGAGGAGAGAATATTTCAGCTCACATCTCCCTATCCCTGTCTTCTCTAGCCTGCTGCTGGGAGTTCTACTTCTCCTTGCAATTGTTTGGCTTCTTCTCTGGAGGTGTTCTCAAGCTTGAGGGGGAGGCCAAGAACAGAGCAGAGGATGGTGTAGTGGTGACTCTGTAAGTGGATACCATCATACAAACCCGGTTCTTAATCTGGGCAAGTTCACATTTCATACTTCACTAGGTTTGTCATGTGGTGCAGATGTTATGTATGTGCTCTTGAGATGGTTGTTGCTTGCTTTATGGATTAGTTTGTTCATGCTTCTTGGTCGTGTTATGTTTTCAAGCTATTTATTTCTCTCCTGTTAGTTTCTTGCCTTGTAGAGAAGGTGGTAGAGGCTGCTTTCATGATAAGGATTGCTGGCTTGCTAGTTTTTGCTTTTGTTTTGCTACTTGGGACGCAGGATGTATAGCTAGGAAGTGTGGAATGCTGACTGGTATATTCTTAAGAGTTTTCCTTTTGTGGTTTAGGTATATATTGTGATATGTGAGTAGGAAATTTGTGTTCCTGATTGAAAAAAGAATGATCTAGTTCTTGTATCTTCACTTCTAGCATTAATGCACTAGTTGTTCGACGGCCTAGTAAATGTTTCATGTTTGTATTGTCCTTGCTGCTACCGGATATGTAGTTCTGATTCTATTTTTCTTTGGTTCTTTGTTGATTCCAAACTGAAGTATATCATTCTTTAGGGCCGTTTCAAGGTATGGAAAATATATCATTTCTCACTTGATTGCTTCATGATTGTTTTTTTACGTGTTCTTCCCCCCTATCCATTGGAATATTCACTTACACATGAAAAATAAGGCCAAAGAAAGAAGGATGCAAAATGATGAGCAAATGAGAACTTGCTGTATGAGTTACCTGAAAGATAATAATACCCAGCACCACAGATCCAAGTTTCATCATATTTGGGAGTATACCCCCACACCGCCTTTAATTTGTCAGTAGTAACATGTAGCCAGGGGGATACAATGGTCCAAGCAACACCACATCGATTTATTTGGCTTTGCTACCATACTTTCCACATTCTTTTGTTTTGTTTCTTCTTGTTTAATGCATGAATTAGGAGATGAAGTGGATAAAACAAACCAAGATGAAGTGGATAAAACAAACCAGTCTTGAACACTTGTTCCTCAGAATCTTTGACTCTGTCTTACCTGATTTTTTTCAGCTGTCCAAAATATATTGCCTGCATAGATCCACCCAACCGGTTTGCTTGAAATTCTTGCGGATTTTATTTATTATTTCCCCATGAATCCTTCATTAATAAGTGAAAAGATGCAAAATGGAGTGAATTTCTTGCCGTGTTTGTTTTCCCGTTTCCCAAATTCACCTGGCACACCTGATTCATCTTCAGTGTCCAAACTAAAATCCCAGCTCGTGTGTGATTAGCCCTGACCTGACGCCTTTAATGCGTCATTAGCAAGCGACATGTGGGGTTGCCAATGGTCCTAGTATCATCACATTAGTTTGGATTTGCTTCCGTCTCTTGCACATTCTCTCATTTGTTGTTTTCCCGGGCTATTAGGTAGGTATTTGGCAGATTAGATTGTCCTTGATCAACACCCAATTAATGCTAGATGGCGTCATTGCTCAAGATACAAGACAAGCTCGCGAGAAAACAGTGCTAGCTTATTATTTGCTCACCCAGATGTGCCCACACCCTTCTTCACCTCTGAACTTGTCTCCATGTTGATATTAATAGCATGGCTTTGGCTTTAGTTAAGATTTTTTTCTTTGTCAATTCCTTTTTGACATTGGTTTATTATGGTAAGTAGCCTTGGTAAGAATTCTTGAAATCACACTTTTTTTTTTTGCCACATGCAGTAGTTTAACTGTAACCTGAAGAACTTGCAGGCTATCCTGGCACTTGAGTAATAATTGTACAATGTCAAAAGAATAATCTTGCACAATTTTGGAGTACCAACATGTTGTAGGAGCATGTATTGGCTGGCTCTGGAGGCAGTAGTAATAGACTAGCTGTAGTAGTAGTTGCTGCAGGGATCCCTGAACAAATAACTCTGCTACTGCTTTTCCACCCCAAACTGAAACTTATAAATGCTGCAATGAATAAAGCAACTAACCACCCTGCCACTGAGAAAATCACTGCCACTGTTCCAACCCAAATGCATTGAAGCATCTGCTAATCACTGTCCTGCTTGTGCAAGCACCTGCAAATTGCTCCCCGGTTTTGCTGTAGCAAGGCTCTGGCTGAAACATTCATGTCCTTTCCTAATGTGTGTTCCATTGTTGAGCTTGCTGAACATTTGATTTTTTTTTGTGTGTGTGTGTGGAATCCATTGCTTATCCTTGTATGATGTGTGTTGCATTGAGCTAATTAAAGATTTGATTTTTTTTGTTTCTTTTGCATGGATGGATGCAAAAAAAAAAAAAATGCGGATGCAGAGTGCAGTATGAGGAGTGAGGTGGAGGGATGGGCGATGGCCTTTGCAGCAAATGAAGGAACGACAGCGGTGGCGGCCTGAGGAAGACGCCATCCTGCGCGCGTACGTCCGGCAGTATGGCCCGCGGGAGTGGAACTTGGTGGCGCAGCGGATGAACGTGGCTCTCGACCGTGACGCCAAGTCGTGCCTCGAGCGGTGGAAGAACTACCTCCGACCGGGGATCAAGAAGGGCTCACTCACCGAGGAGGAGCAGCGGCTGGTCATCCGCCTGCAGGCCAAGCACGGCAATAAGTGGAAGAAGATCGCCGCCGAGGTGCCGGGGCGCACGGCCAAGCGGCTCGGCAAGTGGTGGGAGGTGTTCAAGGAAAAGCAGCAGCGGGAGCTCAGAGACAGCCAGAGGCCGCTGCCGGAGCCCAGCCCCGACGAGAGAGGCAGGTACGAGTGGCTGCTCGAGAACTTTGCGGATAAGCTCGTCAAGGAGAGACAGGTCGTGCCGCTGCTCATGGCCGCTCCCATGCTCCCGCCGTGGATGTCGTCCGTGACGGGCTCCAACGCGGTGCCCGTGGCAGCGGCGCCGCCGGGGCCGCCACGCCCGCCGTCGCCGTCCGTGACGCTCAGCCTCGCGTCCGCGGTCACCGCGCCCGCCCCCCCGGCCGCCGCGCCGTGGATGCAGCAGGCGGAGCGCGCACCCGGCCAGGACGCCACCGCGGCGGCGTTCGGGTTCGCTAGCCCGCAGGCGCCGCCGCCGCTGCCGGGCATCGGCGTCGACGGGCAGGCGCTGGCGGAGTGCTGCCGGGAGCTGGACGAGGGGCACCGCGCGTGGGCGACGCACCGGAAGGAGGCGGCGTGGCGGCTGAAGCGCGTGGAGCTGCAGCTGGAGTCGGAGCGCGCGTGCCGGCGCCGCGAGGCGGCGGATGAGTTCGAGGCGAAGATTCGCGCGCTGCAGGAGGAGCAGGCGGCGGCGGTGGAGCGCGTGGAGGCGGAGTACCGGGAGAAGGTGGCCGGCCTCCGCCGCGACGCCGAGCTCAAGGAGCAGAAGATGGCGGAGCAGTGGGCCGCCAAGCACGTCCGCCTCACCAAGTTCCTCGAGCAGGTCGCCTCGTGCCGCCGCTGGCCACCGGTCGAGATGAACGGCCGGTGACGGCCGCCATCGCCGCCGCTGCTGCGACGATCACCGGTTGCTTTCTTGCACGTGACATGTAAAAGTAAAACCTCAAAACGACGATGCCATGCATGCATGCATGTTCGTTCGTTGCACTTCCTCTTTCTTTCCCCTCTCCTGTCTTCTCTTTTACAACTGTTGGAAGCTTCGCTTCACTTCACTTATCTAGCTGATCAGAAATGTAATGTTGTTGCTACTGTCTTAATTTGTTTCTTATAATTACTGTCAACCTTTGATCGTGCCCAAGTTTCGTTTGTTAGCACTCAATAAATGGGAAATTAAGACCGAGTTCCAAACCAACGGGGCCTGAACTATTCGATTGTGGTCATCACTGCCTGAGTGAGTCTGGTCACTGCAGCCAAAAGAAACATTTGCTGTAACAAAATGAAAGCATACTTGTCCTCCTTTTCCTCTGGGTCAAACATACATAAAAGCATCGGCATTCAACTATGCGTACATCTTTCTTTCAACACGAGTGAAGTGAAACGTCACATAATAAGCTCAACAACATGAACATCTTCAGTCAGAAACATTAGTTTGTTCTTAATTAATTAATGAAAGCTCGATTTCAGCCAAGGCTAACATAACCTAACTAAACCTGACACTAGCTAGTATGTAACTTTATTCCTACTACTACATAGTATAGTATATCAGCATGTAAGCTAAAGAAAACTACATTCGCCCAGAACTAGAGACTGAGCTAGCTTGAGCTGGCAGACTGCTCCCCGGAAAACACACTTCCACTGGACATTGCCGCCGATCCAGACTGAGAAATACCCGCGCCGCGGCTCCTCTGAATCTGCCTGAGCCTGAATATGTCTCTTGGCAGTTCTCGGCTCTGCACCGTCGTCGTATCGTCTTCCTCCTGCGCTTGCCCTGCATACAATAAGTCAACACACGTCAGATTCTGAACCTAATACGATTGCTTCATATTTTATGCTGATTAAATCGTCTGTAATAAGCCATAAAACAACTTCGCCTTGGAGGCCTGGATCAATCATAACAAAAAAAAAAAAGAAGCTCAAATATGGCAGCCATATTGTTCTTTCAGCACAACATTCAAACATATCTTCAGCTTTGCGGACCAGTAAAGATTGGCGATGGGGGTTATTACTTTCAAAGCCCTTCCTTCTCGTGGATTGCCCACCTCTTGGAGGTCTATGAACGGATCCATTTTGGTTCAACCCTGATTTGCTGGGACCTGAGAGGTCACTAGTGGCAGGGCCAGGAACTTGTGGACCGGCAGAAATGGCTGATTTGCCAACATCATGTGCCGCTGGCAATGTACTTTGCAGTAACACGTTAAGCACAATATCCATATCTGGTGATGGTCCTGTGAAGAAAAATATACAGATTTACCTCAGAAAATATTTCAGCAGCCCATATTCAAGAGTTTGAACACCAATAAAAAGATGATCTGGGGTATATAAAATTATCAATTAATTAATAACACATTTTCAAGCCTTCGACTGCTGATGCCATGCAATTGTGAAACCCTGAAAACTAAAGAAAGAACTGAATGCATGCTAAAGCAATATATAAAATCACCAACCCTTTAAAAAGGCTATGTTGTACTCTCTCCGTTTTGCTATATTTGTCCACAGCTCATTATGTACATAGACCAAGGAAACACTAAATCTAAGGAATAATTATTGAGAAATGACCATGCATATCCCCATTAAATGACATAACACAACCACCTAACATTTTTCAAAGCATTTAAGCAGGGCTAGTGAATGAAAAAATTGCACTATGAGTGAAAAAATTGCAATAACTCTATCAGTGGACAAATATATTGAAACGGATACTCCCAAAGCCATAGACAAATATAGCGAAACGGAGGGAGTAGCTTTCAAGCATTGCAGTATTTTTTTTTAATAACCATGTTCTCAGTTATGCAACCTGATGGTGATGAACACATGACAAACTTCACAAGATTTTTCAGAAGCATGCTCATGAGAACTAGTTTAAACTCTCAAGCATTTCTCAACCAATGCACTACACCAGGCCTACACTAGTGTCTGGTTTAGCATGGACTGGTTCTCATGCTCTAATTCTAACAGCATCTGGCATTTGACATGGGAGGCTATTACCATATGCATCAGAGGACTGCGAGTAGTCATATGGCTGTACCTTCAATAGCAGGCAAATTTGTGATGAAGGACATCATCTGTGGAGAAAGCATTTTGAATATTTCTTCAACCTCCTTTGTGTACCCACTGGGTGTGGCTGAAAACACTGGGCCTGACAAATCAACAATGCTGTCTCATGAGATAGGTTGACAACTGCAAGTCTGCAACTGAATAGTTGGTGTATTTAAAGCAGGAATAACGATGAATTCAGCTTCCTCATCAAGTAACATGATGCAATGGGGCAGATTTAGAAGTTTGCAGTAACAGTTAAATGGGATGCCAATTGCCAAGTGATAATTACAGTATTAATTAGGTTTTTTTTGTGTAGGTGGGGGGTGCATTTCCTTTTTAGGATAATACATCGAAATGCGCAAAGGACTTAAATCCTGCTTATCTGAAAATCTGAATATGGCATACAGGATCATTAGGTGTCGCGATATGATCGAGAGAACAGATGCATGTGTGGATTGTGGAATCACAACTTGCATCATTTAAGGGAAGCATGACTTGATCTAAGAGATCTAGCTTAATATATCCAATGCAAAGAAAAGAGCTCAAAAATGAAAAATTCTAGACTCATTTGTAAAAATACCTTTCATCTGTCTAGGATCATAGATAACCATTCGAGATATCTCAGGGCGAACAACTTTTGCAGATTGCGGCAACAACTTTGCATCAGCACCAACTCCAACAGCACCTTTATCTGAGCCAAAAATCGTAGACACAATCAGCAAACTTTTTTAATATCATGCTGACATAATTGCTAACAGAAAGCAGCTTACCTAAGGTAGCACCGCTAGTTAGCATAACCGACTTGTCAGCCTTCTTAAAAATGTTTTTTGCAAGCCACTGTGATATTAACATCAAGAAAGCATTACAAGTGAGACTTGTCAATGGAAACAACAAATGGACTCTGTGAGGTGTTACAGCATATAACCTGCACCAAAAACATGGAATAGCAACGAATGCATTCTCCAGCCAAATTAACACAGAACTTAATGACTACATCCAAGTTAGGTATCATAAATTTTATGGACGTGCTTTCAAGTTGCAAAGCATATACTCTAGCACCTACATCAACTAGTCCTGCAATTGTTGCCAGAAAGTCACAAATCACTGCCGAGGGCCGCATGTGCAAATATATCTTTTAGGCAAACTTGATAGTTCAATTAATATCAAGTCCTTAGTCAAAACAGCCAGATGCTTGAGGGTGAATTACATATATGGTCATGATACAATCGATAAATTATGCAAGGTCATTGTGTACGTGAGATAGTGCAAACCTCTTGTCTTGACAGATAATCCAATTCTTTTGATGAGCATGGCCAAAGATCCATATAACTGTACCGAGAAACAACATCATAAAGTGTGTTCTCCAAGGCAGATAAGACATCTTCTGATGTCCTCGATAAAACCTCCTTCCTTCTTTGTTCCACCTGAGAAAACACAATTTATAATATAATGAATTGGGCAACTAAAGAAAAGAGAATAAACAATACTACAACACTAGAAGAAAAAAATGCACAGGGCCCATCTGTGGTTTCAAGCTTTTGCAAATGTTTACTTGTGGTTCCAAAATTCACCGAATCATACCTGCAGTTTAATGTTGTCTCTACCATACCTGGCAGCATTTTTCCATTAATTATACATACATATTATAATCTTGCCCTATTCTTTATGCAAAAGCTTACAGAAAAACTGCTGCAAGGTATGGCAGAGATGGCAGTTCCAAACCACAAGAATGGAGCAGGTCAATTTTAAAACCACAAGTATGCATTTGCAGAATTTATCTTTCATTGTGCAGTGATAAGTTGATAACCTCTATATGCACTTTGCTTAGAGCCTCATACCTTTAACATGCTTGACAAATCCCCATAAGTCTGCTCAAATTGAGCAAATCGTTTCCATACCTACAAGAGAATAGCAACAAACATGATATATTAATTCAGAAAACTAACAAAAGGACAGATGAATCTATATCTATTTGCATGTTGCACCTCTAACAAAAATCCAACAACATGAGCTCCCAAGGCAATGCAGTAAACAGCAAAAAAAAGGGGTGGAAATAGTCGTATATTATTGCTATTGCTGCTGCTTAAGAGAGACTACACCAAATAAGATCTTTGTGAGAAAAAAAATGCAAAGTAATGCTGAAAGGGCATCTTCTCATGATTATACCGATGTTGAGCAACTTTAGTTAGGATAAAACGGAAGCTCTACCTCTATGGATTCCTCGGGAGGAAGTAAGCTCAGAGCTCGCTCAAACAAAGCACGTACATTTCTATCATCATTTAAGCGACACAGGAAGTCTGCATATCTGAATCATAGCATCAGTTTTAGTAATCTACCAATTTAATATGACAGTGAAATGAACCCTTTTCAACTGCAAATATATGAACCTAAAAAAGTAGCACAAAAACAACTAGTGGAGAGATACTTTTGGTTCGTGCAATGGACATTAGCAGACCATAAAAAGAAGATAAATTTTAAGTATCAATTAGCCAAAAATGAATACTTACTCAAGGATATATCCTGGCTCATGCATAAATCGTTTTAAACCAGCTTCAAAAACACTTTGAGCCACCTACAAGAGTATATTTAGCAGATATTACACGATAGATGAGCTATTGCAAACTGAAAAAAAGGCTTGAATTCTATAATTAACGCATGATGAAAAATTCAGTCTAAAATACTCAGCATATTCTTATTACTCACTAAATTCAGCCTTTTTTTATTAATTCCGCTTCCAATTTCTAAGGATGCAATTTGGTTACCACTTACATCTTTATGTCTAACTTATACTCTGGCCTATTTGCAGGCAGTGATACATAGAAGGCAATGCTGGTAAAAACTAATGTGTCGGTGCATCATCGTAGGCATACTAAGCCACACTCCATTCTGAGCAGGTTTAAATGTCCACTTCAACAATCTTCTCATAATCTTTGCTCAAACCTGTTCAGTTTTAAATGGTTGCTATGGTACCGCATAGCACAAAAAAATGGTATGGCATGCCTACTCGATCCTCCCTGCATGACCCAAACAACTACTTTTTGGGATGGCCAGATTCCAAGAGGACATCACTTTTAAGTAACATCACATAAAGGACATGAAAGCTTTGTACTAGCTGGGATGGCAGGGTACCTGGTACAAGGTTCCAAAGGTGAAAACTAACAGTGCATGGTGATGACAATTTATGTATGGATATTGAAGATCCCATTTTGTGATGATTTTGATATTTGAGCTTAAAGTTATGTCCTAGATCATATGAAACCTTTTTTTTGCGCTAATTCTACACTTCAGTACTATTATCAGATGGATAAAGAATATAAGAAAGACGCATGACAGTTTGTACAGGAAAAAAACATAAGAAGATGCATGACAGTTTGTACAGGAAAAAAACATAAGCATATATGTCATCACTCACAACCTTTGTATCCTTGTCGAGGCAAAATGCCATTGTAGCATAAGCAACATACACATGATAAGTGCAGCTTGGCAATTTCCGAGCATCCAAAAAGTACTTACGAGCTGCTTCAACGCCTTCTGTTCTTCTTAGAAACCGAATAAACTACAGTAGGAAACCAGAATGCTAAATCTATTGCACACAATGCAGCAATAACCTTAAATACATTAAAAGTAATGTAACTCACCTGAATTTGTGCAAGTGAAGTCATGCTCGCATTATCAGCTATAAGAGACTCGTATACTGTCTTAGCAGGCTGCAACAGGAAGCGTATTTAAGAAAAATAATGACCATCTTAAGAGTACTCGTAGCAGTATGAGAGTGCAGAGGAAGCTAATGTATTCTTGATCAAAGTAAAGGAAGCTAATGGACCTGGATTGCCCCTCTGGACTCTTCCAGTTCAGCAAAGGCATACTTTAGCACTTCAGAATCTACGAAAGAGAATAGCTAAAAAAATTTCAGGAGTTGAAAAATCAGATCAGGAAATGATACTCTAGATTTCACTTAAACAAGGCCTACTAATAAAACTAATGCTCCAGTCTAGTGCTCAATGCAAGCATGAAACAGGGTTAGCATTAAGAACTTATTATCCTTGCATATCTGTCGCACGCTCAACATGATCGAAGTTTAAGAAGGATATGTTATTGAGTTTCATGCACCAGCCAGTTCACCCAAAAGCTTAAGCTGATGAGGAAAGATGGGCAATTCACTTATACTTCAACACTCCCCCTCACGTGTAGGCTCCCTTAGGCCTAATACGTGGAATAGAAGTGGACTGCAATTAATTTGTTTTAATTGCGTCGGCCAGGTCTTGAACTCGAGACCTCTTGGCTCTGATACCATATTGAGTTTCATGCACCAGCCAGTTCACCCAAAAGCTTAATCTGATGAGGAAAGATGGGCAATTCACTTATACTTCAACATATGTTATGTACATTAAATAATTAGCAAATCTAATGAAAAAAGGCAATCCATAGTACATTTTACTGTGGATATAATATTCATCCCATGATGTGTGTCTGGATGGTAGATTAGTATTTATTGTACATAACACACAAATTCTTATAGCCTACTACACAAAGTTGAGATTCTGGTGGTTATGAGTCACAGAAGATGCCCAACTAACCAGGAGCAACTGCTAGCAATCCATATTGAACAAATTCTTGCTCAAATATTAACAAATGCATTAATTAAAAATTGAATTTATATTTTAACATAATTTCAGGAAATTGATTAAATAAGCCTCACATAGAAAAATGCATTGACTACTGGAGTGGATATCACCACTGCACTCGAGCAACAGAACTTTAGGTGAGAATATGGTGGTAGCTCCCCCAAGGCACACTAATCGTAAGTCGTAATTTCTACTAATGAAAAAATTGTTACAAACAAATGAGACTATGGGAGTACAAGGATCACATAGATCTAATTTGTAAAAAATATCCTATATTCTATTGATATATGGGTCCCTCATCTTGATATAAGATGTAAGTTGAACTGTGATGAAGTTCCCACATGTGAGCTAAGATGTGGAAAAACTCCAGGGGGCATTTGGTATCCTCCTTAGAAATGTGTTCAGCCTTCCTGGAAGCTACATTTAACCCTCCCTAAGATGTCACCTCCTGCAGGTAATGTCCATCCCCCGAGTATATAGAAAGTCATCCAGGAATTTAGGTACACTAGTTATTTAATTCCACCTGGTAAGGCCTTGTTTGGGTGGCCAGGATTGGGCCTGATCCCAGCCCATCCACATGAAATTTAGTTCAAATTAGTGAATTACATCTACATGTGGATGGGACCTTGGCCCATCCAAATGAGGCCTAAGGCAGGAAGCCGGTAACTACACATCTTTCTCGACAGCCGGGAGTCCCTCGAACCTCCGGTTTGTTTTCCTGAGGATCTTTCTGGACCCTCCAGAGAGCATGTTCTGAGACTTTCAACGAACCATAGTACCAGATACTAGCTTCAAAAAGGACATATTGACTACTGGAGTGGGTATGTTGTCTGAATTGATCAACAAAACTTCAAAGTATTTTATTACCAGGGAGTGCTTTTAGAGCACGCTGAAATATTTTGATTGCAGAATCCATAGAGCCGTTCTTTGCATGCCACATAGCATAATCATACCATACATCAGGATGATGGTATAGATACATCAGGCACTAAAAATAAAAACAGAATGATCAAATTAATTAATTCAGTCCATGAATTATTAACAAAAAGCTAATATGTCCCCATGTACGATGGTAGAACCTGGTAAAGCTCAGGTCTACTGACAAACATTTAAGCTAACAGAAGGTTACATAGGGTAAATGGCATCATTAGAATGACTTCTTTTCATGTCTTTGATAATGGAGCTAAAAAACTACAACTATAAAAGAAGAAACTATGTAAGAAATTGCATACAAGAGGTTTACATGTCACGATATGATTACAATGAATTATAGGAAAGAATAATATGCAAAGCATCATTACACACCCAAACATCCCCATGCATCTATGTGTACAAACCGAATTTGGCTTACTTGCTCATAAGTAAAGGTAACACGCCTATTTGCAGTTGTAGCATCAATCCTTTGAGGGTTCCCCCTGCAGTGAAACAGAATACTCGGAGTTAGCAGAAATTTGGGGGCTAATCTTGGAAAGAAGTGACAGAAGGTGACAAAACGTGATATCAAGTTAGAACTATGGAAAATGGTTTAACCATGACTTGCCACCCACTGATTCAGAAAAAAAGAAAGAATTCAAAGAAGATAGATTGCAGACAAAGTTTCAAGATGGCAAACACAAATTACTTGGCTGGAGCAGAGAGTTTACACAAAGAATATGAAGAACAAAGATTAGCTGCTATATATCTAAGAATAAGATAAAACGAAAATCTTTTACAGAAATTTTGACTCATCATAACACTTAGCATATGTGACAGATATTTACTCACTTTTCAAATGCCAAAAGTCTTTTCCATGCCATACACTGTTGCTCTTCCTGTCAAACAACTTAATGAGTTACCTGCCAGTTAAATACTAGTCATGCATCTAGCAGAGTGCATAACAAAGTCAATATAGGGTTCCAATGCTGAAGAGATTCTCAGAAGCTTAACCAGTAAACCAAACAAGAAATATAGTCTAGGGAAGGATGACACTAGTATTAAGTTAAAAGAAAAGTTCACTCTGCTAGCAATAACATAAACTCAAAACATCTAGAACTAAATATGGATGAAAAGTTACATCGGATGCATCTCAAACTGACACAGTGAACTGTTTCTTTTTCACCTAAGCATATATCTTCTGAAATATACCATAAGTAAACTTCTGTTACTGAAATGCAACTGAGAAATTTTTTTAAGAAAGTGCTGGTTAGGGTGTTGGAACTTCAGCTAGCTATACAGTTTAGAGAAATGGTGGAAGTTGCCAGGGGTGTGAAAGGTATAGCACTATAACAGTGCATATTGACAATGAGAATGTAGTAGTTAAGGAAAAAATTTCTGTTAGCCAGCTTTTGTAGCACATTTAAAGTGTTCTGTTTGCAATAACCAGTACCACAGCAACAAATGGCAAAGGGAAAAGAGAGAGAGAAACTTTGACGTCAATTGTAATTTATGAGATTGAAAAACATTCCCAAATTCCAACTGCAACACGGCAAATAATTATTTTAAAAAAAACTTTGTAAAGTCAAATACTTGTAGGTTTGCATCATGCCTAGTGTAAATCAACATTAGTGCCTGACCAACTGTTTACCTTGTAGGAGCCTGTAGGGGGAACGGCCAGCATGTTCCAATCAATATCGTCAATGTACTTCTTACGCTCTCTGTATACAGCTTTAGCACTGTTGAACTTTGGTTGATACTCAGATAGCAATCCTTTGGCCTGGAACATGGACATATAATCATTAACTCCATATGAGATAAAGGCAAGTCAAGTTTGCATCGTGACATTTGAAAAAACTAAAATAGCACAAAAATATATACAATGGAGCGTGCTAAACAGTAAACACTACTGGCACACTAGAATGCACTGAAGCTGCAAAATTTCACACTCCCAAAGGAGAATTAAAAACCAGTTTTTTTTCCAGCACAATTATTAGAGTTATTTGACAACTGCCTTTCAGAAAGATTATAGATCCGAAAAGAAACTCTAATTACCAAGGTGCGGCTAACGGAATTCTCAAAGTTATCATAATCCTTCCATAGCTGCTCCACATGACTAGTTGGAACTAAAATTGCCTTCTGATACACTTTCCGTACAGTAGTCATGCGATGTGACTCTTCCTGGGGCGTCACAACCTGAAGAGTTTTCAAGAAAAGAATTACACAGAATACAAAACCAAATGAAGGGCCATTATGTTAACACGTGGGATGGAACAGAAAATAAGAAGGAATACGACAAACCGGCATCGACTTCAAGAAAGCAATGTACTCCATCCAAACAGGGCCAGAAGCAACATCGTTGCCTGGCAAGTTTAAGCATTCTTAGTTCAAAGATTTCTACTCACAAAGTCACATGATCACCATACAGTGCTTGAAATCAGAAGTCTCTACTTACCAACATAGTTCAGCATGAAATCGAAAGCCTTTTTTGTCTCTTCCAGACCCTCAGAGCCCCTTTTATCGTTTACTTTCCTGATAAAGTTGATGTAACAACGCCTGCAAGTTACACCCAACCCAATAGGTTAATGTTAATACTGCACTTGCAAACAAACTGGAAATTTTATGTTGAGAGAATATAACGGCCATAACTAAGAGCAATACAAGGCGCAGCAAAATTGGTGATGGATTCACAAAACAATGACCTAATTGCTGAGAACATGAGGCAAAAATAATTGCACGGAACCGTTTAGTAATTTGGCGATGTATGTGCGTGAATTGAGAGCGGGAATTCACAGCCAGAAGGCAAGGCACATCAAGGGAGGAGCATGTTGGTAGAAATAGTAGCGACGCTGATAATTTGCTGAGCGACAGTGAAGGAACTTCTTCGCTAACCGAAAAATGCATACTAGAGCCATGGAGTGTGCGGCTATCTACCATCATCAATTCATCATAGACTAATGTGGCATCAACTCACCAGAGACTAATGTGAAGGCAGCTGAGCAGGCATCTGCTGAATATCTGCTTGGCGGCTTCGTCGTCTTTCGCGGCCATGTACGCTTCCACATACTGCTTCCAGTATTTCGCCTGCGCATAGTAGGTGACGCAAAATCAAGCCTCAACCCCGCAAGATTGATAGAATAAACCTAGGGATTTTGGCGGAGCAAACAAACAAACATTCAATCGGAACTGAATTGAACTCACGGCGGTAGGGAAGGTGGCGAGCAGCTTCTCGTAGATTGGGGCGGCCTCGCCGACGGCGAGCAGCTGAAGGAAGGAAAGGGCGCAACACCTCAGCTCAGTTGAACTCGAAAGGAGAAGAGGTGAAGGACGCGCGCATAGAGAAGAGAATGGATGGAGAGGTCAGGACGACTCACGAGGGCCTCGCTGGCGAGGATCTCGGCGGCCTCAACGTTGTAGATGTCCATCGCCGCCGCGGCCGCCGGATTTCTGGTCACAGCAAAGGAATTTGGGCTCGATTGCTTGGCGGCGGAGAGGAGACCACGCCGAGCAAACCAGAGCAGCAGAATTCCAAGCGAAGGAGTCGGTCCGGATGGACAGGTGCCCACTCCACGGCCACGCCAACCTACTAGAGGGGAGCAGGAGCGCCGACACCGACGACGACGCGAAGAAGAATTCGAGCGAGGCGGCGGAGAGCTTGGGTGGATGGATGGATATCTCGTTGGTGATGACGTGCATGGTTGGATCCATGGGCCAAATGGGCCTACCGCAATGAAGGAAGGAAGCGATGGGCCTTGACAACTTTAGGCCCAGTAAGAATGGGCATAACAAATACTCTGGCTCATCCCTACGAAGAAAGTAAAACCCTGTTCAAATGCCATTTAGCTGATTGTAAAAGGGATTAAAAAAATAAGAGATACTTATATTGAGAAGTCACTCTATTCAAAATGATTCCTGTAGTGATTTCTATAAATGATTTATAGGAACCACCTTGAGAAGCCACTTCATTCTAAAATCGGTTTTTAAAAACTAAAAGCTAAAAACAGTTTAGATGAGGGTCTAAGGGGTTGTTTGGTTGCTAGCCACACTTTGCCAACAAAAATTGTCACACTTGCCTAAGTTGAGGTGCTTAAATTCTTTGCCACACCTTAGCAAGCCTAAGGGAATCTTGCCACACTTTTTTGAGTCATTGACGCGTGGGACCTAGTTTGCTGGAAGGGAATCCTGCCACAACTATGGTTGCAACCAAACAGCTCCCAAAATTGGTCAAACTTACCTAATCTTAGGCGTGGTAAACTGTGGCTGGCAACCAAACACTCCCTAAATCCTTCTGGCCTTGCCTTAGCTGCCTGCATTGACGCCCAAGGGCGCCCATGGGCCTGCAGGTGTGCGATGCGAGCACAGGCCCCAAAATCATGGGCCCCAAGATTTACTAAGTACCCTAAGTATGTATAGTAATTGTGGGCTTTGTTTTAATTAATAAATCAGCAACAGCTTTCTTCTTTGGCCCATAAACGTGGCCTGCTGTAGGCTGTAGCAAATGAGTCCACGATTCCACGTTCGGGAGACAAAGAGTCCGCAGCGATTACAATGTTTTTCACGTACGCATCGTCGCTTGCACTTCCTATTCCTTCTATCCGCCATTAGCGCCGCGTTAAATCGTCTCCTCGGCCAAGACCCATCCCATCCCAGTTGGAGACAGAGCGATCCTCAATTTACAACGCAGCCGCAGGCGCAGGTCAGAACATCGCCAACGTGATCGCCTGGTAAACTCCATGCCCAGGCCCTATTTTATTTAGTTAATCTTTTGTGCATTGTCTATGTACACAAATTGATCTAGTGTAATTGTTTCAACTTGCAAGCCATTAGCCATGTCTTCTTCAAATCGGATTAGAAAATATGAATCGGGAAATCAAAAGCGTAAGAAAAAGCAAAGAATCGAGGAATTAACTCAATCTCAGAAAGGAGCTATGGAGAGGTTTATTATTAGAGGACCACAAGTTTCTTCTCCCAATAATGATGATTGAGCAAGAGATAGGGGCATCGCACAAGATACTGTAAAATGCCGATGATCCTAATCCTAATGGTGGAGACACAGAGATAGAGAATATTATTTCTAATGATGGTCAGCCAGAGATAGAAAATATTGTTGAGCAAGTGATGAGGACATCCTTTCCATGCATACAACCATGCCGACTCCATATCAAACTGAAACTATGATACAAGGACCAATGACTAGAGCGCGAGCACGTCAACTTAACCATCAGGTGAATGCGTTGCTAAGTTTGCATACAAATGTTTCAAAGAATGGAATACTACTTAATTCTTGTGATGATTTAATTGTCCTTAGGAACCATGGGGAAGAACCACATAAGCTCAAGTATAGAAGTGGAACCGTCAAGCGCAAACCAAGTCCTGTTCACGAGTTTGACTCGGATTCGGCCTTGTTGACAGCGCCTACTTCAAACGGCCGTAACTTTTGATCCAGAAGGTTTCTCGGGGCCCGTGAGTACTCGTTGGAAAGCTCTTGAAGTCTACGTTCAGATGGATCCAGCCTCACCTCCAAATTCCATCCGAGTCGACCAGAAACTGCAAAATAATTCACGTTGCTTTTCCAGTCCGAGTCAAAGTGGGCCTTGGGCCTTGTAATTCGAGTCCTATTTGGCTTCCTTGTGTTTTGGCCGACCCTCCACCTTCCGTGACCCTTAAATAGGCAGCCGCACCCTCTTCTTGGGTTTGAGTTTTGTTTAGACTAAGTTAGCTTTTGCTGCTTTGCCTTGTACTCGCGTGTCGGCTAGACCGCCCGAATACTTGTCTTGAACCCCACCGTTTTCTATTTTTCGATTGAATCTTACATCGTTATTTGTAATTGAGTTGCTGTTCATCTTGTTCTTGCTTGTTCTTGATTGCTTGCAGGAACAAGAACCTCGTGGTTAGGTTGATCGTGCGCGACAAGGTCACGAACAATCTCTGAGTTGGTGTATCGATCGCTAAGACGCAGCGTCCTTGGATGGTTGTAGTCGGGTCGTCAACGTCATCTCCGTCCCCAATCGAATATACCACTCTCATCGAAAGATCGGGACCCCTAGTCCTATCAGCAAGATCCTGATAACATCGATGACACTAACATTGATGTTAACTTGGATAGTTCTCATGCTGCAAATGTTGATGATGTTTCTTTTCAGCCAGATATTTTTGATCCAAGTTATTGGGATTCCCTAGATCCTAAACAGATTGACATCTTAGTAGAAAAGGGTCCTAAAAGAGATTTATCAATTCAGAAAGGTCCTAAGGATAGATTTTCTAGAAGGTTTTCTGCATTATTCTATACTAGAATTCTATCAAATGGAGAGGAGTGCGATAGAGATTGGCTTGTGTATTCCAAAGAACTTGACAAAGTATTTTGTTTCAATTGTAAAATATTCACTAAAGGACATCGAAAGGTAATTTGGCCAATAATGGATTTAATGATTGGGCACATCTTAGTGAAAGACTCGAGAGCATGAGACAAGCGCGAGATCATGTTTTGAATATGACCACTTGGTATGATTTGCGTAATAGATTGCAAAAGGATCAAACTATTGATAAAGTTGCTCAATGACAACTTGAGAAAGAAAAGGAGCATTGGAGAAAAGTTACATTCAGAATAGTGGCCATTGTAAAATTCCTTGGCAAACATAATCTAGCATTTGACAACTTGAGAAAGAAAAGGAGCATTGAAAAGTCATAATGGCATAATCTAGCATTTGAATGGCAAACTATATGAAGAATGGGAATTTCTTGGGCTTGATAGAAATGTTGGCTGAATTTGATCCAGATTATTCAGAGCATGTCCGTCGTATTACAAATGATGAAACTCAAGTTCATTATCTTGGCCCTAGGGTTCAAAATGAGTTGATTCATTTGCTTGGTTACATTATTAAGTCTGAAATTATTAAGAAAATTAAGGAAGCAAAATATTTCTGTCATACTTGATTGTACTCTGATGTAAGCCACCAAGAACAAATGTCTTTAATTATAAGATATGTGGATTCATCTTCATGTCCTGTTCGCGTTGAAGAAGCATTTATAGGATTCTTGGAGGTAAATGATACAACTGGTCAAGGAATTTTTGATGTGCTAGAGGAAGAACTAAAGAATCTTGGTCTTGATATAGATAATGTCAGAGGACAAGGCTATGATAATGGGTCAAATATGAAAGGAAAACATCAAGGTGTACAAAAGAAACTTTTGGATATAAATCCTAGAGCTTTCTATTCTGCTTGTGGCTGCCATAGCCTTAATTTAACACTTTGTGATATGGCCAAGACTTGTGGTAAAGCCAAAGATTTTTTTGGAATCATCCAACGTATCTACACAACTTTTGCTAAATCTACTAAGAAATGGCAGATTTTGAAAGATAACATAACTGGATTGACTCTGAAGTCAGTGTCATCTACTCGTTGGGAGAGTCGTGTTGATAGTGTTAAAGCTATTATGTTTCAGTGTGCAAATATTCGAGATGCTCTACTTCAAGTATCTGATAGTGATAATGATCCATTGACAAGCAGTGAGGCTAAATCTTTAGCAAATAATGAACTTGGAGAGTATGAAATTTTAGTGGCAATAATCATTTGGTATGACATATTATATGTTGTTAACCTAGTAAGCAAAGAATTGCAATCGAAGGATATGCTAATTGATGTTGCTATTGAGAAAGTGCAGGGGCTGATTTCTTTCTTCAATCAATATAGAGAAACAGGTTTCTTAAATGCACTGGAGGCAGCTACAGAAATTGCACTTGACATGGATATTGGTACAGCATTTCGTAAAAAAAAGGCAAATTAAAAGAAAGAGACATTTTGATGAGAATCCGGATGACTCAAATGCTGCCACAAAATTTGCAGAGGAATCATTTTGAATCAACTATTTTATACCAATTGTTGATCAAGCTATTTCCTCTCTTACTAGGAGATTTGAACAGTATCAAGGTTACCAGAAAATATTTGGTTTCTTATTTACTTCTGATGCATTGCATTCATTGGATAATAAGAGCTTGAAATCTTGTTGTCATCGTCTTGGGGCTGCACTTAAACGAGATGGACGATCTGATATTGATGCTGATGACCTTTATGTGGAGTTGATTTTTCTTCAAGATTTTATTCCACAAGAAAATAAAGGCCCGTTCGAAATTCTAAATTTTTGAAGCGACATGAGTGTTTTCCCAATGCAACCATTGCATATAGAATTCTATTGACCATTCTGTGGTATGTTGCATCGCAGAGCGGAGCTTTTCTAAATTGAAGCTATTGAAGTCCTACTTGCGATCTATAATGACACAAGAAAGACTTAATGCATTGGCGTTAATAGCACTTGAGAGTGGCATGCTGGAGAAGATTGATTATGAATATATCATTGAAGATTTCATTTCAAAGAATGCTAAAAGAATATCGCTTTTCAAGTGATGGTTATACAATAGGTACAATCCTTAGTCTATACCATTATACTTTGTAATATAAGTAATACATTGATATATGTCATTATTTTATTGTTTTGGCACTAGATATTAGGCCTCCACTTATTGTTTCGAACTGGGTCTCCCATTTTGCCGGGACGCCCCTGATCGCCCTCCACCCTCAAATCTCCACCGTCAGTGAGCCCCCTATCCTCCCCTGGTAATTGTTGGTTAGTCTTCGCCTCCTCCTTGCTCTTTCTACATCTCATCCTTTAGAGTTATGTGGCGATTCTAATTTGCTCATGGTCTTCTATTATAGCTTGGAATTAGGTCCTTACTTTCTGCCTACTTGATGTCTTTATGAGTTTTACGCACATCTAGTTCAGGAAGATAAAAATGGGAAAGTGCGTAACTAGAAGGGATCCCATAAGTAAAAGGAAATGCCTTGTGAAATTGCAACAAGGAAAGGCTTATTGGTTCTTGTTTCTTGACTATGTGCTTTACTGTCATAAACTTAATGCTACCTAATAAAGAACTGGAAATGGATATGATACTAAGGCAAGGAAGAAGAATTCTGAGAAGGGATGCCGAAAAGGAGTCGCATCTTTTATTTTCTTTAGAACATTTGTTGCTAGATGGGATATTGGAAATTATGAACAAGAAATGGGAATAAAGAGATCCCTGTTGGTAACTTGAGTCAGTAGTTGTTTCTTGGCTACTTAGTATTACCGAGGTAGTAGGAACCATATTATTACTTGGTTTGTTGCTGTTTATATTTGCAGGGACGCCAACTTGGAGTAAGGCAGTGAATTCTTAGGAGGGTAGTGTGGACATTGTGTTCCCTTCTCTTTCCAGGTGATGATACTTATCCTCTCTCTTTAATATGTATCTGGAGGCTGCTCCAAGTAGCATATGGCTGCGGCTTTTGGCTGTTTTGCTGAAATTGAATTCTAGTGGCTGTTAGCCTTTTTTCAAGTCATTTAATTAAAAAATAAAAAAATGAAAACACTGTTATATCTCCACGGACAATGCAAAGCAAAAGGCAAAAAAAAGGCCAAAAACACCCAAAAAAGCTAAAATTAGAAGCTGACACGTTCTAAGTAGCTTCTGGCTTAAAAAAGGCGAAAGCTAGAAGAAGCCATAAGCCAAATCCGCTTGGAGCAGAGCCTAGTCTGCTCTGGTCTAGTGAACATAATACTACTTTATGTTTGATCCACAATGCTGTTTGAATTATATATGAAAGTCATGTTCATATTAGCTTCTAAAAGTTGCTTCTCTACAGTAAATGACTTTTTTTATAGTACATAGCTTTCAAACAGAGGGTCTTTTAAGGTGGAATCTACTAGTTAATTGTAGTTACACATCATAGTGACTTCATTTATATTGGTCAAAATTGCACGCGAGTTTCTCTCTTTCTCTGTACGACTCTCTAAAAGTTGTTACTATTTATAAGCTAAACCCAAAAGTCATCAGTAAAAACCAACATGAACAGGCCCGAAAGTCTCACCATGCAGTTCTAGTAGGCACATTTGTGTACCATGAGCACGGGTATTTGAAATTATTTTGAACGCTGCTCTTTTTCTTGTCTTTCTCAGTTTTCGCAACAGAAAAGTTGTGATGGGGTCAATTTACTTCATCAAGTACAGTAGCTGCAAACATATACTAAATAGACCTATGAAAACCAGGTCCAGGAAATCAATGTAACATTGCATGACTGAGCACCATATTGCATATTAATATGTATGCTAAAAGCCAAGTGTTAAACCTTTTACTAGAAGTGCTCTATGTCTGTTGCCTTACCAGTTTTTTCTGCTACCATATTGCAGATTTATATACTTAAACATCGTAAGTTTCTTACTCATTCTTCTTATCTTACCCACATATCCATCATGTCAACAATAAGAACATCTGTCTAAATTGTTTCATTTTTTCCTGTCGACTAAATTGCTTCATGGTTTTATGACAAACGGACAGTGACAAAAGCTCTGCTTTGCTGTGGAGTCATGGCCACCAAGATATGCATAGTGATGAAATATTTCAACAAAAACAACCATCTTTCGAGGCCTATACCTTACGCACAGAAGATTGGATTGCCTGAATCGCGAGCCTTGTATACCGTGTTACGATCACCTCATATTGATAAGAAGTCCAGGGAACAATTCTTAATGCAAATCAAGAAACAATTTCTGGTCACAAAATGAATTGCGCAATAAGTTCTTCTGGTTAAAACGCCTGTGTGTATTTGGGGCTCAATATGAAATCCATGTTTCTTTCAAGATGCGTTTGGATAATGGCAATTTATAGGTTCCATGGTGTTTGGTTCCTCGAGCTTTCTTACCATCATCCGCGTTCCAATGGGACTGTTTTTTGTGTCTTGATACTGAGATTGCCAAGCAGAACGTGCATCAGCATTTCACAGGAACAATTGCTTTATTTAGAAGAGTTTCCAGCAATGTAGTTGTTATTTATTCAAAACTTCTAGATATTATGAATTATGAAGATGCAACATGATGTAATTCTATAGATGTGCCTAAATTCGTGATCACTTTTTGAGTTTTTTGTTTGTTTTTCTTAATTGTCTGATTTTTTTAGAATTTGTTGTATTCTGATCGCCCTTTAAATTTATGGAATTTCTCTAATCTGTTTGATTTTTTTGGAAAAATGGAATTTTTGGTCAGCTTTTCATATGTATTGAATGTGTTTTGGATCATAGTTGCATTTAGTTTCCAAAGAAAAAAAGGAGACATGAGTATTATGGCATCCGGAGTGTATGAAAATAGGGGGTCATAAGCCACCTTAAGGTTGACCTTATACATTACAGAGTAGACCTTAAGCAGACTATAAGCAAAAAGGCTTGAAGCCGGTCCTCAAGCTAAAGACCTGACTATAAGCATTAAAATACAATTTTCTTTTAATCCTGTTGTTCTCTCTCCCCCACTAGCCAACTACCAACTACCACCTGGCTACAAGAGATATTTTGTACTGCCGAGTGGGATCCTTGTTACAGCCGAGCGGTGGCCTCAAACATAACGAGTCAGTCTTAACAATTAGGTGGGGCCTACCTTAAGGCCCATTACGACATATACACTCCTGATGTCGTTATGCACAATGCATAATGCACATGGCCCACGAGAAAACTCACATGCATGGTGGGTTAGAGATGGGTTCAAATCTATAATCAAGTACATAGTTTAGTATGAAATCGAAAGCCTTTTTTTGTCTCCTCCAAGCGAAGCAATCAGTCTGGATGGATTATGGTTTGGTGTCCGCTCCACGGCCATGCCAACCTGGCATCATAGAGGAGGAGGAGCAGTTAACCTTCTGTCTTTTTGCTTGAAATAACAATGAAAGGCTACTTAGGTTCATACTGAATTTTGGTTCCCCCTTCTATTAATTTTAATTTATGATAACATGATCCCAAAATATACGATGCGGTGCCACCCTCGCCACCACCTCCAGACATGGTATATACCTAAGTAATCAATACTGTTCTGGTACCAGTTGGTATGTACCACACCGTCACCTAAACCATTACAAAGTAGTCCTATGTACCATATCGGCCTCAATACCGATCATACCTGCTCAATACGGTCAATACCGGTCATACCCACAGAATTGATGATATTATCTATTGAACTATATATTATATTTGATAGTATTACTATGCATTTAGAATAATATTACAAGTGGTATTTGGTGTGTATATAATTAAACAAATATATACTTATATATATATATATATATATACTCATATTATCATATTAAATCCAAAATGGTACGCTGGTATGGACCGATATCGAAACGTATCATTTCAAGAACCAAACCGGTATGATTTCTGGTGTGGTATTGACAAGTACAATGTATAGTAGATTGTAGTCACATGTAGTAATGATTGTCGCCGATCCTCTGCTGATTAATATATCTAACCAGGTCACTTTTTTTTGGAAAAATCTAACTAGGTCCTTGTGATACAAAATTTTGCATCCATGGTGCTATACATGTGTAAGTGGACTTATAATTAGTACAATCATCTGGGACCCATAAACTAATGGGAACAGACATGTGCTTCACATCGTGCGCACCAACACATATATCAGCCAACATATATATTAACCAACCAGAAACTAAGTGCAATTGCTTGGAACACAGGAACTTCGTAGGAAATGATTCCATTCCTGCAAGAATGTGAGAGAATTCCTGCATTTCAAACAGGGTCTAGACCTGCACTTTCCTTGCACATAGCTTGCAGGAGATGGAACTACATGTCCGTTTATATTGGATTTTGGCTTTGGTTTTAACTTATAAGTAGTAATAGCTTGTAGAGAGAGACACTGAAAGATCAAGCTCCGATTAAGTTAATTAAAGGGGAGATTGAAAGATCAAAGATCCGATTAAATTGGTTTTGGTGTTAATGACAAATACCATTATGAGATGTTGATATTAATGACAAATTCTTTTATAATGTTTTGGTGATAATGAAAAATGCATATATGAGACTAATATGTTGCTTTGAGTTTATTTATGCTTAGTCTCAATTGGATGAAAAGGTGAAATCAAAGAGGTATGCATTCGAAATCGCTTTCTCATTTACAAATGCATTCCTTAGATCCAAAATATAGATTGAACTCCTCAAATAGTTCAAATGAATATGTGCATATGTCTTTCTTTATATACACTTGTATGCACACATTTAGAGGGAGCTCTATATATATTTTGGAGTTTCATAAGTATTGATCCATGCTTCTTTCAATATGCATATTTGGATCTTTACTTTGAAATACATTCTTGAGTATATATATAACTTGTGTAGTTCATATATACTCATGAGTAATCATGTTGTCATCTAGCTTCCCCATTATGTGTTAATGGTTGAAGGATTAATGACAACCGGATAAGTAAGCTTTGTTTAAAGCTTATCTTAGAATATACATTTGTTGTGTACATGGTTATACTCGCAAATCAATCTTTATATCTCATTATTTGTTGAGATTGTCATGAATTACCAAAAGGAAAGATTGTTGAATCTAGTCCCTCCATTATGTGTTAATGGTGAAGTTTGGTAATTGATGACAATTATTTTGTGGACTAACATTTTCCATGAGTTGGATGAATAGGTTAAGTTCCACAAATGAGAACGACGTGGGATGACTTCGTGTGTTGAAGATTATCGAGTCAAGATTGAGAAGAAGGCTTCATGTGTTGAAGACCGTCGAGAAGAAGATGCATCATGAGTTGATGCATGAGGAGATGATCATGTGTTGATCATCAAATCAAGGAAGACCATTATGAGTTGATAGAGTTGCAGAAAGGAGTGCATCATGAGTTGATGCATATCGAGAAGATGATCCAAAGCGAAGGTATAGCTAGTTAAGGCTAAGGATGTGTTCCTAGTCTTTTACCGGTCTTGGTGTTTGGTTGGAAGACTGGATTGCTAGTATAGGTTGCCGTACTATTAAGAGGGTCATGTCTAGTAGTTTGAGTCTCATCATGTGTTGATAGCTCAAACCTCACTTACTCTAGCTCATCTCGACATGAGGCTTATATTTGCGAATGTGTTTTGCAAATAGTTGTAGCTCATATGATGAATCCTTGTAACATGTGACTATACTTTGCAAATGTGTTTTGCAAAAGGTTGAATTCCATGTACCTACTCCTTGTGATATGATCTAAGTTTGCAAATGTGTTTTGCAAAAGTTGGAGATCATGCGTTATCCCTTGGCATGATCTAAAATTGTTTGTCGCTATTTCCTTTGACATTAGACCATGGTAGTGACTCTTTGGATGTCTTTTGATTTTTGCATTGATCTAATATGTTTGAGGTCATGCAAATAGATGGGTTGTGTAGCTCTCTGAATAAGCTTTCCATAGAGTCCAAGATCACTCAATTCCGACATTGGAGTCAAAAGTTATGACCGTTTTTCATTATGCTTTGTGCTGAAAAATAGAAAACGGAAGTACCGCAATTTGTGCGGTAGTTCCGATTCGTAGTTCCGAGTTCTAAGCGACATTTTTTCGAGCGACTTTTTGAATGATGGCGGGAAAATAGGAAGCACCGCAATTTGAACTACTGAGTTTCGATTTATTGAGAAACGGCTATTTTCGATCGTTGGCGAAATCCGCAATTTGTACTGCGGTAGTTCCGATTTTTCTGATTTTCAGGATTTGGCTCCAACGGCTAGTTTTCTTGTGTGGGGTATAAATACCCCCTTGTGGCCGGTTGGAGATGTGGTTGCTTGACTCATTTATGTTGTCTTGAGCTAGAGTGAGGCTCTCCACTCAATTGTACATGTGTTGCACTTTGTGAGAGAGGAGAGGTGTTCTAGAGTGCATGTGTTGCATCTAGAGGAGGACTTTGTGTCCGGATTGAGCTAGTGCATTCGTTGCACGTGGTGAGAGTCAAGTGAGAGACTTGGCTTGTTACTCTTGGAGTTTGCCGACTCCTAGATGGCGTGGGAGGCGTCGTGCGCGGTGATCTTCTCAAGAAGCTTGTGAGAAGACCCGGTGAAGTTGTGAAGGTCGGAGCTCACCTATCCGGAGCGGGAAAGAGCTACCACTAGTGGATTGGAGGTGCTTCGGCTTAATCCGTGGAGCCGGTCCGATTTGTTCGGGCTAACCTCAACGTGGATTAGGGGAAACCGGCAAATTTCCAAACACCACGGTAAAACATCATTGTGTTAATTGTGGTTTGTTTCCTTGTACTCAATTTATATTCAAGCAATTTACATTCATAGAATTAAATTGATTGCTTGTATATCTAGAATTGTAAACTTTGACATAGGCTAGAATTATTAGTGCACTTAGACGTTCTTGCTTGTCTTAGGCACTATTTGAGCTAAACCAAATTGAATTTCGCTTCCGCATTATATACTTGGTTTAGGCAAATAGGAAAGCTCTTAAATTGATTAGTATTAATTTGTAGAGAATTTTTTTAAACCGCCTATTCACCCCCCCTCTAGTCGGCCTCCTCGATCTTACAGACACTCGCATGTGATTTTGGCCAATATAAATAAGGTAACTATAGTATGTACTACAATTAACTACTAGATTTCACCTTGAAAAGACACTCTATTTGAAAGCTAGATACTGTAGAAAAGCCATTTATTGTAGAAAAACAGCTTTTAGAAACCAATATGAACAGGTACATTGTCATGGTCGATCCAGTTACACATGGAGTGAAAGCTAGGGCTAGGTCATCAACATCATTTTCCAACCGAGCGGATGCAAGATGCGTAGGAAATTCTAGTGGTTTGATTCGCTGTAGTAGATGGTAGTTTCCCCAGTTGAGATTTGAGAACAATGGACCAGACCTTTGCGACTTAGGTTAGTGGAGGCAAAGGTGCACCCTTGATTCCTGGTGACTGTTGCAAATGGTGCACATTTGTTGGTGTGGCCAACTTCCAAGTGCCGCCATTAGGCCATGTGCAAGGCGGCCACTAAACTCGGCGCTTGGCCAAATAACTGCCTTTACTTGCCACTGTAGATATCTTAGTATGCAAATGTGCCGGCTACGTTGCTTGAATTGGAGGCTGGCACCAGGGGCAATTTGCACACGCTAAAAGTTTCTTAAATTATATAAGCATCTATAAATAGTTGTTTGCATTGGAGGTTGTAACTCTTGTATAGATGCTTCATGATGTGACATTGTTTCTCTCTCTTTAAGCATCTTATCTAAGCGTCTTTGTGAGACCATGTGGAGGTCACCCCATGATTGTGATAAATAATTGACTTTTGAATTAGAGTATTTTCGGAGTTTGAGTTTGGTTTTTGAGAGTTTGCAAGTTCTTCAGTTGATTTTGTTGCTAGCGGTATGACTGGCATTAGCGCCGCGATCATACCAGCCAGGTGCGGTAGTACCGATCTTGAATAGCGGTCAGACTACAGTGTGGTACTACCGGCGTTGTACGAGTGGTACTACCAGAGTGAGGCGATATGACCGGCTTTTGGTTGGTGGTTATACCGACTGAGGAGCTATTGGGTCGTGCATTTGTTTCAATCGAGGTGTTGGAGTGTGGTCATGGTATGTGTGTTGTTTGTGTGCAAATGTTTAATATTTGGTCCTAGGCTTAGGATCAATAGTTTGGTTGCATATATTTTGCATAGTGCATTGTCTGGATGAAAGTGTCAATTGATGACTTAGTGTATTGTGCAATGCTACGTGACGATTTGCTTGTTGTTGTTTGTAAAACTTTGGAGTTAGGTCATACTGAGGCATAAGAGGACTGAGATTAGACACAGGGTGGTGCTGAGGTCTAGAACGGTTAGGGAGACGTCGAAGATGATCGAGGCTTGCAGGGTGGTTGCAAACTGGGACTACGAGGAACTGGAGCAGGAGCTACCAGTGGTGGACATGACGGTCAATGGTAAGGTGGACCGGCACTAGGCTTAGGGTGCTGTCATGCGCGATTTTAAGCAAGTGACTTGGGTCATTTGCATGCGAGGACATTTTGGTGGGGATCTGGACACGTGAGAGGCTTGGTAGCAAGTCATTGAGGCCACGTGGAAGATGGTGAAGCATGAGCGATACTTTGTGGAAAAGGAAGTGGGAAGCTTTGTGAAAAATGGTAGAGGGGTATTTTAGTAAATTATCCAATACCGAAAAAGTAGCAGTATGTGAAATTGTGGCATTAGCCTAAGTGGTTTAGGTCTTGTATATGTTAAAAATATGAAGTGAGTTAAGTGTTGATTCATTAATGAGTTAATAGTTGTAAACCGCTTTGAGAAGCGTATATGAGAGAGTAAAACCCAGTCACTACCGCATAAAAGGTCATCGCACAATGTTTCTTGAGTTGTCTGAGTTTATGGTTCGGTAATAATGCGAGGTCATCACAGATGGCTTTTGAACCGTATGTGATGTAGACTTTTGCAGAAGGTTTCGACTAAAAAACGTCTGTGATAGTTAAATATCACAGACAATTTTTAGTCAAAACCATCTGTGATATATGCTTTATCATAGACGGTTCTTACTATGAGCCGTCTGTGGTAGTCTATTATCACAAATGGTTCTAGTTAAAAACCATCTATGATTGTATTCTCACCACATTATAAATAGGCCTCCTTCAGTTCATCAATATTCTCTAATTGTGCTATAAAACAACGCAATCAGAGAATATAGATAAACCAAAGCAAGCCTATTTATGATTGGTGCCATGTCTTTGGTGGCTCGTTGTTTAGATTGTAGGTGCTGTTGTTTGGTTGCTTTGGTATGCCGTGGTCGTAAGCCATGGTCATAAGCTGTGGTCATAAGCTGTGGTCGTATGCCATGGTCATATGCCGTGATCGTAGGCGCGCAGTCTGAAGTCGTGGTCGTGTGCAACACCCACTTTGTTGCCCTGTTCCCTTCCTCACCCCAATAGGTACCAATCCAGCATTCTAGTTGCATCTAGAACCAACACACTTAACCACAAGAGCAACAAGGTATTTATAAGGCAAAATACACTACAACACAGAGATGGGTCACCTCATGGCAGTCATGGCAAGCGAGGCTGCAGACGGTGTAGACCTCGGTGGCACTGGTGGCCAAGCAGGTGAGGCTTGAGAAGACGGCTTGACGCTTGAGGTATCCGCTGCTGTAGGTGCACTCCTTGCCGTCGTCCCTGCCCAGCACTTCGAGCTCGAGGAGGTAGTCAGCATCGTTGGAGGAGGCAGCACTTCGATCGGTTTGGGGAAGCTAGTTGGGCGCAGCTTCTGTTTGGAGTGTTTGGGGGAGGCATGTGGGCAGCATATATAAGGGTATTTGGGTAGTGGAACCGATCAGTGGTTGAGAGGTCATAACGCCGCTTCAGTTTGAAAATTTGAATAAAGGGGGTAGCAAAATCTGGTGGTGAAATATCACAGACTGTTTTTAATACAAACTGTCTATGAAGTACTATGATATTTGGTAATACCACAGACAGTTTTCACCACGAATTGTCTGTGATATTACATCTTCATAGATGATTTTTAGTGTTGACAGTAATATAAACAACCTCTAAACCAAAACCATCTGTGATCGCATTTAATACTGACGATTTTGTTCAACTGTCTATAATGAGGATTTTAGTATTAGCCTTTTTATAGTAGTGAGTGTTAGGTTGGGTTAATAGGTTATCCCCGATTTGGTCTAATGGGTGGATCCATTAGGTTTTGGTGTAGGTTGTGAGGCTATATAAGGGGAGGAGAAGCAAGGGCTAGGGTTTTGAGGATTTTAGCTAAGTCTTTGTGGTGGCTAGCCCTTCTTCCCTCTCATGGGTGATAGATTTGAGATATTAGGGTTACAGTTTCCTTGTATTAGAGCCTTGTGTGTGTGTGCTCTAGTCTTAGAGCTCTGCTATCTGAGGTAGGGCTGTAAAAAAGCTCGAGGCTCATGAGTGCTCAATTTGGCTCATTCTAGACTCGATTCGAGCTTGGCTCGAACTCCAAGCGAGCAGTCGAGCTCCATCCGAAACTCGTGAGCTTTAGCAGCCGAGCTCGAATAGCTCGGACCTTACAATTCCACGCCCTCCCTCCTCCCCGCCCCAGGCTGCGCGCCCACCCCCCTCCCTCCTCTCCGTCTCCCCCACGGCCACCCGCCTCGTGGCTCCCATGCCGCCGCCCCTCCTCCACTCCTCGCCGCCCCCTGCCGGCAGGCCCCACTCCGTCGCCCTCCTCCTCTCCCCGCCGCGAGCGCCTCTCCCGCCCCCGCGCCGACCCCTCTCGGCTCTCCGTCCCCTTCCGCCGCCGCCTCCGTCCCCTCGGCCCTCCTCTCTCTCCCGCCACCGCGGCGCCGCCGTCCCCCTCTCGCCCCACCCGCCACCCTTCCTTCCCCGGCGCCTCTCCTCTCCTCCTCACCCCGCCGGCGCTCCTTCTCCCGCCGCGGCGCCCCCTCTCTCCCCCTCCGCCCCATGTCGCCTCCTCCCCCACCGCGCCTCTCCTCTCCCCGCGCGCCGCCTCCTCCCCGGCCCTCCTCTCCCCGCCGCGCCACCCGTCCGACCGTCCTGCAGCTCGGCTACGCGTGGTGAAGGTGCGGTTCGGCCGTCCTTTCTCCGGCCGTCCCCGCGCGCCGCCGCTTGACCCGCCACCTCCTGCGGTACTCCTCACCGAGCCTACACATGCAGCTCAAGCTCGGCTCGAGTTTTGTCGAGCCGAGCTCGAGCCTAAAAGCTCGATGTTAATCTCGAGCTCGCTCGAGCTCGGCTCGAGTTTCTACCGAGCTCAAGCTTGCTAGGTCAAGCTCGCTCGAGCTCGGCTCATTTACAGCCCTACCTGAGGGATTGGCTATAAAAATATTCCTCTCCAAGTAAAATAGATATCCAAACTTTGCTCAAGTGAGTTGTGCCATGAATCCCCTCGTGTGCTTTTGGTTTTCTTATTTGGATTTCTTTTCTCTTAAGCTTTGCTGGTGCCAAAGACGTGTAAGAGGTGGAGATGTCTTTTGAAGACAAGTTCCTATCCATCTAGACACGATTTAGATGAAGTTCTTGAGTTTGCTCGGTTTCTCTCAAGAAAGAGCTGATTTTCAGGTTTTGCTCTTGTGGGTGTTTTGGGTTGGATTCGTGCTGCGTTCTAGTTTGCTATAACATGTGAGAACCCATGCCAAGTCACCTAGACCATCTACAACTCATGAGCGAGAGTAGATCGAAGTTTTTCTCTTTTGTCTGGTTTTTGTACCTTCTCTACTCAAATGGACAAAGGTCTTAAATTTAGCAATGATTTTTATGATCGTTTGTTGAAATAGTTTTCTAATATCCTAGAGAAGATTTCTACAAAATTTCATGTCATTTGGATCTACGGATCAAAAGTACCATCGATTTTGGTTTTTAAAATCATACTAAAAACGCCGTTCATTCCTGAAATTACTGTAGCAACAGTCCGACCAAGGTTACCTGTAGCATCCCCTATTTTTACTGTTCATAGCGGTCTGACCGCCCCGGAGGTCAAACTGCGCCCTTTGTGGAGATCAGACCGCTATGTATATAGAGGTCAGACCGCCAGGTGTTTTCAAAGCACATTTTGCTCCATTTGATCAGATCTTCCTTTGTGATTATTTGTATCTAATCTTCATAGCTTCTACAGCTAGTAGAGTGAAGGGTTTTGCTTCTGCTCATAGGAATTTTTAAAAAGCCTTGAAATAAATTTAGACTTTTATTCACCTCTCTCTAATTGCCATACTCGATTCTTCCGTCTTTGCATTGGACATGGCCTTAGGAACTTGTTTTGGACAAGCGTCCACGCAAAAAAGAATTCGCATTTGTTTAGCATCCTTGGAATGGAGCGAGGTAGGCTTAATTACCAGGACAAAAGTTTACATGCTTACATTACATCTGCAGGTTCACCGCGGCAACGAATACTCCTCGTTTATTCATATTTCTGCGAAACTACATGTATAAGATGTACTAACTACCTCGATCGGATGGCGCGCGCTCGCCGGCCTAGCTTGATCGGCCGGTCGGTCACTGATGGCACCGCTCCTCGTACGTGCACGGCCGGGTGTAGGATGCTCCTCCTTTGCCGGCGCACGAGTTGTTGGGGCACGCCGGCTTGTCCTTGTCGAGGGCGCCGTACGAGATGTGGCCGTCGTTCCCCGCCTCCAGGCCGGTTGGCCACCGGGAGCTCAACTCCGGCGCCACCTCGTCCTCCAGGCGCCGCCGCATTAGCGCCGCCGCAGCATGGTGAGCGCTAGCCGCACCCCTCGCCCCGGCGGCGTAGCCGGTGATGACGACTCGGCCTCTGTATCTGTCGGCGGCGGCCGGAGCTGCGGATGCCACGAGGAGAAAGACGGCAGCGGCGACGGCGACGAGAACGCTGGCCGGCGGGTTCCCCTGCATTATGTATGCTGGTCGTTGGGCAATCTTTCGATTGTAGGAGGGAGAGAGGTGTATATATAGTCTGCTGTGGCCAATTGGTCGAATTGCTCATAGTGGCCGGTGCACTTAGTTTGTGGTGGATGTACACATCACTACCGAAATCGGGCATGGTAATCAATATAGTTTGGTGCTAGATCTTTGTTGACTAAATTAAAGTGATTTAAATATTTTTATTTAATATATAATATAAATGAAATGAGTCATGTAAATCAGGATTTCCACTTACCTTATCATTTTCGGTTATATTAATTAGCTTTTAAACAGTATATTCTTTTATGATAGGATCTACAGATAGATTATAATAGATACTATACCGAGTTCAGTTATACCGATTAAAATCGTATGAGACTATTTCTTTTTGCATACTGTCTCTCACGAACAGTCAGAATTTAAAAATCATAAACAAAATTACAAAAAAAAGTCTTCTTTTTCTTGAAATAAAAAACAGTTCAGTTTCCACAAGAACAAAGCAAACCTAAGCTTGCATGTATTTCTACAAGTAGCTTTCGGTATAGCTACTTGTCATGATCGATTCAGTGATTAGGTTACACATGGAACGAGCAAGAGTTGCTACCTGCGGCTAGCTAGCTAGGACGTCATCAGACACGTCATGTGACAACAGGATATATCGATGCCGTTGGAGTAGCCAGTACGTGCTCCTGAAGATGTTTCCAACTGAGTGGAAGCGTAATTGATGGATCATCCTAAGTGCTGCATGCACCTGAACTACCGAAGCCACTGATGCGGGAAAAAGTTCAGAGTTGTTCACACAACTTTGTTGTGCTAGCTACCTAGGACCTGAACTCATCCGGACGCCTTTAAGGAAACAAACCTTAGCAAATTAGCTAGTAAGTACATATGCCGGTGAATGATCTACTGTTGCCGTCAAAGAATTTTTGACTGCAGCACCACGTCCCTTCGGAGGGTGTTACAAGGCAGCGTATGCGATGTGCCAGCTGATTTTCTAGTAAATCGGTAAGGTCGATGATAAATCTGAATAAAAATTGGTATGAGACGAAACGTTTATGTGAAGCAATAACGAATATGAATAAATCTCGAAACCGGTGATATGTGTAACTCACAGATTGATCAATATGTCGATGGAAAGTAATATTGATCAAAATCGAATTACAGAGATAAGATTCTACTAACTAGATTCTACTCCTAGGGTACATAGAAAAGTAGATACAAATAAGGATTTTGGATGTGTATATGTGTCCTTGCAAACCGGTACAATGTATTTATACTCCTAAAACTATCGATTCAATTTTGGATTGTGCTTCAGGTCACTTGCATCAGACATTTTATAATCGGCTTGTCAAGAGTGGCTAGAGTACAATGTATTTATACTCCTAAAAGGAAGCCCTCCGGGGGAATGGCTAGTGTGGGGACGTCCCACTTAGTCGACCCGGGTTTGAGCCCTCACCAACTAAAACCGGCAGGAAAATCAGGGGTCCCCTTCTTTTTTTTTAAGAGGCTTCCAGCTGTGGCCGATTCTATCCTGATTTTAACTGTGTCCAGATTGTTCCAGCCACGTCCAATTCCATATATTTTAGCCGATTATTTTGCCGGCCAAAATCTGACGGCAACATCTACCTGCTGACACAGTGACATACATATATGCAGACTCCTCTGAACATGCTGCAGTTAATATTACTGCTTATATATATTAACCGTCTGTTTTTGTGAAAGCCTGCAGCGCCGGAATTTGCAGCTAGCCACATCTGTCTTTTTCTGTTCTACACTTACATACAGGTGAAAAGATCATCATGGAGTGTGTAGTGTAACTAATGGAAGAGGCAGAACTGTCAGGAGCTGTTCTTCAAACTGACAAGTTTCGTCTGTTCTTCTGGACATCGAGCTTCAAACTGATCGGCGGTGTTGAGCACTTGAGCCCATGTAGGAGAAGAGCATGCGATGTTATTCTGCAACCACTACTGGCTGGTATTGGGCGCCATCTTGAATTGATCATTCTGGAGTGGGCTCTGGATGAATGGGCCTACTGATACTACATGCATGCTGGGCTGGAAGCAGGAGAGACCAACCACGTAGATTTGGTGTGCTGCTCATTATCCTTCCTGGAGACTCAAATCCAAATAAATCACAGAAAATACCATAAAACTCCTTGAGACTCAAAGAACTCAAATAAAATACTTTTGATAAATGTTAATGTCAGTTTAATCATATTAAATCCTTTTAGTTAATAAAACTCCTAATTAAGCTTTAATTAATTCCAAAAACATCCCAAATGGTGAATTTTATTTTAAAAACTTCAAAAAAGATTTGAAAATCAGGATGTTACATACTGGCATGTATCAAGTGATTTTGTAATGGAACCAAAGTTCCATGAATTAGAGTCAATGAAATTATGTTTGTAATAGCTGGAATAGTATCAGGCTTGAATGCTCGTGAATGACTGTGAATTAGAATCCATGAATAGTATCAACCTAAATGCTTGTTATGACTTGTGCATTAAAATAATATTTTTTTGGTGAATGCAAATGTGTATCTGAAATACAATGAGATAAATAGATGTGTGCATGTATTAAGTGAATATGTATCTTGTTCTGTGTGTAGTATTGCAAACTATATTGTTAAATTAGTGTAAACAGTTGTTTCTACATGATGAGATCCTATGAGTTTTTAGTGGATTTGACGCTGTTTGTGACGGTATTCATAAAACTAGCCATATGCGCAGTGTATTTGTAGAAATAGCGTTTTTGCCGTCCAGTGGGCGGGCGACAGCACGGGAGAGATGATGCGTTGCATCTGCCGCCCTGTGAGTAAACGACAGGCACCTGCCACCCGCCCATGGGACGATATGTGATTAAGCCGGCTTAATCACTGCCTAAATTTGTAATTTTACATCATATTTATTCAAAATTTTAAATATAGCAAATGAGGTCAAAAAAATTACGAAATTTTATGCACAGACTCCTAACACATATACTTCATTGTGTAATTTTTTACAATTTTATCCCCTCCAAACATTGCTCAAAAATTTGTACAATTTCGATATTTGTAGGAATTATCACATATAGTAAATGAGCTCCAAAAATTATAATATTTTATGTGAAGCCTCCCAACACAGTCGACCTAATTGTGTATTTTTTTGGGGAATTTTATGTGCTCCGAATTTTTCATGTTAATTCTTGATAATTTAATCATAATTAGTGATATGCGATGCTCAGACATCTTTTGAAATGCGTGACCTCTATCCTTCGCACATATGTCGGCCCGTTGCTGCTATTTTTTCTTTTATATTGTGTCCTTCGCACAATTGTCACTCTACCCGTGTCATATCCCCTCGCGCGCTCCCTCGTCCGCACTGATGTCGTTATGTTCGTGCCGTCCACCCTTGCCTGCTCCCTCGTCTCCACATTTGTTAGTGTTTCCATGTCGTCCCCCCTCCCCCTCGCCCAAATTGATGCACATCGATAAGGAGTCCTTAATTTACAGAGTGAGTGCACCGGGTTCCCTTTGCGCTTAGTCATAAATACGAACCTTTCGTAGTTGGTCATGGGTCATCTCAGTCGCTCATCGCAGAAGCTCATTCTCGCGGTCGTCGCTCAAAATTAAGAGTGCATAGCTAATTATTTTGAGAAATAAGTGTATAGCTCATTAAGGGCGTGATAGGAGGACGCGGTAGTGCTGATTTATTCCCCCGAAAGATAGGTAATTTTTTCGAATGGGTAATCAAAGTGACATATGTGCATACGAGGGAGCGGACGAGGCGCAGCGACATGGCCAGACTAACATTTGTGCGGGCGAGGGGGCCGATATGTCAAGCCAACACATGTCCAAGGAGCGAGCGGGGAAGAGGGTACAGTATACACAGACTGGCATTTCTGCAGGCAAGAGGTAGCACCAGGGGGACATTCTCTCGCATATCGCAAATTATGATTAAATTATCACGAATTAACATGACAAATTCAGAGAAAATAAAATTTCCAAAAAAAACACAATTAGGTCGACTATATCAGGAGACTCCATATAATATTTTATAATTTTTGGAGCTCGTTTGCTATATATAACAATTCAAAAAAATTACACAATGAAGTACGTTGTGTCAAGAGTCTATGCATAAAATTCCGTAATATTTCAACCTCATTTGCTATATTTAAAAATTCAAACAACATGCGTCGTCCCCCTGCTGTTGCCCGCCCACCAGACAGTAAAAACGTTATTTTTATAAATACGCTACGTATATAACTAGTTTTATAAATACTATCGCAAACAACATCAAATCCACTAGAAACCCAACATCCTACCAACTTACCAAGCACGGTATCTACATAGTATTTATTTTTCTGGTGCTACGCACCATGTGACCAGTAAAAAAAATGAAAGAACAGGCAGGAGAGAGAGTGATCTTGTGCTGTGTGCCGCGCCGCGCCGCTCGAGCTCCCGCACCTCCTCCGCATCCCCGCCGGCGGCGCCTCCGAGCAGCAGCAGTCGCCGCTGTTGTTCGCTCCGACGACGACAGCGTACATCCCGACCAACTGTGCCATCCTGGCGCACCACGCGTGCCACACCATCACGCTCAGCCTCGGCACCAAAAACTCCAAGGCCGCCGTCTTCGTCTTCGAGTCCGCCATCATGAAGGCCGCCGCCTAGCCGCACGTCATCTCGCTCGGGGACGTTGGCAGGCGTCTCATCCGCACCGCCCCCGGCGCGCCGGAGATGGCGGTCTGCAAGTTCCGGAAGGGCTGCGTCACCTTCTACGTCTAAGCCGTCCGGACCGCCCGCGCGCGCTGATGAGCCCAGGGCCGTCGCCAGGCTCAAGGACTTCTTGGACCACACCGCCATGCTCGCACTCCCGGGGCAGAGGAGCATTGATGCCGCCGCCGCGACGGCGGCGCCGCTGGTCGTCGTGCATTGATGCGTTTACATTAGGCTTGTGACGAACTGTGAATAGAGTTCCTTTTTTTCCTTTTCCTTCTGGTGTGTGTATTAATTTCAAAATGTGAGCGTTTTTTTTTTTGGTGGTGGTTGGGGGTGGGGGGGGGGGCGGTTGAGATGTTGAGCAAATTCCTTGTCAATTAGCTCATTGACATGAGAGTATGCCGTTGCAATTTTCACTCCTAAGTTGATAACAAATCCAATTGAATTTAGCGTTTTTCATGTGGGAAATGAGAAGCTGATCCTTACTTTTGAGAGAAGATCCTTAATTTGTCCTGTTGTGATGAGCTATCTGTTTGAGCTAATACAAATTTGTCACGGTTCAGTTCTTGAATGTGATCTATTCAGTCTTCTGTTGATCCATGACCCAAGACACAAGATTTTGGCAAATCTGTGTCATTGTGTGTGAGCATGGCTCAGAGTTTCTCAGCTGCATCTAAATTATGAAGTGAATCTCCAACACAGTATATGCTTCAGTCGGGGAGCATGATCATCCATATTTAACTGAAATGAACTGAACTCCATAATTGCTTCAAGTTGAGCTGTACTTTACAACATGATATTCTAGTTCTATGATTGCTTTGTAAGGATAAGCCGTATGAGTTTTTTTAGCCATTCCTTGTTGCACGATTGATGCACTCAATATAAGTGATTGATTTTACTAATTAGTGATCTGCAACCTGCAATTCTTGCTTTCCATGCCAAGAGGAAAATGGGAAGAAATACACAACCAGTAATTCACAATAAACTGACAAAGTGAGTGTCCTTTGAGAGGAGAGGGCCATGAATGCTTTGGAACAGATGCAACATCACCAATTTTTTCCACTCTTTTTTCCCCAATGACAACCTGTACAAAGTTAGGAGGAAAAAAGAAGGTCAAGAACTGAGTAAGTACAGAAAGCTTAAGGAAAGCAAGCTCAAAAGGGCCAGGATGCATCACACTCCAATCTTGATGCCAACATTAGTACTGATGAGCAACTACTGGCACAATGATGATGCCACTTGTGAATCACATTAGAACAAGCAGCTAGCTTCACTAGGACACACCACCGACATGCCACAAACTTCCAATCTGTCTTGGCTCCTTCACCACACCATGCTACTGATTGCCCCCGCATGTAAAACAATACACCAACTTGGAGAAAAACAGCAGGTAGTGGGCAGAAGGTGACCAACCTGCTCACCACACTGCCAACAATGACCAAGCTCCAAACCATGAGATGCCAAAGGGCAAGGTGATCATGTCCAAACACCACTAGAAACCTCCAATCATGTGTTGCGCAGCTTAATCTGAACCGTCGATTGCATGATCCGATGGTCCAAAACGTGTATGGTCGGTTGTAGTTACGACTGCAATGGATCTCGTCCATGGCAAGGTGAAGAGAGTTGATGGAAATAGGGCAGCAAGCTGGTGTGCTCCGCCAAGGTGGGGCACATGTTCGGATGTGCTAGCTCCTTTCAGTCTTCAAGCCAGTGCCAACACTACAACTGCTTCGGTCCCTCACTAGTCACTAGTGCTATTAGTACCGACAAGGACATCTGGACATACTAATCCATTCATTAGTAAGGTAATAAATAGCGAATAGCGGGTAATAATAGATTGGCGTCCACATAGCGGGCAATATTGCGGACGATATATTTCAATAGCGGAATCTAAAAAATACTCGCAATTTTGAGATATTCATGTATATATATATCATGATTCATGAGTTACTTGAATTACATGATCATTTCCCATGCCTAATTACTTGACTCTTAGAGAGCCATAGAGACAGTTGTTTCGTGCTCAACATGAGTCTCTCTATTGCAATGCAATCTATTGGTATCAAAATGTTGGTCACACAAACAAGATTGCACAAAAGTAAAAGTGCCATGTAGAAATGTTGGTCACAGTCCACACAAATAAGAATGGGTCTCTCTCTACTGCTCCCATCTATAAATGTGTAGACTGCTGCTCACTGTAATTAATGACAGTATGTTGAAATGTAGTAGGTGTGGTGCTAAATTAAACTACAAACAACTAAAACTACATCATAGGATTCCAAAATAGATCAGTAGAAATAAATGAAACTAACCATCACTACATCATCCTAAAATCCGCAATTGCAGCCGCTATATCGGCTTGGCGTCCACAATTGCGATCGCAAAATTCGCGAGCGCTATTTTCCATCGCTACTTCTCCTTGGTAGCGTTGGCCGCTGGCCCATCGCTACCACAAGTGCAGCCACTATAAACGCTATTTAGTACAGAGTTCATTAGTTTATCAGAGAACAAAAAGTAAAGAACTTGTAGCATGGTGATTTTAATGTCATGATGTATTCATGTGCATGGTCCAATATTTTTTCTTCTCTAACAAAGTGGATGCCTAAAGGGAGGGCAAGAAAAAAATCCCCTTACAAATCTTGTACTATGTTGTTTCTACACTTCAGAGAAATAATAACAGAGAAGATAGCAATGGTCGTCTACTCAAGATTCCTGTAACTTCATGGATTGGACTAAGGCATGATACAGTCAAGAACAGGAAAGAGATCCAGAAATACTAAACTCTTCTCGGTGAGCTATAAGAGGATATCGAACTATTAAGTAGCACTGTGCCACATAACAGGAAGAAGCCTTTGGATACAAGAATTCAATGTAATTTTATTCAACTTGATAACCAGCAGTCGGTTCAAGTGAAAACGTAACGACCCTCATCTCCTCAAATGAAGTACTCAAATCTTTAAGGATTACAGATTGATGCTTACACAAAAACCCCAAGGTTAGAAACTTGACGGGGGCAAGAACATCCATTCAATTAGTCAGGTGTAGCAACGCCCTGGTTAAGCTCAGCAAATCTCATGCCAACCCTCATGGAGTGCTTCAGGAACTTCTCGGCACAGCGGCGGACACAGGATTCCTCTTGCTTGTCCAGGGTCTTGCGGCGGAACGTGTCGACACAGTCTGTGAAGCATTTCTCCACCAGGGCATTGTACATTCTTAAACTGTGAAATGACAAAGCAAAAGCGTGAGCATTCTCCAGCTGCAAATTTCACAAAGCGAAGGGTATAAAAGTGTAGATTAGCCATTTACCCATCAGGCATAACTAAATTTGCAAGAGTATTGGAGGGAAAACAATAAGAATGCATATTCATGAGGAAGCATTTATTCAAGCTACATGAAAGAATATGGTATTTGTAGACATACTACGAAATATGATTATACTGGGCTATAGTATTCAGAATCATCATCCTTATTGACTCCATGATTTTAGAACTTAAAATCATGTCACATATAGCGACATAAACCAGGCAAAAAACCAAACTTCCAACCTAGGTGATTTCGATGGCATGAAGTAGCGATCAACTCGTGTAAACTAATGGAACCATTCAAACACTGACCTCACCGCCTTTGCAAACTCTTCAAGAACAATTTGCAAAAACAACCAAATAACATCTATACTTGCATTTTGGGTTAAGGTATGTACACCATGAACAAAACATACCCTATCTGAACAGATAAAATGATACAACTACCGGTCAATCAAAAAATCAAATGAGCACTGCCAAATCACCCCAAAAGAACAAGTTTGATGCTTATACCCATGTAATAATATACTTGACCACAATAGCTCCTACGACCTCAATACAATACCACATCCCTTTTTCTTGAAAGTTGTATCATTAACCAATGTGATTTCAAGTTCACCACAATGTCAGCGGCTAGAACTACTGGCCAAACGAGTCAAACACAGAAGAAATGAACATACAAAAGATACCAAATCATTTAACGCAAATACCATCATTATCCCGTAATTGCAAAACAAGAAACTATAGTGGCTAATGCGAGAAAGACGTTGGATCATTTTTACTTGATAGGCTGACAACACCTCCAAAAACCTAGAGTACAAGTGCTTAGTCACCACTCGCCACAAAAGTAGCTAACAGCACCAAGCAGATGAACAAACCACACTAATTACCACCGAAAAGAGCTGATACTACAACAAGTAGATGAGCAAATAACAATCTCAAGCAAGAAAACGAGATAAAGCACAAAAGTGTGGTATCTTTCAGCAATATTATTGTCAGCCACCGAGCTAATTCCCAGCAAATCAATCCCAACATCTCAAAAATCTACCTAAAGCTTAAACTAATCTTACCTGGTTTGGAATATAAGAGCTGCAAAATCACAAAAATCTAGTACATGCCTACAAACAGAACACAACAATCCTAGCACGCCGCATAATATCACCCAATCGCTTACAGATCTTTGGAATCCTAAAAGAAACCAACCGCAGAGGGACCGACAAAGATCGCTTCTTTAAGGCCTTCTCCGCCAACTAAGCTGCTCGAGTTCGCACGCAAAGCACCTCGATCATCCAAGGAGTATATTATCAGGGAGGAGGAGTATGGTGTGGACCTGTCACGGATCTGGAGCTGGTCGACCATGGCGGCCATGCGCATCTTGTCCTCTTCCGGGAGGCCGTCGAGGTCGCCGAGCATGCTCTTGTCCATGGCTGCCGCCGCCGCCGCCCGAGGAAGAAGGAGGAGGAGGAGAAAACTAGGGTATTCGAGGGGGAGGAGGGACGACGAGATCTAAAACCTCGAGGAATTCTTTTTTCTTTTCTGTTCTGTTCTTTCCTTTCCTTTTTTTTATTTTTTCTTTTCTTTTTTATTGGGTGGATGGGTGCCAGACGCCGTAGTGGGCTCGTCCAGACTGGGCCGGGCCCCATGGGCTTCATTTTTCTTTTTTCCTATTTCTTTCAGACTTGATGTATGTTCGGCCTGTTTGGAGATTTCTTGTGAAATTTCTATGAAATTTGTGTGTCCTAAACAAGCTAGTTTCTCGAGTATTTGACCTAAACAAGTTAGCAGCCAGTCTCACCGGATTAGAACTTGCTTGCTACCATCGAATGGTGAAAAGAAGCAAAAGCGGGGTCGATACTTGATACACACTGACCAAATGTGGCTACTTATGTTGTTCTTCGCTCACCGTGTGTATTTTTCCCAGACCCGGCCGTGTGCTCATCTATTGGATGACCTAGGAGAAGTTACTCAAGGCAAGCAAATGGTTCAGAGGCATCGATCGGTCGATCACATTGTGCCAATTAAGAAGAAGAAGCAATGCACGAGAATTTTTTGTACGGATAATCTATTTTTTATTCGAAAATACATAAATATACCTGCGAAATTTTTTTACAAAAATAGGCTCCAGTCGCCCCCCCATTGGGTGACTCTCACCTTTCGCCCAACCGGAAGGCGACAAAGATTGTGTCGCTCTACCTTCGAGCGACAGCAATTAGTTGCCTTCCTATTGGGCGACTATCAGCAGTCGCCCAATGGATGAGCGACTTATAATACAGTCGCCCAATAGGAGGGCGACTTTACTCTCCCCTATGATTTTTTAGAGTTTTGTCAATTTTGTAGTTTTAAACCGGGGAAAAATTTGGTATAGTTGTAATAAAAGTTTATGTTCACTGAATGTTGTAGGTGCATAAAAAATTTTGGGAAATTTTTTTTAAGAACGATTAAGTGTAGAACATTCGATACATAAAGTGGTAAGTGGCATGTGTGGAACTCTGTACTTCTAATGTTCAGAACTCCACCACTAGTCCTAACATGCCTTAGGGAATACAACTTGTTGGGTTTATTACATTTTGTCTACTGGGTGTAGCGTGATTGTTTCCCCTTTTTGTCGCGCCCTGAAGATGGCTCCGCTGCATCATTCTTCCTAGCACTCTTGGTCTTGAGAGTTGCCTCACGAGCTTGAAGCTCTTCCTCCTGACGCTTGATGGCTGCTTCACGCAGATTTAACTGCTCCCGCCTCCTTTGCAGCTCATCCTCCTTGCCCTTCAGACGTATTTGGTCCACCCTCACGCGACACTCTTGCTCAATTCGCATCTGTCGTTCCACCTCACGAGCCTGAGTCATCTTGACAAAGTATTGTCCTTTGTTTTCCACCTGTGTTGGTCGGTTCCGTGGCCATGCCGGCGGCACCCAATCCACCCATTCGATGAACTCGTAAGGCTATGTGTGGCATGGTAGATGTCATGGATCAAGTTGAAAAACAATAATGAGAAACAAAGGATTTAGTTGCACAGTTACCATGAAGTCACCATCCAGGTCTGGACACTTGAAGAACCTACGGCCGTAGTTGGCTCGTTGTACTGGATCCGTGCAGACGCACAACATCGTCCTAAAGCCGCAACGACACTTCGGGCGCTCATGCCACTCCGGCACTCCAAATGGGTCGGACCTCCAGGAAGACATTGTTGTGTAGTAGTATTGTGATGGCTAGAGGAGAAGATGTGGTATGGAAGACATAGGAGACCTTTATGTAGGCAGGTTATCTGGTGCAGTGGGCATAGTCCATGGAGAGGATGACATGGGAATCTTTTCGCTTTTTCAGGATTCCAGTGTAGCAATAAATGTCCCTATGTAGGCTTTTCAGAGCTTGGACCATTCAATGTATTTGGTACAACGTAGCCTTTTGATCATTTGCATGAAACAGTACGCTCCACGAAATAAGTGCTACAACATTGCCTTCTCGAGGCGATAATCATAATTTACGAAACAACAAGCTACGATCATTGCAAACATGTCGGCCTCAAGTCCATAACGTTCAAATAGTCCGCATGCAAATACTAAGCAAATACATGTAGGAACTAAGTAATGCAGAGCAATACTAAGCTACCAAAGACAACACGAACTACATTACGAAAATTAGTGAAGTCTCCAATAACTCATCGATCGGGATATCGTTGCATCGTCTAGCTGTGTGCCCCTCCTGACCGCATCGCCCACAACGTGCACCAGATGTTCCAGCTTGTGATTCGTCCATGTCATTTCTAATACGTCGGCTCTGTCGCCGACCCTTCCCACCCTTCAGCATGCTAATATCTGGAACCCAGGTCCTCGCTGAAATGTCCAAAGTGGTGAAGTTTCCCACCGCCCTGAACCCCCGGAGCTCCCCACACCAAGCTTGCAGTATTCTCTCCTTAAAGAAGTACTCGGACATGAAGTTGGAAGGATCCATGCCCACGGTCCCGCATGCAGCGAGGACATGAGAGCATGGCTTGTGTAACAACTTAAGCTTATTGCATGTGCAGCTAGGTTCATTTGCATGATCTCCAAGGTATACCTCGTGAGTAATAAGTGAACGAGCCGTCCCAAATCCGGCTCTATCACGGAGTATCACCTCGAAATGATGCTCCCTGTTGCCCATGACATGCACTATGTGCAATTGACCCTTATGTGCCTTCGTCTCCATGTACGCCGTAATTTTTGACGAATACAGGGCTCCGAGATTGGCCGCATGAAGTACGGCACTCGCGTGCCTCTCCCTGAAGTAGCAGATTGTGCTGTGAAGAACACCTTCCACGATGGAGACAAGGGGCTGAGAACGGAGACCCCTGAGGACCCAATTGTAGACCTCGGTAAGGTTAGTTGTCATTATTCCATATCTTGCGCCATCCGTGTCGTGCAAAAGCGACCACTTCTCCAATGGTTCCCCCTCGATCCACTGCGAGAAGCACTTGATGTTTCGTGAGCTCCGCCTTCTTGGACCACTTAGGTTAGCTTCATCAATTGCTGGCAAGCATTGCGGTTGTGCCGCCCCAGGAGTGACTAGCCCCTTGCTCCTCTCTTTGACGTTCTTCCTGGTGTGCTCATCCAACAACCCCCATAAAACATCAAATTTCCTCTCTTGGTTACTGCTGTGCGACCTCTTGAATAGCTTCATCAAAGATTGTTTGGAATTGCTTGAAAAAGTTTGCCCCTAAGTGACGCATTGCACCACCGGTTCCTCATATCCGGCCAAGGGCGGTTTCTCGGGATCTTCTTGAAGTTTTCTTATAGCCTTTATAATACCGACATGGCGATCATGGATTACGCACACACCGGGGCGGGTGCCTACAACTCCGGCCTTCACATGTCCGAGAAACCATAGCCGCTCTCATAATTCTCACTCTCCACAAATGCAATGGCGGGCAATATTTGATTATTACAAATCAACGCCTATGGCCGTCAGGAGCTGCACTTTGTATTTGTCTGTCAAGAAGGTCCCATCTATTGAGATCACTGGCAGCATGTGCATGAATGCTTCAATGCTAGCACCAAATGCAAACAATGCTCTCTGCAACACTGCAAATCCGGTGGACTTATGGGCGGCTTGTCGCGTACGGCGATGTGCGTGCGGGTTCCTTTCTTTGCAACACCTTGAGCATACGAGGAAGGTTATCATACGCCGCCTCGAAAGTGCCAAAGTTTTTCCAACGCCTTTTGCTTGGCACGCCACGCCTTCGCGTAGTTAATCTTATATTTGAATTTATTCTCGATAGCTACCACAATATGCGTGGCCGCAATATCTTTTTTCTCCACTATCTCCCAATACATCAAATTGGCTATAAATCCGGACGTCAGGTTACAATGCCTCACCAAGACAGTGTTTAGAATGAAGGAGTGCGGCTCCACCTTGGACACAATCCAGTGAGTCTCGTACTTGGGTTTACGTGCGTGCACCCTCCAAGGACAACCAGCCTGCTCGCACTTCACAGTGTACTGCTCTGGGCTTGATTTCACGACGCGAAATGTCCGCTGCATTGAAAGGGCCCAAAGCTTGATGACATCCTGCAGCACTTCCTTGTCAGCAAACATAGCATGCAACCGAACGTCTGTCTCATGATACTCCCATGGTGATTCATGGTCATCATGTGTGGAAACACCCTCTGCATTAAACCGGTTCCATTCCTGGGGGATAGGAACTTCTTCATCATCGGAACTGTCCTCCTCATCGTCCTCTACAGCTTGCTCTTCATCCCATGCCCTCTGGTCATCAGATTCCATCTGCTGCACGATATACTCATTATGCTCTCCTTCATCAGCTTGCCCAGTTCCCTCTCTATAGCATGACGGCTGTAACTCTCCTCCATGTACCGCATCGGCTTGCACAGTTCCATCTCTATAGCTTGACTCTGGTAACTCTCCTCCATGTACCGCATTGCCTTCATCACGAGCAACTTCATCAGCTCCGCCAACGTGCGGCCCGCCCGAGCTGCTAGCACCTCTCGAAGCATAGGCGGACGCACGAGCTTGCGCAGCTGCTTGTAGTGAGCACGGTTGCACAAGCAGGACACACTCGTATCCTCGGCGCCGGCACCCTTGCACAAAACCCTTCCACGAAGCAGAGCGCGCCAATGTCTTCAACTCCCATCTGATGTCAGTAGGAGATCGGCTCCAAAGCCCTTGCACAACGACGCTGCACTCCTCGGGGTCCAATGAAAAACACTGGGTCAGCCAATGCTGCACATCTGTCATTCGAGCATTCTCGTCATCCGGAAGTACGTGAGTGACTTGCGGGAAATCGCTCAAATCTACACCATTCGGACCTTCACGAATAATTTCAGCACCATAATACACTCTCAATGTAGTACTGACCATTGATGATGTAGGCCTGCGTGTATGATTGAAATTTACGACATGTCAAATAACATCGTACAACACTAAACTAAACTTTCTATACTACAAATGGTGCTAAAATTTCTATACTACAAAATGTTCCATACTAGAAAATGTATACTATAACTTTTTTACACTAATATTTCCATACCAAAATTGTACTACATTTTCTACATCTACAATTTGTACTAACACAAAAATTTCATCTAAATAATAGTGAAAATACAACATAATCAAAAAAATACCTGGATCCAAATGGATGGAATAGTTTCTACTCCTCCTTCCTCCCTCACCTCCTCCTCCAACCCTATCCTCCTCTCCTTCTCTTCTCCCCTCCTTTTCTTCCCCTTCCTCCTCTCCTCTTCTTCTCCCGTTTCTTCTCTGTGCGCAGAATGAGGGTAGTGGTAGCCTGGTTGGTGGTGGTGGGCGGCCGACTGTGGAATAAATTATCCCTTCCTGTCGCCCTACCGTTGGGCGACTGAAATTCCAGTCGCCTAACCGTACAGCGACTGAAATGAGTCACCCAACGCTCAGGCGATAACATTGATTCGCTTAACGGTTCCCATATTCGCTAAATGTCGCCTTTCGGTTGGGCGAAAGGTGAGAGTCGCCCAATGGGGGGCGACTGGAGCCTATTTTTGTAAAAAAATTTCCCGCGGGTATATTTATGTATTTTCGAATAAAAAATGGATTATCCGTACAAAAAATTCTAATGCACGATACCCAGTGGCACACTGGTATGATTATGCACACTGATGAATCGCATCCGACCAGTGACACATGCTTACAAGTCTGTTTATGTAGGCTTTTGGTTTTTTACTTTTGACTTTGACTCATAAATAGTAACAATTTATAGAGAAGCTTGTAGAGATAAAGGCACTCATGTGCAATTTTGGCTGATATAAGTGAAATCACTACAATATATACTACAATCGACTGGTAAACCCTATCTTAAAAAGACACTCTGTTTAAAAATTAGATACTATAGAAAAGCAGCTTTCACTAAGCGTAGCTTCGGAAACACAAAACCATGGACATTCATGTCCTGACATGACAAGTATCCCAAAGTGTGAATTATTTACATAGCTGAGTCCCACATATGTACAAGTTGTGGAGCTTGAGCATAATCCTAATTAATTTACCCTCTTGTAAGGACCATAAGTAATCTCACCCTCATCTCCGCCTCTAAATCTAATCCGTGCCAGCGGAAGATGTAGTACCCCTTCGTGGCCCCCAACCACAACTGGTGCCGGACCGTCCTTGTATGTGGCCTGCACCATCCAGGCGGGAGGTAGTAGACCAGCATCGCTGAGCCTGTGAAGCAAAAAAAGGTCAGCACGTAAACTATGTATGACGAGAAGACAGTGTCACTGAGATGCAAACATGTCTATTCAGCATGGGTCTAGTCTCCAGGCCACTCAAGGTGTCCACGTACGGATCACCGCCAACACAGTTACATTGTCCGCACCCCTAGGATGCGGGACACGACACGACATGTGATGCAGGCGGTCGACACGCTCATCCAGCAGGCCAAAAGGCCAGTCTGATATGTGAAGGTCACGAGCCATACCTGCAAAATGACTTGACATTAGCGTTTATGCGCAAAAAACATCAAATGTAAAGCAGGAGTAGATTTAACTTGTAAACAACAAACAAAATAGTACTAGGCTAGCAGGATACTACTTAGAACATTAATGAAAAAGGGATAGTACCACAATGGTTACATAAATAGTACATTCAATATATGATACATTTACTACAGAACTACGTACATCAAATGTAGCAACTAACGAAGTACAGATGACACTGTACAATGATTTGTAATCTTGGTGCCACTTTGCACACTCGAAGAAGTGGTATTACAAACCATGTCGGTGTGCCTACTCGTTAGCAGGTGCCTTGCATCATCTGGCTGTGTGGCCCTCCTGGCCGCAGCTCCTGCAACGTCTACCCAATGCTCCGGGCTGCGTCTCGTCCATATCATTGGTAATACGATGACTCTGCCGACAACGTCGGTAGCCTTCCAGAAAACCCTTCCACACAACCGTGCACATCAGTCTTCTCAACTCTCATCTAATGTGCATGGAAGACTAGCTCCAAATCTCTTGTATGATGATGCTGCACACCTCAGGGTCCAAGGAGAAGCTGCGAGTGAGCCAGTACATCACATCTGCGATTTGAGTATTCTCTCCATCTGGTGTACCAAAGTGGCTTGTGAAAAACTACTCAAGTCAACACCATGCGGACCTTCACGAACGGTGCTAACACCATAATGCACTTTCAATCTACTAGGTACTGGGATGGCTGATGTCTACTGTAAATATTTCCAATATTGCAACTAGTTAAATCGCATTGCACGTTATGAAAGTACTGTTGTACTATAATTTAGATTTCTACGGCCGTTAGCCTATCATGAACAACTACACTACTGCATGGTTAAGGCGTCGTTCATTTCCTAAGGCAGAAACCACAATGAACGTGCAAGTCTTTTGATATTTGTTAATTTTTCCTCATAGCGTAACCCTTCCATTGCCCGTGGAAACATCGTTGCATTGTTTTTTCTTTCATTTCATCAAATTAAAAGATTCCATTTTAATTCACAGGGATATATAATATGCTATGCTAGGGTGACTTAGTGACAAATCTCCCGTCGATTAAAGCTAGTTATTGCATTTAATTTGGATTTTCTACTGTACCCGTCATTTGTTATTATTTTATTATGTTACAATATGTGTATTTATCAATTGAGTGTATTAGATATTTTGTTCTTATTGGCCAAATAGTTTATGCATGCATCTCTATACATGTATTTATGTGAATATATTTACATATATCCCCATATACTTTCATATGTGTGTCCATATATTTATACATATATAACATATTAAATTTGTCCCACGGTCGACCCATTAGTCTTGGTCCACTACTGGCCCTCTCTCTCTCTCTCTTCCATTTATCTATCTCAACCCCTCCTTTTTTGCACCAACACCGCTCCCTTTCCTCTGCCCCAATACACATTGACTCCCTATCTGCTTCCACACATATTGACGTCGCTCTTCTCTCTCTACTCGAGCTCTCTCCCACTTTAAATAATTCCTAGTGGGTTCAGAGAATTTATATAAAACTAACAAAATTAATTAAGTAATTAAATATACGACATACTGATTTAAATAGCAATATACCAATTTTAACGGTACGCATGAATTTTCAATGTACTTATGACATTAAATTCATTCCTAATTAATCATAAATGTTATCTACTAATGTTTTGCATTTTAACATGACTACCAAAATTTTTCACAGTACTCTAACATACCATAGGATCCTCACAGCTAAATATTCGCAACGAAATAAATTAATTATATGTGCTCTTCTCCCCCCTTTTATTTTCTTTCTCCTCTCTTACTTTTCTTTCCAATCATCTAACCGGAGTTATACTATTCTTTTCTCTAACTATAATTTTCTATGGATGTTAGTTATACTCTTCTTTAGACTAAGCAAACTATTTACTTTCTACAAAAACATAGACTAAAATGTAACAAAAATTTACCTAATAGATGAATCTCTCCTCGCAGAACTAGCTGAACCTCCTCCTTTCCTTCTCCCTCTCCTTTTCTCCTCTCCTCTCTTCTTCTTTCTTTCTTCTCCTCTCCTCTTCTTGCGCTCGGTGTCAGCACAGAACGAGCGATTCGCTCGGCCGCTCGGGCGGTTGAGATATAAATGGTGTCAAGTCACCGAACGAACAGGCGACAGGAGGTGCTGCCGCTGAATGGTTGGGCAACAACATGTATCGTCCAACCGTTAGGCGACTGCATCCCTATAGCCCAACCGTTGGGCAACTGCTTGTATGTCGCTCGGTCATTGGGCGACAGGGTCCAATCAGTTAACTGTTGGGCTACAGGAGGTTGTTTTTTTAAAAAAAATAAAAATGTGGATATAATTTTGTATTTCTGAATAAAAAAGATTTTTTTAAAAAAAAATTGGTAACTTGGGATCACAGATCACCTGATATCATCAAAATATGGAACAATCAGTTAGACACTTAGAGAAGAACATAACTAAAGAATTACCTCCAGATGATATTTATAAGATCATCCTGACGTGCTTCTGGGCTTATCGCAGCATCGTATTTCACAATGTTCCCATATAATATTTTTTTCCCCAGCTCTTTCATCCATTTTGTCAAGAGCAAGTTAACCTGTAAAAGCACTAGCATGTCAATTATCAAACACTAAAAACTCTCACAAGAGATAGAATGCAGAAAGAGCAATGAAGTTCAGATCGCGCAAAGATGACCAAACACTATGGATTCCGTGCTTTTAGAGATTATTCCCCCTTTTGTTTCTCCTTAAAAAAATACAGGGATGTGTTTGCAGCATTGAGCGCATAATCTCAGCTTTCGTCAGTGGGCAATACTTCCTCACAAGCAAGAGAAAGTTCTACTTTTGGTTCCGTTCTTGTAAGTTGTAAGCAATGATAAGGGGTTAACAAGCTGCTACTAGTTCGATTTTTCAGCCCGGTACGTAAATTATGGCGATTCCATCTCCCTATGCCATCAACAGTCCAATGCAAAAATGAGAGTAGAACAGTACAAATAGAAACTGGAAACAAAAAAGAACTGAAGAACCACTTCCATCATACAATATCCAAACTTTTGCTAATCAATTCTAATGATAATTACAGTATACAAATACTAAGATTCCACCACTTGTTAAAATGGTTACATGGAGGTGAATTTCCTGCCAAAACAATAAACCCCAGACAGGCAGACACAATGTGCACGAATGCGGAGTGCACGATTGACTAAACATGTATTTACATAGCCAAATAAAGATGTATCATGTATATAGGTCAAGCATTGTTCCAGACCTTTTTTTGACACTGATGAACCAAGAAAACACAATCTACACTGTAGTTTCTTGAAGTTGAACTGACAAATTTTATACTCACAAAACTATCGCATTTCTTACAGAGAACTTATAAAGATGCCTTACCTGAGATGTGTATATTTTACTAATCAACAAATAGTTCTTGAGGGCAATTACTGAGGATTAACAAGATCAGATTTAAAAATCAAGATGACAGGAAATGCATATAAAATTTAACATCAGACATCTATTCTTGTTTTAGAATGGATGAACAACTTACCCCGGCTTTAGAGACTTTGAGCTCTACATCATGATTGTAAATTTCATAAATGCACTATCCAAATTTAACACCATCCTTTCCTTCTTCCTTCAAGCGACGTAGAATGAGCCACATATGAAGAACAAGCAATAAACATACTGTTTTAAATTTTTTTCTCCAACTGAAACACTGCAAAAGAGAGATGTCCGAAATTGTTGTCTCAATATATCTCAAGCATAAAAAGATAGAAGCGAAAGAATGCAGTTAACAAAATGGTATCTATTAAGTTTCATGCACCGGACAGTTCACCTAAAAGTTTAAGCTTATGAGGAAAGATAGGCAATTCACTTATACGTCAGCACTCCCCCTTACGTGTAGGCTCCCTTAGGCCTATTACGTGGAATAGAAGTGGACTGCAATTAATTTTTTTTAATTGTGTCAGCCAGGTCTTGAACTCGAGACTTCTTGGCTCTGATACCATATTAAGTTTCATGCACCGGCCAGTTCACCTAAAAGTTTAAGCTTATGAGGAAAGATAGACAATTCACTTATACGTCAACAATATCAACAGTTAGGCTCAGTTCTTTTGGGCATATGCTTATGCTTTGGCTTCCATTTCTACAGTAACTCACCATTAAACGGTGTGTTTTTAAGGTGGGGTCTATAGATAAATTGTAGTATAAACTGTAGAAGTTTAGCTGTACCAGCTAAAATTGCATGCGACTATTTCCCTCTACGTACTATCTCTCACAGACATATCAAACTTCAAAAACCACAACCATAAGTCTCAGCACAAAAGAACCCACCCAATATTTATATGTGGTAAATGTTTGTTTCTTCAGACATAAAGCCTTATCACGTAACATGACACATACATGAATTGTGTGCTCAGATCCAATACTGGGCCTCCTTCCATGAACACACAGAAATAGCTAAATGCAATGTACTTCTAGAAATTAAACCAGAGATGAAAGGTAAACTAGTTCAATGATACAATTCTGAAAACATCATGCATCAGTACTGATTTTCCTTGAAAATCTTCTGAGACACTCATAGAAAAAAATCTTTCTTGATGTGAGAAGGCCCTATGACTTACTGATTTTCCGAGCTCTGCAAGAAATCAGCTAAACTAGCTAGTTTCTGCTTAGTCTCAGAATCGATTACGCAAGTAGATGTTGGATGCCCGTATCAACTTGAGACGATTTGCCAACCGTCTTAGAAAGCGTCTTTATACAGCATATGCTTCTATATCTAAGGACAAATATTAAAGCGTCAAAAGAAAAACATCTCCTACCCACTATTTAAAACTTTACAAAGAAGTCAAGAACTAATACACAAAGCAAGACAACATGTGTCAAATCAATACAATGTGGACCGTTAATCCTTAAGAACCATTGTTTTGTCTGTTCATAATACGTCTACCGATGCGATGGTCTTTGGAAAAATGTAATCACAATGGGTCATGAAAGCTAGGTCATAAACTAACCATTTATCTTATAATAACCTTATATCTATCCAATATTACTAAAGAACGAAAAACCGTCCTTCTATTATGGACTTGGTGGTGATTATTTGGGCTTATTTTTGGTGGTATATGGCTGAAAAGCACTGTAACTGGCTGAAAAACACTGTACCTGACAGAGGCTTATTTAGCATAATTAAATCTTAAAAAATTAAAAAATATAAAAAATATGTTAGGCCATTACATATAATACAAACAAATACGGGAAAAAAGAACCGGCAAAAAAGCTCAACAAAAAGCTAAAAGTTCAGAAAAAGATGAAATTTATAAATAGTAAAAAATAAGCCGGAAGGTAAAAGCTGAAGCCCAACCGATCACCCCAATTATGTCACTTCACGTAACCATATAAGTAATCTAGTCAGACGTAAAGACTCGATGACTAGATCATTTCAGCGACGAATTCAGAACTCAAACCATGCGGGTCAAAACTTCTTAAACCTTTAAATTTTTTAACCTATATATTAATTTCAATAATATCTGGAACCATTAGGATTAGAGATGGCAATGGGTACCCGATACCCGAATACCCGACGGGTTTTACCCGATAAAGAGACGGGTATGGAAAATTTTATGTACCCATGGATACGTTATTGGGCGAAATCCTTTACCCGCCGGGTAGGCGGGTGCGGGTATATACTACTCATATCCGCCTACCCGCGGGTAATGAATACCCGCATTAGACAACTAGACATCTCACTCAAATGTTAATTTTATTATCTACTTGTTGTTGATTGTTTATTTGTTTATCATATGTTGATATGGTCATGTCAAGTATGTTTATGTGATGTACTAATTTTGATCATTAGGCGCTTTTGTGCTTGGCATGTATGATTAATGAATGTCTAAATTGATGATATTCTTATGTGTTGAACCGGGTATGCTTACGGGTACGGGTTACCCGTCGGGTAGTAATACCCGCACGGGTACGGGTACGGGTAAATTTTTCTACCCGCGTGCGGATACGGGTAACCCGACAAGTAAATTTACACCTAGCGGGTACGGGTATGGAATGGCAATACCCGATGGGTATTTACCCGTTGCAATCTCTAATTAGGATCGATCGATCCCACGGCTATAACATGCCTTCACCCCTTGCCAGATTTTCGAATTTATTGTACGGATAATCCATTTTTTATTCGAAATTACATAAATATACCCGCGGGAAATTTTTTTACAAAAATAGGCTCCAGTCACCGAATGGTTGGGCGATGGAGCCTATCGCTAACCGCACCGCGACACGGTATGTCTCATTGCCTGATGAAGCGACTACATCCGATCGCTCTTCCGTTAGGTGACTAGCATGCGATCGCCATCCGTTAGGCGACTAACATGCGATCGCCATCCCGTAGGCGACTTCATGTAGCCCCGTGTATTGTTTTAGATTTTGTGAATTTTGTAACGTTGAGCGGGTAAAAATACGGTGAAGTTGTAATAAAAGTTTATGTTCATTGTATATTGTAGGTGTGTAAAAGTTTTAAAAATTTTTTCATGAAAGATTGAGTCTGAGCGATCGATACATACATCGTTAAGTGAGATAGTTTATGTGCGGAGAGAGATAATAGACTTCACGTAAATTTAAATAAACTTCATAATATAACTGTGAGTAACATGCCGCATGTTTTTTCATTACATGCATAACATATATAGCATCTGCAGCGTCACCTCACTAGTCACCCTGGTGTGCCCCGTCACCGCGCCCGCGTCCTCCCATACGGCCTCGCTTGGCCCACCTCCGGTGCAACGGGTTAGGACGATCCGAAAAAGTAAAACGAGGAGGAGGGTGTCTATCCCGCCCCCGCGTTGGTGGAGTCAGCTGCACCTCTGGCTGTGTGCTCTCCGGTGCACCGGGGAGGGCACTGCCAGAGATAACCTCCGGTGCTACGTCGAAGAAGTGTCCAGGCCACTCCGGTGTAGACGCGAAAAACTGGTCCACTTCGTCCGGGCCTGGGGAGACGCCGTGCTGCTGGTAAGTACCTGCAATATTAATAACGTTAGTTCGTTGCATGTCGTATTCGGATAAACATGATATAAGAACCTCTGCGTACCCGTAGCTGGCGCCATCTGCGTGGGGAAGACAGGGGTGTGCGTAGGAGGCGTGAAGTGAACCGGTGTAGGAGGCCCTGCCCAGGCTGAACCCCCTGGCTGCTCCGGGTGAGGTGGTGGAGGACGTATCCACGTAGGTGCACGAGTAGTGCCACGCCGGTGGGGTGGGCGGCGATCAAAGCGGTGGGCGTGGAGACCGCGGTAGCCTCGTCGCGAGACGATGAGGCTAACGATCGTCTACACCCATCGTGCATCCGACGCGCAAAGGCGATGCCCTCCTCATGGGTCAGTGCGCACCATCGAGAGCCTCTCGATCTTGTCGGAGTCGCGCGCATAGGCGAACCGATGTCAGCCTGGACACAAAGACATGAAATGGTCGATTATCGAAACGACATTACCATTTGGGAATCTTTGAAATGACATGTAACGCATCGCGAGGTGGCGTCGCGCGCAGGCGCGCGGGTGCGTGTCCGTCGGAGCGGCGGCGTGTGTGGCGGCGGGTCTACCACATACGAGCTCGTGCGGTCTGCGGGTGTACCAGCGCGGTACTCCGCGTACTCCTGTTGTCGTCGAGTGTCCTCCTCCACGCGGTCGTCGGCGCACCGCCATCGCTCGACCAGTGCATCCTCAACGACCGATCGGTGCCTCTTTTCACTCTCTTGCGGCGTACTGCGTATAGAACCATTCATGGATGTGAGATACTTGCGAACGCGATGAGTAAGTATGTAAATATTTAGCACAAACGATCACTCACCCGTGCACGTGGCGCGGAATCGATGGTCTAGCGAGTACAGAACCGGCGTGCCGTAGCGAATCGCGCATCACCGTGGGGTGCGTAGTCCTCCACGTAGATGAGGTACACGAGCTTCCGGCGGGTGAGCCAAAAAGCCCGGTCACGCCAGCAAAGTGAGGACAGCCCGCCGGGAGCACGAGCCTGAATTGTCGTATCTGCGTACGGCTCCCAGCGCACGTCGTCGGCCGTGATGCGGTCGAGCTGCTCCACAAAGACCCGATGCGCCGCGTGACACGCGCGTCTTGTGAACCGTACTGCAAGAAATATAAGTTGTTTAGAATGACGATCGTCCATAAGAAAGAAATAGTTAACTGTGATAATACTTACTCGACGACGGCACCAGATAGAACCCATCGTCGGCGGTCGGCGTCTCCCCTGGATACATCTCGGGCCGTCACGGACCCATGTCGTCTAGCACAGTCGCCGAGGCTTAAGCGCTCGAGCGACCACAAGCTGCGATGGGGGGACCGCCGTGAGGATCGAGTTCACCTTGATCCTCGTGCACGCATCGCGCATAGAGGCGCGATGCGTCGCGGCAGTCACGGCCGATCCCGGTGACCGGTGGGGCTCGCCGTCGGCGATCGCCCTCGCATAAGCGATAAGGCGCGCATCCACCGAGTTGCCGTGGCTGGTGGTGAAAAGCACCCAACCAAACAGCCACAGCATGTACGCCTCCAGGTGGCGCGACACCTGCTGATCATCTGCCTGTGGAACCATGCGCTCCACCTAAATTCAAACAAGTTGTTATTAGTACCTAATACCACAAATAAACGGTTCGACGACATGATCGAATGTAAAAACCACGTACCCGGTACTGTGTGAGCCACCTCAGCGTCGACCCATGGGTCTGCGCCTCTCTGAACACGTGGTGCCGAGGGCCCGGTGGAACGACACCCTCGAATCTGCCAAGTAGGTCAGCGCGCCAGTCGTCTGGGGCCTCCGGTAGGAAGGCAGCGTCTCCCGCGATCGGAAGGCCAAGGAGCAGGGACACATCCTGCAGGGTCGGCGTCATCTCCCGAATGGGAGGTGGAAAGTGTGCGTCTCGGCCGCCAACGCTCCACCAAAGCCGTCGGCAGGAAGCGGTCGAGCGGGAAGCGTCGTGATCGCTCCCCGCCCGCCTCGTCCCCCCCTCGCCCCCACCGGCCGTGCATCCGTGGCTGCACCATCCGGGCAAGAGGAGTAGCGGCATCCCGCACCGCAAACAAAGTGAAGGCTAGCACGGAGCGAACTTACGGTCACACTAAACGCGGAGTAGTGCAAACTGGCGATCCAACGAGTCGAGTCCCGTGCCACGCGGTGTGCGTGTCGGACCACTCCGGTGAGGCGGCTCGTCCGTGCTCCCGGTGGCGGCACTAGGCGAGAAGCGCGATGATAGCGGTCCACGTGCTCGTCCAACGGTAGCGTCATCGCCACTCTGAGTCACGTCCAAGACGAGTCATACACGCAAAATTTGTACAATAATTTCTACATTAAATTTTCGCATCTAAATTTATACAATAATTTCAACATTAAATTTCCTATATCTAAATTTGTACACTAAACTTTCTACATCTAAATTTCTACATTTAATTTTCTACACTACATTTTCTAAACTAATTTTGTAAACTAAATTTCTAAACTACATTTTCTAAACTATTTTTGTAAACTATATTTCTAAACTAATTTTCTACACTACATTTTCTAAACTAATTTTGTAAACTAAATTTCTAAACTACATTTTCTAAACTATTTTTGTAAACTATATTTCTAAACTAATTTTCTACACTACATTTTCTAAACTAATTTTGTAAACTAAATTTCTAAACTACATTTTCTAAACTATTTTTGTAAACTATATTTCTAAACTAATTTTCTACACTACATTTTCTAAACTATATTTTCTAAACTAAATTATCTACACTAATTATCTACACTAATTGTCTACACTAACTATCTTTCTACACTAAATTATCTACACAAATTATGTACACTAACTATATTTCTAAACTAATTATCTACACTAACTATCTTTCTACACTAATTATCTACACTAACTATATTTCTAAACTAATTATCTACACTAACTATCTACACTAACAAAAAAATATAACACAAAAAATTACCTGGAAATCGCGCACTCCCTCTCCTCTTCTCCTCCTCTCCCTCTCTTTCTCTCCCCTCCCTCTTCTCCTCCTCTCCCCCTCTCCCCCTCCTCTCCCTCTCTTTCTCTCCCCCTCCTCTTCTCCTCCTCTCCTTTCCCCTTCTCTTCTCTGCGCGCCGAAGGAAAGCAGTGGCCGTCGGTCGTGGCGCCGAGCGTTTTGTATCCACCTCGCCGCCCAATGATTCGGCGATCGAATTTGTCGCCAACGGTTGGCGACCTCGCTCTCGATCGCCGAACCGTTGGGCGACTGAAGTTAATCGCCCAACGGTTCGTAGACTCTCCAGCTGTCGCGATCCGGTTGGGCGAAAAGCTCCAGTCGTCCAACCATTAGGCGACTGGAACCTATTTTTGTAAAAAATTTTCCCATAGGTATATTTATGTAATTTCGAATAAAAAATAGATTATTCGTACAAAAAATTCCCAGATTTCCCCTATCAAAGCGTGCCTACAAAACTGTCGCTTCCATCGAGCCATCATACCATCTACCGTCGCTTCAAATCTTTTTCACCCAATTTTCCACGAGAAACGGGTCAGTAATCACTGGCCGCCGGTTGGTGGCCGGTGCAGCTCTACCTGCAACAAATGAGGACGGAAATCTGCCGTGGAAGAAAGGGAAAAGACCCAGCCCAAAGGCGATGATGACCTGACCTATGCATTCGCAGCGACCCATGGCCAATAAGACGCCACCAAGCCACCGCTCTTGCCCGTATTTACCACTCTGCCACTAGGCCCACTACGCGGTTTCCGCTTCCCACCGCTCGCTTGCTCGCTCGGCGTCCATGGCCGGCGAACGCGAGGAGGGGGAGCCGCCGGCGCCGGCGGGAGCGTCCGCGGCGGAGCGGGTGGCAGCGGCGGTGGAGGCCGTGGCGGCGGCCGGGGAGTACCGGAACGCGTTCAGGCGGCAGCTGCTGTCGCTGTCCCGCCGGATTCGGCTCCTCGGCCCCTTCGCCGAGGAGCTCCGCGAGCGCCGGGCGCCCGCACCGGAGGAGGAGGAGCGGGCGCTGGCACCGCTCGCCGACGCGCTCGAGAAGGCCCTCGAGCTGCTCCGGCTCGGCCGCGAGGGGAGCAGGATCTTCTTGGTACGTGGCCTACCTATGCGGGAGCAGTTCTTGATTTTGCTAGATTCGTGCTACTTGGCTGCCTTTGGGACCAAATATTGGTGGATGATTCGATAGTATTTTTTTTAGATGATTTTTTTTGGCAACTTTAAGCTTTACTTTGTGCTAAACATGTAACTTTAGTCTCCTAGAAAACGTGTGGCTTTAGATTCTTGGATCAAATCTGCCTATCGTTTGCGTGCTTGGAAAACTTACGAGTAGGATCTATTGTGTGACCTAGCGTTTAATTTGCTGAGGTTGTTATTTAAAACAAAGAATTGCTAAGGTTGTGAACTTTAGCTGCCATTTTCTTCTGTATGAGAGTTGCGCTCTTAGGGTAATCCGGTGTTTGGATTCTTGTGTGTTGATATTGTGTTTGATTCGCTTAATTTGTATTTTAAATTTCATGTTAGGGACTGTATGCTGTTAAATCGGGATGGATTATTGAGAATTACGGCCATTCCTTTGTTTTTGTGGTGTAATTTGGTAGGTTTAGTGGATAGCGTTCATATTTTTGGGTTATTCCTTGGTCAAAATTGATACTTTTTGGATCAAGCATCAAAGTTGCTTCATCCTCTGCCAGGATAACAATTACACCTAGGTATGAGGTGGATTTGTTATAGATTTCAGAAGAAATTTGACCTTTCTCATCACTATGGCATAAATGCGTGGACTGGTTCCTCTCTTTCTTCTGGTCAGATTTGGTGGTTTCTTTGCTTGTTGAAAGGTCTACTATCCATGTCTTCAGTTCTTCAATGGATCTATCATCTATGTAATTAATGGTTTCACGTATGAATGTTCTTTGCCCAATACAGGTTGTTCCAAGGGGAAAACAAGGGGTTGTTGTTGTTGTTAATCGGGACTGAATATGACCATTTCTTTACTTTCTGAGTGTAGTTTGTGGGTTTTAGTGGATAGTGTTCAAACTTCAGAATTGTTCTTTTTGTCAAGGTTGTGATCTCTTGGGCTTGAACAATTTGAATTTTTAAGGTTTCAGCTAATTCTCTTTGCAAAAGTGTTGCATTGTTAATCCTGCTTTATGCTAAAGTTGCAACCTTTACATGTTCTTTTGGACCATAATTTTTACTTACTCGATCATTCTCTGTTCTCTAGCCAAACTTGGGTTATATACTTATATGCATCGTACATACAGTTGCAAACTCATATGAGTATTATGTTCTCTTAAGTACAACATTTGTGAATTGTGATATTGAAATGTTTCTTTGTACGTTAGGATAATCACCATAACTACATTTGAGGTGAATTTTGTGATTGATTTAGTGACAGGCTTCACATCATTATGACAATGTGCTTGGACTATTCTTCCCTTTGTTTTGGTCAAATTACTCAAATCTGGTGGTTCCTTTCTGTTAGAATCGGAACTCCAAAGGAAATAGTTATGGTGGACTGGAGGCCGTGGTCGGTAACTGCGGCGACCTAAAGCCGTGGCAGCCACCGGATTGTATGAAAAGGAGGCTGGGGAGGAAGAAGAGCAACGGGGAAGGTTAAGATCTGATTCTTTCTTGCCGAATCCCGAATTACATGACAGCCCGTATATATAGGACTGGATCCCCTAACTTATCATATTTAGCCGAGTTTGTTAAGCAAGCTCGGTGACCAACCTGTATCCAACTCAAACTCCTAACCAAAAACTCTAATACTTTACTATTACTATTATTCTTCCAAAACTCAGCCCTATGGCCTTTCCGTGTAACTCTGTACTACTTCCGCCATTTGACTATAGAGCATCACACGCTATCGGTTGCTGTTGCTGGTTGTTCTGCTGTCAGTACCAGTGTTATTAAGTTGTCGACTAATCGGCGACTAATCCACGATTAGTCGTCCAGTCGGTACATGACAGACGACTAGGGAGGTCGACTCGACTGGAGCGACTAGTCGAGCGGCCGGACGACTAGTCAGTGACCAGCCACGACTAGCCGGTCATGTCCAGCCGCACGACTAGGAGCTGGCCCACTGGATCAGTAACTTTCAGGCCCACAAGAGAGGCTCAGCCCGACCGAGACTTAATACCAATGACTCAATAACCCTAGATTCTCATTACACACCACACGCGCTATTTTGGTTGTAGTATTAGTATAATAATCCCAGCTTGCTTCTTTATTATGACTGTGACAATTGTAGACCTGATTCTAGGGACTAGTCGCCCCCTTGGCGACTCGACTTTACGACTTAATAACCTTAGCTGTCACATGTTCTGCATCCCTCTCTTGTTGTTGCCTCCCTCTACGGCTGTATTGAATCCCCCACATAACACTTTCCCTATTGATTATCCATGCTACCATACCTCAAATCCATCATTTAATCTATGTACTTAATGATTTTACCTAGTATGATTGTAGCTACTCCATTACATGAAGTGTTTTGAGTCTTGTTTTCAATCTGGGTCACTTGTACATGTATATTTTGGGGATTTCTGAATTAGGATTTGGATCTTCCAAGTAGTGATTGCCTGATTGGCTGTACTGTGGTTCAGGTTAGGCCCTGTGTTTTGTTCGAAATAATACATGCCATACTGGCCAATATAATTTCTGCTTGCTTTCAGATTTGAGTTGTTTGATAGTCTGGCAACTGTTTAAATGTATAAAGAATACTTTTTGGAAGCGGCCATAGTTCTTAGTGGTCATCTTGGTTTCTGTGCTTACTACTTGCTCGGCACAGTGACCAAAGACCCAAAATTCTTACTAGGCACAATAGGTAGAAATATGTGCAGGTCACTAGGGGTGAAACATCGAAGCACCTCCCACAAAACAAATAATCAATTACAAAAGATCCCTAGGTTCTGGTTGCCAAAACCAGAGTAGATCAACAAATTTGTCACTTCAAAGTTCAAATCCCAAAACAGTGCAGTAGAGCAGCACACCGCTGTGGACGAGGTTGCGCTCACCCTCCCAGAAGTTGACGAGCCCGTCGGAGGAGTCACAGTAGAGCACCAGCGCTATGGCGCTCACGGCAAGCACCATAATTCAAGATGAATGAAAGTAGCGAATAGGCATACCGGTAGTCAAGGTGGTTCCGAAATCCTTCAAGCATTGGGTCGATCTGGTATATTCTCTGCCCATCTTCTGGTGGTGGGATAACTCGAGATTTCTCCTCCACGACTGGTTCTTTAGCTCCTTTAGTTACACCATCAGTGACTGTTTCATCAATGCCCTTAGTCGCATCAGAAGATTCAAGTTTGTCTTTGGCCCCAACTGCTATGCTTGCTTCAGCCGCTGCTGCACTTGCCTCCTCTTCCACAACCGGTTTCACTTTATTATCTTCAGGTGTCTACAGCACAAGAAATATATAGATTGTAGATGAGAACGACAGAAATCAAACGGTGCATTCTTTTGTAGTATTCTTGCTAGGTGGCACATCCAGCTTAGTTTTCAGTAGCCCAAGAACCAGCACAGGGCCACAACTAACAAAATGCACAAAGCATTGCACAATGCCGAATTGTTGATATAAGAAGCACGAAACATGACCCTCCCACTTACCTGAATTCATCATGCATTTGGTAAGTGAACCGTGAACGTACGAAGAATTCCGGCACAAGAGCACATTACCTATGATTCTTCAGGCTGCGCTCGAGTGTCCACGACAGGTTCGGCAGAGAACTGCAAGTCGTCACTCCCACCGTCGGGCACCAACACCTTCCCAGGAGCACTCGTGCAGCTCAGAACTGTGCCTGCAAATGCAAATGCTGACTCCACTAGTAAGAACAGAATACCATTACCACCACATACAACAATAAGAAAACATCAGCCTCACAAAAAAGAAAACATCAGCAGAAAAAAGGGGGGGAAAGAGTGTGTATGTACGCGAGTAGCAACCAGTCCGGACGCTTTCTCATGTAATCAAAATCAATTGCTCAGGCCAAGGGAGACTGGCTAAAAATAGGGGGCAGGATTTGAGGAGAAAGCGAGCGAGCGAGCCATATGAGAGAAGGAGTCCTTCCTGAAGAGCAGCGACGCAAGTCCACCCCACTCCTCCGCTCGCTGTCGCCGAATCGTGCGGCCTGCACGACCCCAAGCCTCGCGCCAGACACCATGAACGATGCCATGGCCACCCCCACGCGCCCAGATCCCACCCCTCTTAGCCACTGAAATGCTGCGCCGAGCTGGGCGATGCAGGGATGGGCAAGTGAGTCGGCTGTCGAGGCGAGAAGCGATGAGAGATATTATTAAGAGAAAAGTAGCGTGAATGTGAGCTGCAGGCCACGCTGGAGTGTGCACGTCATGGTCAGTCGTTCATGTCAGCGGTCAAGGCTAGTCCAACCTCTTTTGGACCTCCGATGAGCCATTTAAATAGGTTTAGGTATTGGATTTGACAATTTGATAGATTAGGGACCCATGTGAACCTCTCTTGACAAATTTAGAGACTCACAGTGTACTTTACTCTAGAAATATGTATGTGATGACTAACCTTTGGGGAAAAGCATTTGTGCTCTTAAGGGTGCATGCAGTTGTGCACCCACAATCCATACCGTGAATTCAACTTTGTGTTCATGGTCGTGAAATGTTTTCTTTTTAGTTTTGGACTTCAAGATTATTTCGTTATATTTTGTAAATATAAATATACCAGATGCCTTACTATGAGCTGCAGTGCTGCACTTTTGCTTTTGAATTCTGATTTCAAAGGATATTAGACACAGAGCAAGAACATACCAGGCAAAGTTTCTTTCTCGTATCTGCTTATTGAACCACAGTCTTTGAACTTTTGAAGTGTCCATGTTATAGTTTGAATTGTTCTTGTTGTGCTTGTTGCTGGTGTTTCCATTTTGTTGCTTATATCTGTTGTCTTGTTGACATTGGGATACATCATGACAAATTGACAATTTTATAGATCATATTTTTGTAAGCATGCTCTTCGGAACACTACATTGGTGTTGTTGCGTCCCAACCTGTTATTTAGCTAAACTGTATTTTTTTGGGGTGCTTGCAGGTCTTTGAGAGGGATAATGTAATGAAGAAGTTCCAGGAAGTAATTGGCCAGTTGGAGCAAGCTCTGTGTGACTTTCCATACAATGAACTGGATATATCAGATGAAGTTAGAGAACAGGTAACATTAACAAAACTGAAAAGAATCCTTCGCTATTATTGTTAAGCACTTAAATCCAGCACTGGAGATACTTAGCAAAATCTTGTCCAGGTTGAGTTAGTGCACGCACAGCTCAAGAGAGCAAAAGAACAGGTTGATATGCCCGATGATGAGTTCTACAATGACCTACTATCTCTGTATAACAAGAACTATGACCCAAGTGCAGAACTGGCTATCCTTGAAAGGTTGTCAGAAAAGCTACACTTGATGACGATCACTGATCTCACACAAGAATCACTTGCCTTGCATGAGATGGTGGCATCCGGTGGTGGTCAGGACCCAGGAGAGCACATTGAGAAAATGTCAATGCTACTGAAGAAAATTAAGGACTTCGTGCAAACTCAGAACCCTGAGATGGGCCCTCCAATGGTTTCCAAGGTAGTGGATTGCAATGGGGATCCAAGACCTATAACCGTTCCTGATGAGTTCCGGTGTCCAATTTCTCTCGAGCTCATGAAAGATCCTGTTATCGTTGCTACAGGCCAGGTGGCTATATCTAATTCAATTATTTCAGTCCCAAAAGTGTAACTCAACATCAATACACATTTTGAGATAGTAGTTTTTTGTTTGTTGATTTGCAGACATATGAGCGGGCGTGCATCGAGAAATGGATAGCATCTGGGCATCATACTTGCCCAACTACACAACAAAGGATGGTGAACACGACATTGACTCCAAACTATGTCCTTAGAAGTCTCATTGCTCAGTGGTGTGAAACCAATGGGATTGAGCCGCCCAAGCGCTCATCCCAGCCTAACAAGCCTACGCCCGCATGCTCTTCGAGCGAGCGTGCTAACATCGATGCTCTTCTGTCCAAGTTATGCTCTCCGGACCCTGAGGAGCATAGATCAGCTGCTGCAGAGCTTCGCCTCCTAGCAAAGCGGAATGCAAACAACCGGATATGTATTGCTGAGGCTGGTGCCATTCCCTTACTATTGAGTCTGCTGTCGTCATCTGACCTGCGGACTCAGGAACACGCTGTCACTGCACTTCTGAACCTCTCCATACATGAGGATAATAAGGCAAGCATCATGTCCTGTGGTGCTGTGCCGAGCATAGTCCATGTCCTGAAGAATGGCAGCATGGAAGCCCGGGAGAACGCTGCAGCCACGCTCTTCAGCCTTTCAGTGATCGATGAATACAAAGTAACAATTGGGGGAACAGGCGCCATCCCTGCCCTCGTAGCGTTGCTAAGCGAGGGCAGCCAGCGGGGAAAGAAGGACGCAGCAGCAGCCCTCTTCAACTTGTGCATTTACCAAGGGAACAAAGGCCGTGCGATACGAGCTGGCCTTGTGCCACTCATCATGGGGCTGGTGACCAACCCCACAGGAGCTCTCATGGACGAGGCAATGGCAATACTCTCAATACTGTCCAGCCACCAAGAGGGGAAGGCAGCGATCGGGGCAGCAGAACCTGTTCCTGTTCTTGTGGAGATGATCGGAAGCGGGACACCGAGAAACAGAGAGAACGCTGCAGCTGTGATGCTGCAGCTGTGCAGTGGCGAGCAGCTGCTTGTGCACTTAGCTCGTGCGCAGGAGTGTGGGATCATGGTCCCATTGCGGGAGCTGGCATTGAACGGCACGGGAAGGGGGAAGAGGAAGGCGGTCCAGTTGCTCGAGCGGATGAGCAGATTCCTGGTACAGCAACAAGAGGAGCAGGAGTCCCAGCTGCAGGCCTCCGCGCAGGTCCTCCCTCAGGCCCCTGAACAGGTCCAAGAAAGCGATATCCCTGAACAATTGGACAGTCCAGCGCCTCAGTACCCTATGTTGGTATGAATATGATGATGATTATCCCATGCTAGCTAGTCGTTGCCACAATACTACCGAAATTGGGAGTCTCGTTGAGTAGTGTCTGCGTTCGGCTCATGATTCATGCCAATCGAGAGAGTTTGTACGTCAAGCTTCTGGTATCAGGTGAGGTCTTCAAACCGACGATGGCCCATCTGCCTTCGTCCACGCTTGTATGCTGAAACAGTGAAACTCCCGTCAGGTTGTCAGCATGAGATGGAGCCCAGAATGTCGAGATATGTACGGCTCTTAAATATGCACCTTCAAATATCATGTAGCCACATGATGCAAGGTTTTCCCATGTGTATTCTCAATGTAAGAACTTATGTAAAACAGAAGTTCTAATGGCGGATTTAATCAGTAAATCTCGTTGCCTACCGCTGTTTGTTGCTGCTAACCTTTTGAGTTTTGATTCCTAGTCGTTCTTTAATTAGCTCTAATCAAGTTCTTGTTTATCTCCCCATCCTTGTTCCAGAATTTATATATGATCCAAGCACATCCTGCGATTGTAACACTGCCAGGATGGTACTATGGCAAAACTAGATTGCTAGTTGCACTGTAAGCAGAATGTCACTTTCACTTGAACATCTCAGTGATGTTTCCAACAGAAGCACACATACATCGAGAGGAGCTCTATCTCTATGAGACCAAGTAGAGTCCAAATCAGATCCGGGCAAATGGGTTGTTTGGCACGGCACTACACAGGTTCAGATAAGGTATAACTCACCACAGTTGGCCTAAATTAGTTATCGTGTTATCAGTGACGGATCTTAAATCAAAATTTAGGAGGGCTAATGGGACTTACTCACCGATTTGCTGAATGCCGACTTGCCAGCCTGCGATAGCCAGCCGTATTGCCGTGAGAGATGGAAAAAAGCTACTGTGGCTATAGCGGACTATCTTAGAAGCTATGATACACGTCGCATTTTGCTGAAAGAGGGCTCCGGTGCAGAGGAGAAGACGACGATCGTCACGCAGTCCAGATAGAACTGGGCGGCGACCACCTAGAACGAGACGTCAACCTGAAGGATGTACTGGATGGAGCAGAAGCCAAAGTTGAACTAGATGGCTTCGAGCCTACCATCCCTCCCTGTCATCGGCCACCTCTACCTCTTTAAGAAGCCGCTCCACTATGTGCTGGTTGTGCTCGCGACGATGCACGACCAATGCACGCCCAGGTGCTCCTCCGCTTCAGCTCCCATGGCGCCAAGGATATCAAGCTTTGGGTTAAATTGCAAATTAATTACTAGTCAGGTACTAGTCCAGTAGTCCTAATAGGATGATTTAGATACCCATGAGTGACATATGCATGGCCTGCTCTTCCTTAAGACAAGGAACAAGGTGCGTGCATACATGGTTTTTGATGATCGAATGGAGCTAGCTAGCACATGCATGCTCATACACACACTTGTCAAAAAGCAGTGGTCTCCATGCACTTGTCATCTTTCGGTTGGGCTGAAACCGTCTAGTTCCATTGGTCACACAATAAAACAATTAGTCATGTGTTTGTGATTACTAGAGACACAGTTAATCCTACATTCTCACATCACATTGGGTACCCACGGCCGACCGGCGGTGGGGGCGCTAGCCCCACCTGACCTCCCGTTGGGTCCGCTCCTACGTGTCGTGTTGTACTGACCCATTTGCCTACTCTTTGACCTAGGCATGGCAAGAAGAGTGGTCGAACCATGTCAAATCTGTCCTAGCACGCTTAGCCCAATGAGCCATCGATAGCCTGTTGAGCACGGTGGCTCGGTCCAGCGCTACCCCATCCACAACCGTCACGGCCACCCGTGTGAGAGGAGAAAGCTGAAGGCGATGGTTAGCGGGGAGAGAGGCTAGCAAGAGGAAGAGCCAAAGAGAGGAGGCGGCGGCAATTGGGGGAGGGAGAAAAGGAGGCCGCATAGGGGCGAGGCCATAAGGAAGGAGGCAGGACAACCAGCCCGGCGCCAAGTGGCGGCACTGCCGGTGCCACTGCCACATGCTACAGTGGTAGGGCCGCAGGGACCAAGAGGTAGGGCCAAGGGGAAGAGGCACTGGAATTATTTTGCTACCAATTGCAAGTATTTTTACTACTAGTGGTAAGTAATTTTACTGTTAGTCGTAAGTAATTTTACTACCAAGATATTCATCCGTGATTAGAAAAAGTACATTAATAATAATACAAGTAATTTTACTGCCAACCGCGAGCAATTTTACTACACTACCACAGGAGAGTTACTGCATTCTTATGAGTAGATTTGACCTCCTGGGAGGGTAAGGGGGAGGTAAATGGCGTATCGTAGTGTGTTGGACCGGATCGTGCCTTGACACGGTACCATACATACTGTGCTGGTTCGACCCATCGTACTAAAGTGCCGGTCCAAGCACAGCACGTCCGATCAGGCCAAACTGGTACGACTCATTTACTGATTGTGTCGTGCTGTGTTTGGATCGAGCTAACAGTACCATGACTTAGGCCGCTAACAGTACCATGACTTAGGCCGGCACGGTTGGCCGGGCCGTTTGTCCGGTTTTGGTCCAGACCAGAGGGCCAAAAGTGCCTAGATTACATGCATGCCGCATTATGAATTTCTGACACAATCAAACACGCTCACAAAGATGCTGCACATCGGCTGTCACATGACAACATCTGAACAATGCTTAACTTGAAGCTGAAGCTGCCGCTGCTGCTGATCTGCTTTAAGGTTATTCAGATTCGGAAATTGAAAGAGTAGAAGGGAAATAAAAAGAAATAAATTGTTTGGTTGCGCTTTCTGTTTTGTCGCAAGCATCTATCTGTCTGACAACCGCAGTCATCGGCCGGTATGCATGGGTTTCTGTGCTTCGTGCAGCAGGCCAACATCCTTGGCATAGGCTTCGATTTGGTCTCGACGTATTGGCATCTTTTTTGACCGGCTTATTGTGGTGTATTCAAAAGAAAAAGAAAGCTTGGAGAATCTAGGGCAGGAGAGGCTATGGTAATTGCTAACGGTAGATCCAAGTGTTAAGAGTTTTCGAGAGTTGTTCATATTCAGCACGAAATTGTCAACTAACCACTAAGTCATCACATGATTACCGGTATAAGCTAAGTCATGCGGTCGTATACTCTACCAACACACATGTTAGAACATACGAAATACTATGGATTTTGTAGAAATAATCTATATAATTCTTGTATGAATCCTATGAAATTCAAATAGGACAGTTCGGAGAGTTATGCATGCTCAGCACAAAATTGTCAGCTAACCTCTAAGTCATCACATGATTGCTGGGGTACAAGCTAAGTCATACCGTCGCATACTCTCTACCAACACACATGTTAGAACATATGTATTACTATGGATTTTGTATAAATCTATATAATTCTTGTATGAATCTATGAAATTCAAATAGGACAGTTCTGATAGTTGTGCATGTCCAACACAAAATTGTCAGCTAACCACTAAATCATCACATGATTGCCGGTACAAGCTAAGCCATGTGGTTGCATACTCTCTACCAACACACATGTCAGAATATATGAATTACTATTGATTTTGTAGAAATCAATGTACTTCTTGTATGAATCCTATGAAATTCAAATAGGACGGGATACACATAGTACAATAATGTTCTCTGCTTTAATCAGTGTGGTTTACTGGTGATACCATTAACCTACCATTTCAACACTCAATGTACAAACATGTGCACCGGAGCTAGCAAACTTCCAGTCTACAGCTTTGCCAGCAGATCGTCTCTCCCAACACTTGCTTCAAGGAAAGAGGCGAGAAAACTATGGAGGGAGAAGCAGACGCCATGATTGTGTATGCACTGTCTGGATGGATAGGGTGTGGGGCCAGGGGAGCAGTGGCTTCTCTTTCTCTTTCTTTGATGTGATATTTGGCATAGGCTGGAGGCTGGGCTGCTTTTCGATCCTCAGCTCCTCAGGAGAGGAGAGGAGAGAATAATGGCTAGGCAGGCTGCATTGGAGTTAGCAAAAGCAGATCTACCAAAGCAAGCCCAGATTCCCTCTGCTGGTGACTGCAGCTGCATCATTCACCATAGATTAAATTAAACTAAACCAAATTAGTATTTTGTCCAGCAAATCAAGTCTCTTGATTTGCCTCGTTTCCAAATCAAGCATGAGTGCAAGACCCCATCTCACACCACATAATTAAGTTGGCCTTTACTGATGTTAATGTTTTGGAAACAGTAGCTAACATAGCTCAAAGCAAGTGATCATTCTGTTAAGATTTCTCTTCCTGTCTACACCTTTTGAAATAGTAATATCGACCAGTGACTACTTACCTGATTGGTGCGAACCGATGGATCGACACCATAATCATTTGATACGAAAAGCAATCCTCAATTCATCAAGTGCCCGGAATTTCATGTCTCCTCCTCGGTCATGGCACTTCATTTCAGCTATTAATTTTCTGTTCATGCCATTCTTTTTTGCTAATTAAAAATTTTCCTTGATATATATGCGTATATTTTCTAATGTAATTTTTTAGGACGTCTTTTGAAGTTTCGATTAGTTCGTCGCCTGCTGCATGGCCTGTCATCGACTGCCTTTGCATTAGTTTATTTGCGGTTTTTTACATTCTAGATGCTGCTTGGATAATCTTTCTGAACAATGGACGTACACAGGCATGTACATTAACATATTCGTGAATAATATATATCGTTATCGATCTCAAGACCGAGATCATGCAGATCTTGGCAGCACATTGTCTCTCTAGCTTACTCTCACAAACATATGATATATATATATATATATATATATATATATATATATATATATATATATATATATATATATATATATATATATATATATATATATATATATATATATATATAGGAAAATTATACACGTGTATGGTACATGAAGATACCCACATCAAACATTGAGTTCAATGTAATCTCAAAGCAAATCAACGGTATTGATATGGGTGCCTAGGCACTGGGTGCATAAAACACTTCACAATGTATATATATATATATATATATATATATATATATATATATATATATATATATATATATATATATATATATATATATATATATATATATATATATATATATATATATATATATATATATATATATATATATATATATATATATATATATATATATATATATATATATATATATATATATATATATATAAAATACCTTTACTGAACTCAAAAGTAGTTCAAACTAATTTGAACTGAGTTCAAAACTTACTTACCATAAATATATCAAGGGTGTAATTACACGTGTATCCACCTCTAATATACCATCTAAATAAATTTGAAATACTCCTTTATCATATATTAGGTATATATATATATATATATATATATATATATATATATATATATATATATATATATATATATATATATATATATAACTTAATTAGCTCAATTCTCATGACAAAAATTCAATGCTGCAATGAAAATCAAAGTTAATTACATATCTCCCTATAAGAATTCCAGTTTCCTGTTTGCTGAACACAATGGCAGTTGTAGCAGGGGAAATTCTTTTGTGTGTCGAAGCATTTATGATTGTTTAATCTAACACTGATCAGTCCTGTTCATCAAGATCAAGAAAGGATCACAGGGGACATATATAATTAACTACACAGCGAAGATCACGAAGAACAGGAGATACCATATTTTATTGGACCCTTAGCTTTAGTAGATACTAATCACATTGATTTGGAACAAATTTTGTAGGCAAACACACCGTGACAGTCAGATCACACATTGGAGAGGTGTGCTAGCTACTCGTATATCCATACTAGAGAATCTAGGCTAAATATTCAAACTTACAGTGATCTTGAGTAACTAACCACTGCAATTACTTTGATTGATTTTCTCATCTGTGTTGATGAAATTAATTTAAGTACTGTAACCATGCATGTATGGTACGTAGAGTTATTTCCAAGGTGACCAAAGTACGTACGTACGTACGTACGGACTATCGCCAATTTGATCAAGGGTGAACCTGCAAATTGTCATCTCACACAACACGCAATCATAACCACCGAGATATCACAATGTGAAATGTAAATAAGCTAGGGAGCATGCATAACCATAACCATGCATGCACATTGTTCCATTGAGATGAATTTCAGAATACTACCATCAATAAGAAAAGAACAACACAAATACACACACGGTAGCGCTATTTTGCGCCGCCTGCGTGTTCTATGTGCACAGTTTTGCCCCAAGTTATTACCGGCCGTGAAAAAAGTTATCACATGTGAGGAAAGTTACCACATGCTATATACTGTGAGCATTCGATAATAATTTCCCTAGCTACTGATGGTAATTTTATTCAGAAATAATAGTAACTTTTTGGTACTGTAAATATTTGGCAATAACTTCATTCAAAAATTGATAGTGTACATATATATAATACAAACTACGAAATTTTGAAGGGGATACAACTATCAATTACATACCAAGTTCCTCATACAATTAAACATAGTATAATTAAGTAACTTAACACATCTCATATCACCCTCCATGAGGTAACAACCCTTGCAACATTTCCCACTACATCGATCCTGCTACCAGGTACACAACATTTAACCAACTTACAACTTAAAAAAAAAACATGTAAAAAACAACACCAACCTAATTGAAGAACACAACACCATAACCCTAAAACTAAGGGAGACCTAATTCGGTGGGAACCATCCATGCATCCCCGACGGTCACAGCACATTCCCCGACGACGACGAGCTGAACCCAGACAAGAACTCTGCCGGCCACCCGCCGTCGCCGCCGCCTCCTCCGGCCCAGTACTGTTCATGCGCTCCGGCGAAACCTCCTCCGCCGCCGAGCTCCTCCATCTTGATCGACGCCAGCTGCGCAAGCAGCCCGGACGCCACGCCCCTCGGGAACCCGTCGGCGAGGGTGCCGACGTCGCCGTCGGCGAAATGGTACCCGTGTAGCCCTTGCTGCAGGAACTGCGACTGCAGGAGCGGCAAGTGGTGGTGGTGGTGGTGGTGGTGGTACCCCTCCAGCGACGCTTCCAGGGCTGCGGCGGAGGCGGCCGACGGGAGGCCAAGGTGGTGGGGCAGGGCCTGCATGCTGGCGATGACGTGGGCCGCTGCTGCGGCGGCGCTTGTGGTGGTGGCCGTGGTAGAGGTGGTGGAGGAGGAGGACGTGGCGGCCGTGGCACCTCCGGCGCCAACGCCGCCCTGGCGAGAAGATTTCTTGCTGGAGCGCTTGGTGTTTCGGCGGCACCCGCCGCCGACGGGGACGTTGCGGAGCGCGCCGCCGCGAGTCCAGTAGCGGCGGCACGCCTTGCAGAAGTGGCGCGGCTGCGAGAGCGAGTAGTTGTTGAAGTAGCAGAACTTGGTGTTGGTCGAGTCGCAGCGCGGGCACCGGAGCGTGCCGGGTTCTGGGAGTGGCACGCGGGCCAGCCGCGCGCGCTCCGACATCGACACGGCCGGCCGCGGCTGCGCAGCCCCCGGCCCCGCTGCCTGCAGCGAGGTAGACGAGCCGCCCGCGGCCGGCGCGCTTGCCGCCGTGTCGGCGGGGCCGCCCGGCAGCGGCACGAGGCCGGACGGCGGAGGGATCAGGTGGTGGTGATCGCTGCCGCCACTGCCGATGAGACACTGGTGTGGCTGCTGCTGTATCTGCATCAGGTGTAGAGCAAAGATTAAAGGAGGAAATTAAGATTAAACAAAATTTGATGTATGGTATATTCAAGAACATGCTTAGGGTGGTGCCTTTTATCTATATGTAACCAAATAATAAAACTTGAGATCAATAAAATCATAGATCATGAACAAGTAGCTAGCAATGCATCGATCAATTCATCTACATACAGTTGCGTTAAGTGTCGAAATGGATGTAAGTAGTAGTAATAGTAGTAGAAGAAGAAGAGATAGATGATCAATCACCTGGCTCCAATTTGGAGGATCTAGGAAGATTGGGAGCGAGGAGAAAACCATGGTGATGTGATAAACAAGTCCCCTTGCTTCGCCCTCTTCTTCGACACTACTAGTTTCTTACTGACAAATACTTTCTGAGAGTGGTTTCAGAGAGGAGGGGTGAAACAAGTAGAGATGGTGAGGAAGAGGGAAACCACAACTTTTCTTTCCTTGCTATCCCACAGCAAGTGGTGTCTTTTATAATTTATGTGGCATTCCTTAGCTGCCAAGAGAGAATGAGCTAGTATAGCAACTGTGTGTGAGAGAGAGAGCTAAGTTAGCTAGCTATAGCTAGTGGGGATGGACGTCATGACTCATATGAGAGAGGAAAAGGTGATGACAGGGGAAAAGCAGGAGGGGGAGGAGACCATGGCAAACCCTAACAGTAGGGGAGAGAGATCAGTGTGATAGTGTGCAAGGTGTGAGGTGACATACATGCTAAGGAAACATGGATGGCACCACCAGCCAAGGGGAGGGCTCCAGGTAGCTAGGACACAACGGAGGAGAGGAGGCGAGATCAATGAAGGCCCCTCTCCTGCTACTGCCCTGTATTTATACACCTCCAAAGGCAAAAAAAAAAAAAAAGAGGAGGGAAAGCTCGCTGGTCTTGTTGGTGCCTGTGTCTGCCTGAGACTGACCCAGTGTTTGTTCCGTGGCCCTATCCCTAGCTAGCTGCGGGTAGAATTAATTATTTTCTTATGTACTATGTATGTACGGACACTGCCATCTATGTGTGTATAGGACAAGTTTATTGTAGCGTATATATACTACCTCCGTGGATAAAGAAGTATAAAAAATCGTTTTAGATATCGACATAGTACTTAAAATACAACTTTCTATATATTTATTGTGTCTATTCTATACATTTAAAAAGATATTGATAGCCAACGTTTATAATGTTTGACTGCCCGTTACCTAAAATAACTTCCTCAAAGGGAAGGAGTATATAGCTTAGGTAACTCTCGGAAAGCCACTTACATACTCACAGATAATTTTTGCTCAACTGAAGACAAGGTTGAAACAACATCGACTCATATTGTGTCCTACCATCCTATATTTCACACTTGTATATTACTTCTCTATTCCTATGCTTTTAAAAAAAGTGCATTGCTAGCGCCTAGAGATACGCTCCTAGTATCTGTTGGATCTTACTCAAGAACTCATTCCCCACCCGTTAGATCTGTGTTCGAAGTGGTATGACACTCCAGCCATCGTTCACAAGGGCGACATCAAGAGGAGCAACTGCGGAAGCGGCCACGTCGCCTTGCTCCTACGGCCACTGGTCGCTCCGCCACCCTATCCTTTCCAGTCTAGAGAGGAAGAGAGAGAAACAGGCATGAACGAGCTCATCCAAATTTGATTTGTTTGCAACAAAAAATGTCAAGAAGTGCAACAACTAATTCTGAGCTTGTAACAAAAAAAATTGAAGATGTGTGATAACTAATTTTGACCTTGCAACAAAACATCCATTCAATGCAACAAACCAATCACAAATGGTGCGACAAAACCACAACCCTATTGCACAAAGAAAAATTACACAATATAACAAATCAATGACTTCATTGCAACAAATACCTCTTGCTATAAAGATTTAATATAGAACGACTGCAAGAAATAAAATCACTTTTTGCAACATCGAGGAAAGTACTCCAGCGTTAGCCCAATTATCTCGCATGACATTCTCAACCGTCTAGACCTCATATCTCTCCATCCTAATCCCGGTCTTTCTCGTCACCGACCATGATTGTCTCCACGCCATCCTACACATGCAAAGACCAAAGAAATGTTTCCCGATACAAGTTGTCCACAACTTGACCGTCATCAGCACACACACTCACACCACCCTTGTCCATCCATAAACAAGAACCAAACCAACCACGACCATCAACCAGGTCATCTACAATCACCAATTTTGTCGCTTTTTGCAAATCAACCTTAGATCACTCAATACGACTGCTAGCTCAATAAGTACTCGAAAACCACAAGTACTCGAGAATTATCGTCGCCTCGCTACCGACTAGAACCATCGGTACCGACTACTGAGTACCGATCACTATTAATACGACTACTAACCAATCACTGCATCATCGATCATCAAATTTCGAATATCACCGACAACCGCTATCAAGTACCGAGTCCTTCCGATTACGAGTACTGTTCCTCCAAATACTGTTCACCGATCACCGCCAGCCAGTCCTACCATTGGCCAAACACGAGTGCTCAAAGTATTCGAAGATAGAAAGAGTGAAGCACTAGAACCGATAATGAAGTCTACGGGTACCGACCGCGAAGTCTACAACAACCGATCGCAAAGCCTTTGACTAAACCCGAAGACAACGACAACAGACCACAAAGTCTACAATTATCGACCGCAAAGCTTTCGGCTATTGACCAGAAGAATCTCTACTTGCCGAGTATGACCAGTAAAATCTATGACTATCTAGTATTAAGTACCGACTAGTAAAGTTTTACGACTATCGAGTACCGATCAGTAAAGTATACGACTATCGACCAGTACTGTAGCTATGACCATAGATAAGGTACTATAGCTACGACCATCGATAAGATACTATAACTTGCCATCTTCAACTAGGTATGGTTGTTCTGCTATAGTAGATGTTCCGTGGTCGAAATCAGACATGGTCAAAGTAGAACTTGGTCATAGTCGAACGTGGTCATAAATGACTCTGAGTGAACAAGGTCGTAGCCAACGTGGTCGAAATCTGACATGGTCGAAAGCCGCCGTGGTCGTTCAACCGTGCGATCCTCTGATGCCACTCGAGTGCGGTCCGATGTTCCGATGCAACTCGAAAGCTGTCCGACGCTCAAGAGCTACTCAAATACCATTCGATATTCCGTCGCTACTCGAAAGCCGTCCAATGCCACTCGGACCTGATCGGACTGGTCCGAATCTACTCGGAGCAACTAAAACCACTAGAAGCCGATTGATACCACTCGGAGCAGATCTAAACCATCCGGACCCAAACAAAACATTTCTACATAACCGAAACCAATCAGAGCACACTAAAATCACTTGAACTTGAAATCTTCGACCGCGATCGTCCAAAAATTTTACAAACGTAAAATCCAAAGCAATCCAAATATTAATTATTCATCATCATTTTATTTATAATCATCTACATGATCTAACAGCTAGTGACCAGATACTGGCTCCTAGCTAGAGAAATCTTGGCCAAGAAGACTCCTCCGTATAGGCCCTGTCCGTGTCCGGCCATCGGCGCGGGCCACTGACATATAGTCGGTCAAAGATTGCGAAACCGGGATGGCAGCAGCAGAAAAGCGGCAAAAGGGAGCGGAGGCGCTCGCGGTGGTGGTTCCCATGTGATGCCAATCGCCGAGGCGAAGAAGAGAGATTCTGATCGATACCACAACACACAGAGAGAGAAAGAGAGCAGCAGCAGCAGAGGCAGAAGCGCGCGGACTCCGAGGCACGAGCAGATCGCTTTGGCTGATGTTGGGGGCTGGGGCAAATCTGGGTAAACAAAGCGCCAGCCAGCCCGAAGCAAGAAAAGCTCTTTCTGCCAGCCGCCATGAACTGTTACGCAGCTCGATCGAATCAATCCTTGTTCAAACGAGACTGATGCGGCCCATATGTCATCCTCTAATTCTTTTGTGCTTTGTCTAGCTCTTGTGCCACGCGTGTCCATGCATAGAGGTGTACTGGATTACCAAGCCAGTTTGATTCAAACAAGAAAAAAAATTCAAAGATAAAAAGCAAAGCATGTAACCATGCTAAAGTAATAGGAGATTAATGCACGCAGGGGAAAAATACGACAGAAGAGAGATTTGCTTGTCCAGGAAAATAGGATGGTTAGTTGGTTACACCGGATGGTTTTTGTGTTCCCTATGAATACAGTCTGCATGCATGCACCATGCATGAAATTACTTATGCGTTTGTTCCCTTCAAATCAGGTGTACAAGTTGCATGCCAACTTCTATTTATAGTAGATTGGACTAAAGGTTTCTTTTTAACTATAGCTTATGTCTTTTGAATTCTGAATGTTTGTGAGAGCATACGAAAAGAGAGATAATTGTATGTGATTTTGGTCAATATAGTTGAAGTCGGTACAATATCTATTATAATTGATTCGTATATTTTGTTTTAAAAAAATATTTCGTTTAAATGTTAGATATTATAACAAAGATAAAAAAAATTATCAATATGAAGCCGAAAAGAACCAGCGAAGACGGGAAACGAGGCTGGGTATTTCCACGCGATCTCCAGGCTGAATTCCAACTGCACATCAAGCCAGGATTGGATCCTACTGCTTTTAACCTGTGGGCCCCACCATGAAGCTGGCGCATCAAACATCAGAAAGTCTATGTTAAGTACTTGAGTAGATTTTATTAATACTTTTAGGGAAACCAGTTATTCCATAAGAAAACTGGCTATGTTTTTTTATTTATTTTTGTTACCACATTGCGCTATGGGTGTTGGTCATTGCCCATAAAAGGCCATGTACTGCGTCCTTCGTAAAATTAGAGAGAGCTCATTATTATGAACTAAAACCACCGTGTGTGAGTTTTGGCTATGTGCTATTAGCATTCAATCCATGTTATCAAGTTTAATGCGGTTTTGTAAAAATCCACCGTCGTGAATTCCCATGTAGGAATTACACTTGACAAAGGGATTCTCGTCATGTATAGGAGTTTACTCGCTAGATCGTAAGATCCACTTGTCTTAGGTTGTGCATTGTGATATGTATGGTTATGGGTATTTATCTTTGTACAAGTTGCATCTATCCATTATATGGTAAACCATGTTAGTTATTTCTATGTTCTTATTGTTCCACCGCGAAAGATTAGGCAACCCTTAGATTTGATCTCATTGTGAGATTTGATCAGCATTAGAGACGCTGCCGGTGAGAGATGTTGTGCAGTGCAACTTGTTTTTATTTATTTATTGCTAAGCTATAGCCCGTAAGCGTTCACTTTAGGCTCCATCTATCTATCGAACATGAGGCCCATAATAGTTATGGAACGAAAATTTCCAAATCAAGGAGAGGTGTAAATTCAAACAACAAAATGACAATTCATTTAGGGTTAGGGTTAGGATTCACTTACCTTCCCTGGTAACGACGACAGTGGGATCTCCGGCGATGACTGGTGTTAGGGTTAAAGCTCACTAATGTAGGTTCATCGGAACCCTAGGCTTAGGAGAGGGAAGACAGGTGGACAACAGTGGTTGCAAGATGATGATGGAGATTGTGGGGTTGTCGCCGGTTGTTCCAAGAAAGAAGACGAAGGAAGCGATTGGGTTTGGTTTGCTCGGGAACGGCCGGAAGGGATAAAGGTTATGAGCTTGAGTTGAGAGAAGCCCAAATGTTTCGGATCGAACATTTCGATCACTAGTCGCGCCTTTTATACGCTATGGAGACCGAACGCACTCCTCGCTTGACCGACCATTCAACGAACACAAAACAGAGACAAGACCGATCATCCATCTACTCCAACCGGACCAAGCAAACGCAACGACACCAGCAGCGAGTTCAGGCTTCAGCACAAAGAATTTTTTGTACGGATAATCTATTTTTTATTCGAAATTACATAAATATATCTGCGGGAAATTTTTTACAAAAATAGACTCCCGTCGCCTAATGGTTGGGCGACTGAAGCCTTTTGCCCAACCAAACCGCGACATTAAATGAATCTACCAACCGTTCAGCGATTAATTGCAGTCGCCCAACCGTTCAATGACTTCAATCCTATCGCCGAACCGTTGGGCGACTGAAATCCTGTCGCTGAACCGTTGGGCGACTAAATGCCATATAAGGCCGCTCAGCCGGCGTCGCCGTTGCACTATTTCCATTCGGCCGAGCGCGCGCAGAGGCGAGGAAGAGGAAGAGAGGAAGAGAGGAAGGAAGAAGGGGGAGAGAACGAGAGGGAGAGGATCTTCAAAGAGCGTGATTTTCAGGTATTTTGTTGTGTTATAATTTTTGGTAGTGTTAGAAATTTAGTTTATAATTTTAGTTTAGAAAATTTATAAATTTAGTTTAGAAAATGTAGTTTAGAAATTATAGTTTAGAAATTTTTTAGAAATGTAGTTTAGAAATTTTTTAGAAATGTAGTTTAGAAAATGTAGTTTAGAAATATAGTTTAGAAATTTAGGTTAGAAAATGTAGTTTAGAAATTTAGTTTACAATTTTAGTTTAGAAATTTAGTTTATAATTTTTTAGAAATTTAGTTTACAATTTTAGTTTAGAAATTTAGTTTACAATTTTGTAGAAATTCAGTTTAGAAATTTAGTTTAGAAAATGTAGTTTACAAATTAGTTTAGAAATTTAGTTTAGAAAATGTAGTTTACAAATTAGTTTAGAAATTTAGTTTAGAAATTTAGTTTAGAAATGTAGTTTAGAAATTTAGTTTAGAAAATGTAGTTTACAGATTAGTTTAGAAATTCAGTTTAGAAATTTAGAAGTCCAAAATTTAATGTTGAAATTATTGTACAAATTTTACAGATATGACTCGTCTTTGGACATGACTCAGTGGCGATCTGAACGTTGGACGAGCATGTGGACCGCGTGCATTGCGCTTCCCGTCGTGTGACGCCACCGGGGGGCATAGACGAGCCGCCTGAGCTGGGAGTGATCCGGACACGCACACCTCGCGTGGCCTGGGGACTCGACTCCCGTTGGACTACTAGGTTTGCACTACGCCAACGTTTAGTCTGACCGTAAGAACATTCCGTGCTAACCTTCACTTTGTTTGCAGGCTGCGGGATGCCGGGCTACTCCCTCTTGCCCGGATGGTGCAGGCCACGGAGGAGGATGGAGCCACCTTGCCCGAGGGAGGGACGCGAGGCGGGGAGCGATCACGGCGCTTCGTTCGGCCGTTCCCTGCGGCGGCTTTGGTGGACCGTTGGCGGCGAGCGCACACTTTCCACCTCCCATGCGGGAGATGGCGGTGACCTGCGGGATGTGTCACGCGCTCCTTGGGCTTCGATCGCGGGAGATGCTGCCTTCCTACCGGAGGCCTCGGCCGACTGGCGCGATGACCTGCTCGGCAGATTCGACGGGGTCGTTCCACCGGGCGATCACCACCACATCTTCAAGGTGGCTCGGACCCATGGGTCGACGCTCAGGTGGCTCTCACGATCACGAGTGCGTCGTATTTACAATTGATCGTGTCTTATTTGTTGTATTACGTACTAATAACAACTTGTTTGCATTCGGGTGGAGCGCATGGCTCGTGACGACGATTACGGTATCGCGCACTTGGAGGCGTATGTCTTGTGGGTTTGTTTAGTTGGGTGCTTTTCACCACGATCCACGGCAACTCGGTGGATCGCGCCTTATCGCTTATGCGAGGCGATCGTGATGGCGAGCCCACGGTCGGTGAGGATCGGCGTGCTTGCGCATGACGCATCGCACCTGTGTGATGCGTGCCACGAGGACCAAGGCGAACTCGATCCTCACGGGTGATGGTAATGTTGTTTGATGATCGACCATTTCATGTCTTTGTGTTGGTGGCGTCGGTGCTGCCTATGCGCCGACTCGGCTCGCTCGGAGAGGGTGCGTCAGTGCGCATGGTGACCCATGAGGCGTCGGCTTTGCGCGTCGGATGCGAGGGTGTAGGCGTATTGTTAGCCTCTTGTCGCCCTGCGAGGCTACTGGCGGTCTCCACGCCAGCGCTCGTTGCTCGTCCACGGTGCCACCCGACCAGCGTGGCACTACTCGGAGGTAGTGCGTGAACACGTCCTCCACCACCGCACCGGGCGGCCAGGGGGTTCAGCTTGGGCACAGGCTCCTACACCACCTCACTTCACGCATCCTCGGCACATCCCCTTCTACGCAGGGTGCACGCCCCTCCTACCTCGATGGCGCGGCGCCGGCTGCGGATGCGCATCATCGATCTCGTTTTTATCCCAAGACGATATGCAGCGAACTAACGATATTACTATTGCGGTACTTAACAGCGGTCGGCGTCTCCCGGGTAGGGCGATGTGGACCAGTTTTTGGAGTGGCGGCGGTTCTCCGACAGACGCGGAGGTTCTCTCTGGCGATGCCCTCTCCGGTGCCGGAGGGCACACAGCCAGAGTGCGGTGACTCCACCGGCGCAAGGCGGGATAGACACCCTCCTGCTCGTTTTACCTTTTCGGATCATCCTAACCCGTTGCAGGAGAAGGGCCAGCGAGGCCAGTATGGGAGGGCAGCGCGGTGATGGGCACACCAGGGTGACGAGTGAGGCGTCTTTGCAGATGCTATATATGTTATGCATGTAAAGAAAAAATATGCGGCATGTTACTCACAGTTATATTATGAAGTTTATTTAAATTTACATAAGTCTATCATCTCTTCTCCGCATATAAACTATCTCACTTAACAGTGCATGTATTGATCATTCTCTACTCAATCTTTCATAAAAAAAAGTTTCTAAAACTTTTTACGCACCTACAATATACAATGAACATAAACTTTTATTACAACTTCACCATATTTTTTACCGGCTGAACATTACAAAATTCACAAAATCTAAAACAATCACGGGGACTACATGCAGTGCTAGTCGCCTAACGAAACGGCGACAACATATAAGTCACCGTACTTAAGAGCGACTGCATGTAGTCGCTCATTGTGTCGCGGTCTGGTTGGGCGAAAGGCTCCAGTCGCCCAACCATTAGGGGGCTGGAGCCTATTTTTGTAAAAAAAAATTCCCACAGGTATATTTATATAATTTCGAATAAAAAATAGATTATCCGTACAAAAAATTCTCAGCACAAACCACGAATCTACCAAGAGAGGGGAAAGGTACTCGTATGCTTTTCTCAACAGTGTTTTACACCAATTTTGAAGTGTCTACCAAGAGCTTAAGTAGAAAGAACAAAAAAAACGTAAGCTTCAGTAGTTGCAGTAAAAGAAAGTAACACTGCAGTAAGCAACATAGTATAATGATTAAGAAGAGAGCAACCGAAATCGAATTCATTGTATTACTTAAAAGACAACCCTTGCTCCAGCGATGTTTCCAAAAATAGCATGTTTCAATCCCCACAGATAATACCAACCATCACGAGGTCCAAAAATTAACCACTAGCAGGAAGACAACTCGTAGCACGGTACTACAGAACGTTGGAAGGGTGCTGCTTAGTCCACCTCCTCGATCTTGGGGCCTGCGCCGCTGCCGCCGGTGGGCGCGTCCTCGTCCATGCCCGCGGCGCCGCCCATGTCGGCGCCGGCGCCCTGGTACATCTTGGCGATGATGGGGTTGCACAGGCTCTCCAGCTCCTTCATCTTGTCCTCGAACTCGTCCGCCTCGGCCAGCTGGTTGCCGTCCAGCCACTGGATGGCGCCCTCCACCGCGTCCTCGATCTTCTTCTTGTCCGCCTCCGGCAGCTTCGACGCGATCTTCTCGTCCTTGATCGTGTTGCGCATGTTGTAGGCGTAGTTCTCCAGCGTGTTCTTCGCCTCGACCTTCTTCTTGTGCTCCTCGTCCTCCGACTTGTACTTCTCCGCCTCCTGCACCATCTTCTCGATCTCCTCCTTGCTCAGCCGCCCCTTGTCGTTCGTGATGGTAATCTTGTTCTTCTGCCCCGTCGTCTTGTCCTCCGCCGACACGTTCAGGATGCCGTTAGCGTCGATGTCGAAGCAGACCGTGATCTGGGGGACGCCCCTGGGGGCCGGAGGGATGCCCGACAGCTCGAACTTGCCCAGGAGGTTGTTGTCGCGGGTCCTGGTCCTCTCACCCTCGTACACCTGGATCAACACACCGGGCTGGTTGTCCGAGTAGGTGGAGAACACCTGCTCCTTCTTGGTGGGGATGGTGGTGTTCCTCGGGATCAAGACAGTCATCACTCCTCCGGCTGTCTCCAGACCAAGAGAAAGAGGGGTCACGTCCAGCAGGAGCAGGTCCTGGACCTTCTCGTTGCCCTCTCCGCTCAAGATGGCAGCCTGGACGGCAGCACCGTAGGCGACGGCCTCATCGGGGTTGATGTTCTTGCAGAGCTCCTTGCCGTTGAAGAAGTCCTGGAGAAGCTGCTGCACCCTGGGAATCCTAGTGGAACCACCGACCAGGACGACATCGTGCACGCTGCTCTTGTCCATCTTGGCGTCCCTGAGACACTTCTCCACAGGCTCCATGCACTTCCTGAACAGATCCATGTTGAGCTCCTCGAACCTGGCACGGGTGATGGTCGAGTAGAAGTCAATGCCCTCGTACAGCGAGTCGATCTCAATGGTGGTCTGGGCAGTGGAGGAGAGCGTCCTCTTCGCCCTCTCGCAGGCTGTCCTAAGCCTCCGGAGAGCCCTCGGGTTGCCACTGATGTCCTTCTTATTCTTCCTCTTGAACTCCTGGACAAAGTGGTTGACCATCCTGTTGTCAAAGTCCTCACCACCAAGATGAGTGTCACCAGCTGTGGCCTTGACCTCAAAGATACCCTCCTCGATGGTGAGAAGGGAGACATCAAATGTACCGCCTCCAAGGTCAAAGATGAGGACGTTCTTCTCGCCAACGCTGGTGGCCTTCTTGTCCAGACCATAAGCAATGGCAGCAGCGGTAGGCTCATTGATGATACGCATAACATTGAGGCCAGCAATGACCCCAGCATCCTTGGTGGCCTGCCTCTGTGAGTCGTTGAAGTAGGCAGGGACGGTGACAACAGCATTCTTAATGGTGGTGCCAAGGTAAGCTTCAGCAATCTCACGCATCTTGATGAGAACCATAGAGGATATCTCTTCAGCTGCAAACTGCTTCTCCTCACCCTTGTACTGGACAATAATCATAGGCTTGTCGGCAGGTCCAGCAATGACCTTGAAGGGCCAGAGCTTAATATCACTCTGGACAGAAGCATCAGTAAATCTCCTGCCGATGAGACGCTTGGCATCTGCATAGTAGCGTTCATGTCAGAAGTTGCACGCATACCAACCTCAAATGTGATAAGAAATAAATACACGTGCAAATAAAGGGCAAAACATAGTAAGCATAACAGGAATTTCAACCTCAATTCTACCTAATATGAAACCAGCCAGCAACCAAATGAATTTAGAAAGAAATGCCTTGGAGTAACTAAATTAGCCAGAGTGGCATATGCAACAAAAATTACAGTGAATATATTTTTCTAGACATGCATATCATGCATTGACTCCATAACAGGTAACTCTGCATAATGCAGTTTACGGTTCACACTTTACAAACAGCAATACTAGCAAGGCAAAGGTGTGTAAATTAGCCAGAGTGGCATATGCAACAAAAATTACAGTGAATATATTTTTCTAGACATGCAAATAATGCATTGACTCATAACAGGTAACTCTGCATAATGCAGTTTACGGTTCACACTTTACAAACAGCAATACTAGCAAGGCAAAGGTATGTAAACGGGGATATAGTAACTAGAAGCTCATCAAGGAGCGACCAGTGTCGCAAGATCCGTTCCTGCTTGTTTTCTGCCATGTTTCGAGACACATAATCATAAAAATGACCATGTGTCAGATACCAAATGGCATTAACTGTAATAACAAATCATAATCTAAAACAAAGTAACATGTACTACTTGTGCTATCTCAGCCGAAAGATGGTGATTTTGATTGTAATAATCACAGTGATTCAGCAAATGGGATTATTTGCATCACAGATTGCACAATAACAAGATCAGTTCAGCACTACATTGCTTCTTATTTTACAAACTTACAAGATTACCAAAAATATTTTCCAAGTAAATTAAGTCTCAAATAAAAAATAACTAGGGGAGATCAGATGGTAGTGCATGATGTAGATTGATCATCACAATGAATGCAGAAATGTGGTATGGATATGATATCATCACTTCTCCCATCAACTTTTTAAAGAACGACCAGAACCCATAAACCAAAAAAACATTGAACTGCAATGGTACTGTATCAAAATCAGAAATAAAAAATAATGAAACAAATTTGAAAAGCAAAGTTTAAAGAAATTCAAGGAAAAAGCTTAAGCTGCAGACGTTTCAGATTGAAAACCATGAATGCTATGGTATCATAGCCTTCCATCGTATTAACATCAGTGTTATAAGCGCTTGGAGAAATTGTTTCATCATCAATCAAACATCTCAAGAGTTTGTTAAATGGCAATCTAGCAACATCCGAACAAAGGCATTATAAAATAGCAAAAGAAAAAAAATGGAAAGATAAATTAAGCTAAATTGGTAGGGCAAGCAGTAAGGTCAATCAGACAACATGTAAGACCACCTCAACATACAGTGAAGTAGCAAAGAAAAGACCAAGTGCTTAACATGTAAAAAAGCAAATGTTTCGAAATACCCGAACATTTGGAATACCCGAACACTGGAATTAAAAGAGTCAAATGTCATGTATTACGAGAAGCCAATGTTTCGGGTGTCATTTTAGCGATGTCAACGTTAGAAGTCCCATTATAGCGAAACACGTTGTTTGGAGTCCCATTATAGCAATTTTCTCGTAAAAAAGCAGAGGTAAATTTAAGAGCTCACTACAGACTAAATATCATCATGTTAGTTACAAGAATAAGTTGAAATGTACAATTTAGTTGGATTAGATAACCAGTCATAACTCACAATATGCTAGTCATATACAACACAGATAAACAATTATAACATGTTTTGAGCACATTCGTAGCATGCACTAATTAAAAGATCAATTGAAACAAAGCCCTCAATATATTTATTCAGCAGCACTGAGTACGTTACTTCAAAACAATTGCACATTCAAAACTAAATCCACATTGAAAACATGAAATTCCTCTTAATAACAAACCCATGAGCATAGTTATCTATATAAATCCAGGTTGAGTAACAGCCTAACACGCACAATTCATAATAGAATTGGCATGGCAGATACATGAACTAACAATGTAGGGAGTCAAGTTCTATAAAGTTAATGTAGGCACAAATTTACACCGTCCTACGGAGTCTCAAGGATACCAAACAAAATCAACAGATTTAAGATTTCAGAGCAACACAGCACCAAAAAACTAAGCAAACCGTAGTCTGGGCCTACTCAAAACTAAGAGCAACTCCAGCAGGCCCCCTACTTGAGCCCTCAAACCTCATATTTGAGAGCCAGAGCAAAAAATTGAACTCCAGCAGACCCCCTACTTGGCTCTCAAAAATAAGAGGCCTCTCAAATGAGGCCTTCCCAGGGGCCCCCTACTCTGGGTCTCATTTCCGTTTTCCCCCGCGTCGGTGAAAAATCCCCCGCCCCGCCTCCCGGCTTCTGCTCGCCCCCCGCCTCCTCCGCTTCCTCGGCTCCTCCGCCCAGCGCCTCGGCTCGCCTCCTCCGCCCAGCGCCTCGGCCGCCGCCTGGCCCGACGCCTCCGCCCAGCACCTCCGCTCGCCTGACGCCTCCGCCCGGCGCTCGCTCGTCGCCGCGCCCGATGCCTCTGCCCGGCGCCTCGGCTCGTCCACCGCCTCGCTGTGGTGGTGCCGTCCGCGGAGAAGTGGTGACGCGGAGGAGGATCCGGAGGCGTGGCGGCCGGAGAAGGTGGAGAGTGGCGGCGCCGAGCGGTGGGCGCGGGTGGAGGAGAGGAGGAGCGCGGCGGCGGAGAGGAGAGGAGGAGGCGCGGGTGGAGGAGAGGAGGAGCGCGGCGGCAGGAGAGGAGAGGCGGGAGGAGGAGGGAGGGCGCGGCGGAGAGGAGAGGAGGAGGCGGCGCGGGTGGAGGAGCGCGGGTGGAGGAGACGGGTGGAGGTGAGGAGGAGTGGGTCCTACATGTCATTCTCAGTTGCAATGAATTTGAGGGCTTCTGCTGGAGTTCAACTCAAAAAACAAGGCCCTCAAAAGTAGGGGGAGCCCTCAAATCAAAAGTAGGGGCTCTGATTTGAGGGCTCCTGCTGGAGTTGCTCTAACAGATCTAAGTGCCTAGAGCAACGCACCAACAGTCAGGCAACACTACGCCGACAAAACCAGCGGATATGACTGAATCACCAAGTTACAATCGCACAAGCTTAGTTTACCACCTGCAACAGATCTGGATCAAGCAAATCCAATTGCAATGAAGATAGAGAACAACTACTTCCAAGCAAATAATACCAATCAGAACCCGATCAGATCGGACCAATCCAAGCACGAACAGCTCCGCAACTACCACGGATCTGAGCAACCATCCACACTCCCAACCAAACGCGCTGCAAAAATCAATCTACAACCAACGCGGATCCGCCTAAAACGCACTGGACCGAGCAGAACGAAGCACTATGGCTAGCAGTGGACCACTAATCGCGTCGTCAGAGCAAAGTAGTACAGACAGATCTGAGCAAGGATGGGGATGGAAGTGAAGAGACGCTCACCGAAGACGGTGTTGATGGGGTTCATGGCGACCTGGTTCTTAGCGGCGTCCCCGATGAGGCGCTCAGTGTCGGTGAAGCCCACGTACGACGGCGTGGTCCGGTTGCCCTGGTCGTTGGCGATGATCTCGACGCGGTCGTGCTGCCACACGCCCACGCACGAGTACGTCGTGCCGAGGTCGATGCCGATCGCCGGCCCATCGCCCTTCCCCGCCATCTCTCTACCTCTCTAGGAAGCTCTATTCTAGGGTTTCTCTCCCCGGAGGTAGAAGGAGGCGAGGTGGCGGCGGGTTGTGGAGGAGGAGGACTAGGGTTTCGTGAGGAGTAGGGGAGGAGGCGGGGCGGGGCTTTTATAGAGAGGGGCGGGAGGGCGATGCTGTTCTAGAAGGTTCCACGGGAGCGGTCGGGGGGTTTGGAGCCGTTGAGATCTGATCGTGCGGTCGAGGACGCGCGGGGTTGTCCTTTCGGCTGGCGCCTTCCGGTTTCGGTGTTCAAACGGCTCTTTTGGGACTCGGGCGAAAGAGTTTGCTCTCAGATGCGTCAAAGGAACCTTAGACCGAAGCTTATGGATCCGTTTTTACTTTAATTTTATCTTATAAGTAGTAACAGTTAATATATAGTTTATATAAAGAAAGAAACGATGATTTTAGCTAATATAAAAAAGTTATTACAGTGTGTACTACAATCGACCAGTAGATCCTATCTTGAAAAATACACACCATTAAAAAACTAGATATTATAGAAAAGTCATTTACTATAGCAAAATAGCTTTTGGCCAAAATTATAGCTTCGCGTTATAATTGTTAGCTTTTGGCCAAAATTATACTTTAACAGATGTTGGAGCCCTTCAATTGAAAGAAAATAAAAAAACATTGTATATTTAAACGGATAATGAAAAGAAAAAATAGAAAAAAAACAAAAGAAAAAAACTAAAAACCAAAATTAAAAATCGACGTATTCCAAATGACTTCTGATTTTAGAAAGTTAGAAGTTAGAAAAAGTCAAAATTCGAAACCGTTTAGTGTGGGGCCTAATTTACTCCTGACAAGACTAACATGTGGGTTAAGGTTAACCCTCTCTTTAAATATTAGTACTCCTATCCTCTTTTTCCTTATAGATGATGTTTGGAAGTGATTCATCTAAAAAAAGTTTGAAAGTGGTTGTTTTCTTTCAAAAAACCTTGAACTTTCAGAGTTTATTTTAAAACACATACTTCTACGTATCAGGAATGCAAAACCATCTGTTTATTTGTCGTTGAATATGAGAGAAATAGCACGAGAATGGGTGACCAGTACGTGAAGTAAGGGGTAATTTGGTAATTTCCAACGGCTTTCTCCATAATCTTTTTAAAATTCGAAAACTCCTAAAATAAGTTGATGGGAGGCCACGGTCGTGCCAAAGAGAAATATAAATTTCGCACTTTCTCCTGGCAATGCGGCGGCATTGATGCAATTAGCCGTTTTTAGTTTCAAATCCTAGATTGGGTGTTTTGGCAACGACAAACATGCAATTGCTCCACGGCATACAGAGAATATTTTAGTAGAAGATCTTCCAGTGAGTAGGCAAAGTAACATGAGAATTTGCCCATTTAGAACTAGTTTTGATACAGGAGAATCATAACTGAAAAATGCTGCCCGGTGGCTTAAAAACCTTGAAAAGCTCGAACCAACCACTGAACGTCACATCCAAAAGGCCTCATAAGTGCTTTGAATCTTTTCGATTGCGATTTGAGAATGACTTAAGAATCGGCCTTTAGCCTAAACCATCCAAAGCTAGTGCAAGGATGGAAGTTGTAGCTGCTATTCCCGTGATTTATTTAAGCATGGGTTGCCGTCAAATAATCTCTGACAGCATCACAATGTCCCTTTGAAGGGTGATTTTTGTCAGCGTATGCAACATCGATTTTCCCGTAAATCGGCAAGGTTGATAATAAAGCTATACGAAAGTCGATCATAGACAAAACATCGATGTGAAACTGTTTAACAAACAGGAACAAATACCGAAACAGAGGATAGGTGTAACTTACAAATTAATTAACACATCAATGCGAAACAATATTGATCCAAATAGAATTATAAAGGTAAGATTCTACTAGCTATAAATTACTCCTAAGGTACATAAAAAAAGTATATACAAATAAGGATTTTACAATGTGTGTTTGTCGCCAACCGGTGCAACATATTTATAGTCTAAAACCACCAACTCAAATCTTTAGATTTGCTTCAAATCCTTTCTTCGTATCCACTCAATCATTCCTTCCGATAAAGAGTTCTTGCCCGTCTTCAAGCCTTAAAATCTTCAACTCTTGCTGGCGTTTCCAGCTTGCATCAAACTTCTCAGAATCGGCTTATTCTAGATACTTCTAGCCGTGTCCCATTCTTTCCGATTTTAACCTTACCTGGATCCTTCCAGCCACTTCCGGTTCCATATATTTCAGTCGGTTATTTTGCCATCCAAAATCCGGTGGCAACAGTGTCGTCTCTACCATGCAAATACACACACACACAAAACACCATTCCATCTGTGACAGTGGGCCGGAGAGCATGGCGAAAATGGATATCCAAAACAAGGCCCAGATTTGGAGGAAGTGCTGGTGTTACGGCTTCTATCCACGGGCTGGCACAATACAGTGCACCATCGAGTGACCAATTCAGGCCGGGCTTTAGGCCCAGGAGGGAGAGAGGGCCCAAATAGGCCCGCTCCCGTTGCAGAAACATCGCAGCAAATATTTGGGCCAGCACCACCAGCCTAACTAGAAAGCCCAGCCCGGCCGAGTTTCACACGCCTAGGAGTCCAGGATAGGATACTCCTCGTGTCCATTCTTCTTTCACTTGGGCTCAAGCTATGCTGCCCATCCCCCTCGAACAAAAATGAAAAGTCTATCCAGCGCATTAGCCATGCTCGCATTGGAACATACATTTTTTTCTACCATCTTTATAAGAATTAGAGTGTTTTTTTATGTGAAACTGCCGGTAGAACTTGGCCATGTTCGTTTCGGATGTTTGCCGATGGCTTGTTTGAATAAATCAAATACTGATAAGTCGTTTTAAAAAAATTATCCCATTAAATTGTTTAGAAACAACGACAAAAAATTATTTCATTTATCTATTTAAAAAATTATAAATTATAGACCATAAGTTTACAAGCTGAAAAAAACCGGAACTTTGAATGATCGGTGGCCAGAAATGAAAAAAAAGGCGAAGAGACAGAGGAGCCGCGCGAACAGTGGCAGACAGCGATATTAATAATATTACAGCCGCACTGGCACACCGTACGTTTTGTACCTTTGTTACCAGTGCGCCACGGCGCCACCGTTCGAGAAGCCGCTACGATGCTGTCGATTAATAAAATACTCCGTATATCAAAGTTGGCGGACTCCCCAGCCGGAGAGCAATGCTATGTCACGTTTTTTTCGAAAAAGTTCATGCGTTTTGTGAAATCATGTAGAGGTCCTTTGTTCTCGTAATTAAATCCCTGCTTCTCGCAAACAAGTCTCTGTCAGGTTTTTTTTCCTGGAAAGCACTCTCTACTTCACCGATAGCAGCCCGCGGTTTCCAAAATTATGTATAGGTCCTTGTTTAGTTACGTACTGGTCCTTGCAGGTTCTTGGTTTTTTTGCGAAAAAAGTCCTTTGGTTTATCCGAAATTACGCACGCGTCCTCGATTTTTTTAAGAAACGCCTCACGAATTATCGTCTCTTTTACTTTAGTCCACACGGTGGCTAGTGTGGCGTGACGCTGCGCTTACGTAGCTAGTAATTGTTTGCTTTAAGCTAATTCGTATTTCAGACATCGATGTTAGTCCGCTCTAAACGATTTTGGCTTTTGAGTTTTTAACATTTAATTTATTTCAATTCAACGTCATTTGAGACGTTTAGTTTTTAATTTCAGTTTATTTTGGCTTTTTTTTTAAATATTTTTTTTGGCCTTTTCTCTTCTTTTTCTATTGTTTTTTTATTGCTCGAGATGATATAATGTGTTTTTAATTTTTAATTGAATGATTCAGAAAATCTAACAGTCATTGCAGTACAATTTTAATAAAAGCTAACAGTCAAAGCCATAAGCTTGAAGCTTAAGCTATTCGGAGCGGAATATAGTAGGCTCAGTTTCCTCAAAAAGCCGATCGGTTTCTCAAACAACGGTGATGGAGGTCAGGTGCCTTCGATTAGGAGGGTTCGGGTGCCTTTGATTAGGAGGGTTCGTTCAAGCTTACCTGATAAATCGCATCTGGTTTTGGGGAGCTTAAGCTTACGAGACATTGAGCTGAAGCTAAGGGTGGGTTCTTTTGGGCTGAAGTTTATGGATGTGGTTTTTTAATTCTGATTTGTTTATGAGAGATAGTACATAGAGAAAAATAGTTGCATACAATTTTAGCCAGTACAGCTAAATTCGGTATAGTTTATATTGTAACTTACCTGTAGACTCCACCTTAAAAAACCACAACGTTTAACGACAAGTTACAGTAGAAACAAAAGCCAAAGTCTAAGTATAAACCTAAAAGAAGACGTCCTAAAACTAAAAAAGAGAATAAATCGAACGTTCATATCATAGACACGTCCAAAAAACGACTTTCTAAGAGGAAACACCATGAGATATTTTTTTTAACCAAGTGCAGGAACTCTCCCATTTGTTTTAAGAAGAACAGAATTACACCAGCTCTCGAAGGGAAAGTACCAGGACACCAACAACAAGGGACCCAACTGAGACTCTTACCAAGTACCTACTGCATCTAGAAGACAAACACCCTCTGGAAGCAACAACAACGACACTCCCCAGAAAAAGAGAGGTGTGGCTCTTCCACTTACACCGTTGGTGACCACCACCGTTCAAGTACCACCATGCATTGCCTGATGTGTGCCATCCACCGACGCCCTGCCACAACGCTTGTCATGTGTCATCATCTTCGCCCGTCATACACCCGCTACACGACAGTTCCAACTTCACTGCAACGAGCATCATCGAAGTGTCTAAAGCGACGCCTGAAGTGATGCCTCAGCCAAGCCGTCACTTGCGATCTCCAACGCTCGTCACTCGTCATCGTTGACGCCCGTCGTGCACCACGACACTGTAACTCTAACTTTGCCACTAAAAATACCGCCAAAAGCGTCCAAAGAAACGCTTGAAGTGAAGCCTCAAGAGAGACAACGACGCCCAAGCCAAGTCGGGCCTAAGCTCGTCGAAGATCATTGAACCACCGAAGCCATCGCCACCTACACGCCAAACACCCCATTGCGACGCCTGCCACATGTCATTGTCGTCGCCTGTCGCACACCCACGACATGACAGCTTCGACCTCGCACGACACACATCACCGAAGTGACCAAAACGAAACCTATAGCATGCCCCATCCAAGCCAACAACAACGCCTAACTTGTGTCGGCATGCACTGCCACCAAGTAGCCAACCACTCACCCCCGTGCAGCCATGGACAGGCCCAGCCAGACATAAGCACACCATATGCGGCCAAGACCTGTCCCGACCAGCAATGTCGAATAGGGTGACAAACGTGCCGCCGCAACCTCGAACCGCTCGCCCCAGCATGGCCACAACTAGGCCTAGCCAACATCCGTGACCATGCCCAGACGGGTGGTCAGGGGATGGCCAAGTAGTACCATCTAGAAATCAATAGCAAGTACTAATCGCAATTGGCAGATCTGGCATCGCACGGCGACGCTCGGGTGGACGATGGTGGAACCAAAGAGGGAGAAGTTCAAGAACAATGGGGAGGCTCTAGATCTGCTAGGATCCAAGGGTGACGGTGACCAGAGCCGAAGAAGAAGGATGCAGGCGGTACTAAGGAAAGAAAAAAAATCAGATGTGAGGAAAAGAAGAGAAGGAGAGGAAGGAAAGGTAGAAAATGAAGGGAGAGAAGGCTCGAGAGAGTGGCGATGTTGGTCAGCGAGGAGCTTGACACGAGGGCTCTTGGTGTGTTGGCGTGGCTTCTAGGGCTCACCTACAAGAGTGACACGGGAACTGTTTGTAGGCCTACCTTTTTATGCTGCGACTTATTGCTTTAGTACATGTGTTAATATGAATGAATCGAAAGTCGATAAGCTATTTCTAAAAAACTATTTCGATAAACCGTTTTAAAATGATGATAAGAAAATCTTATTTATTTACTTGAGAAAAATTATAAATCATAGACAACAAAAAAAAAACAGCACTGTATTTCCTGCCAAAAGTAACACGACGGGACCTAACTGCTGGCACATGCATATGCTTCACATCGAGAGCAAACGACAAGCTTTCGCGTGATCTCCATCTCGGCCGAGCGCGTTCACGTGACACACTGACACTGTACTCGCGCGCCCCATGCATTTACCGATCGTGCAATCACATATACGAGTGCATATGAACGAGCGTACGTAGGTATCAAAACTGAAACAGACAGCTAGCGCTACCATACGGCGACGAGGTAGTAAGTAGTACAAGAAGTACAATACAAAAGTAGACGGTGCGTAGTAGACCAGTATACTACCAGTCCACACATACATGTGTACGTACGTACGTACGCACAAACGCACGCATTATTCCACGGCACGGCCGGCCGGAACACATGGCGACGAAGCCATTTCCAAGACACACTTATACACATGTACTACTACCACGCACTTAGCTAGCTAGCTAATTAACCTAATTAAACGCGCACTTATTGAAGACCAACCCTAGTTAATCAACCAGCTAGCGCTAGCATCGGTCCTAGTTGTCGGCGACGACGGTGCGGATGAGCTCGGGCTCGCCGGCGCCGGCGCCGACCATGGCGGGCTGGCAGAACACGACCTTGAGCTCGCCGGGCGCGAGGCAGCGCTGCGGCACGGGCTCCACGTCGTTCGGAGTCGTCCTCGTCAGCGGGCAACGGTCCTTGAAGTAGCTCGCGGGCCCCTTGCACGCCACCACGCGGCCGCCGGCGCCGAACACGCGCTGCGACCGCGGGCACCGGTCGTTCAGGTCAGCCGCGCACCCCAGCGCCGGGCACTGCCCGCCGCCCACGGCCTGCGGGCTCACCACCGCCGGCACGTTGAACCCGTCCACCAGGCTCACGCTGTACACCGCCAGGTCCTGCTGCCCGCCCTCCGGCGAGTGCACGACCAGCTGCACCACCGTGAATGGCTCCGCGGTCCCCGTCTCGCACCGCGAGGGGTTGCCGGAGCCGGCGCATCCCGTGCGCACCACCACGCGCCCGGCCCAGAAGGTGGGCGGGAAGCGGAAGGACACCAGCCCGCTCCCGTCGCCGTCGAGGCGGATGGTGTTGTCGGAGATGGAGGGGAAGCCGCCGTTCGGGGTGACCAGCGGCCACACGGGGTACGGGCACAGGTTGTGGAGGGTCAGAGTGGTGGCCGCCGTCGAGGCCGCGAGGACCGCGGCGACGAGGAGGAGGAGGAGGGACTTGACCTTGGCAGCCATGGTTTTGGGCTCAATCTTGGTTTTCGTTGGCTTTGGAGGATGATGCTAGCTTGCCTGCTTGGTATAAACGGGATGGCAAGCTTGTTTTATACAATAGGCAAAGTGGCATATGTCGTATTCACATCATCCGTATGCACACGTGTGCGTCCACTACATAGTATATAAATAGGGAGTATCTAGATATTATTCGGATATTTTTTTCTAATTATTATCTAAATTTGTGACTCTTGAATTAGAGATCAAGGGGTGTTTTGTTTTTAAAAGAGGAGATTTTTTCAGGGGAGGTAGAATTCAAGGGGGAGAGGGGGAATTCATGGCTATTAAATCTCTAATCTAACAATTATAAATCTATATGATAATTAGAAAGAAAATATCTGAATGGTGTTTAACAAAACCCATATATAAATAACTGTTGATCAAAAGGCTATAAGGTCTCTGGAGAATAGCGAGTGGAGAGTAGCACATATTATCCCACTCAGTACACATACACACACGAATATACCAATTTTATTTTGATAGGTACAAGCATTAAACCTAAAGAGTTAAACATGGGTGGTCAGGACGCTCAACGGCAGCCCTCGCCAACCGAGCAAGGCTCAGCCCCCAGAATTCTCTTAAGCTTGAATGCATGCTACTTCCAAAAGAACCAACCAAAGGCCACTGGTAATATAAAAAAAACTGTGGGTCTTTTTTGCTCTAAAAGAACGATGCTTTTGTGCTGCAATTGTGAAAAGTGCCCTTTTTATAAAGTAAATAGAAATTCAGGGATATGAATTGATGATGATTAAATAAATCTACAAATACAGTTTTAATATTTAATTAAAGTTATGGATAGTTTAGTCAGACTTGGTACCATCGCTGAAACAACTCCTAATTCAAATATGGGAAGTTTCGAGATAGATAAAGTAGTTTATAGATCGGTTTCAATTAAGGAATAGTTTTCGATTACAATTGTGTTTATTTAGAACCGGCTCTCTTATAAAAAGGGTTTTAGGATTATAACAGATAGACAAGCAATAATACAATTACTTTCTTCCCCCAAATTCTTCTTCTCCTTGCCGTGGTGTCCCACCCTTATCACCTACATTCTTCTTCCTCTCGATTAGCCTCGATACCTAACTGTAAGGACCCAGATATTAACATCCGGATTCCTCTGTGATTCCACCGCACTAATCCCTGGATCAGTAGTTAGTGCACACAGATTACAGTTCTGATTATCAAAGTTCATATCATGCGGAAGCGTAAATATAATAATAAACTTACTCATGGGCCGATTAGGCCGAAATCATTAACTTGCAGCAGCGGAAGAACGAAGCACACAGGTGGGACCTTCAGGACATGCCCACAGCGACCAACCGGAGGTTCGCGACCTAGCCCTTGACATCTTCATCTTCTCTCGCGGCTTGTCCAATCTTGTTTTGCGGTGCGATGACTTGATTCCGATTACGAATTTTGTCGCAAAAACGAGCGTGAGCACTCGACCCGTGCTCGGCGAGCCAATACACGAATGCAATTAAATAGTATGCATGGCTTAACAAAGGAGAGGCTCGGGCTATTTTATTTTGCGAGGAGTGCTTTTGAATACGACTAATTAAAAGCCCTATGACTTAGCAATTTTGGAACAAATCATAATGTACAAGGATATGCATTATTAATATCGATTCGATTCCATCCACCGTTACATGGCATCTGCACCATATAGCAATTTCTTGACGTTATAGCCGCTTAACTTACCATCGGGACGACGCCAGACAATTCCAAACAGGCGATCCTTCGCTCTTCACTTTTCCATTCCCACCCACAAAACATTTTGAAATAGAACTATCTCGAGTAAGTTCCCATGTCCGCCCATGACCGTGGGCACGGCTATTCGAATAGTTTTGACTCTGCAGAGTTTGTACACTTTCACCACAAGAGATGAACTATCCTTTTGCCAACATGCTTCCTTAGGCATGAGACCCGGATAATTTATCACAAAGCCTTTACCTTACTCGATCTAGCTAGACACCACCCACGCCGAGGTTTCACCGTGAAGGGTTACACCACCACGATCGAAGCCCCTCGGCGCGTGTGAGTCTGATACACCCGTGCCTCACCGTGAGTAAGCCAAGACACCTTGGCACCCACTTCCTCGGTGATCCGAACTAAACCCTTGCAAGTTATTCAGCTAGGTCGTACTCCATTATAGACTTGTGGTTGTACTGTTTTACATCGGAGGTCATCACAAGATTCATCCTTAGTATTATCTCGAGCGGTTCTACCACACTCGTAATTTGTGCTCCCACCGCACCACATACCACCCCCAAGCCATCCGCTCGGATATTTAAGCAATTTAAGAGTTTTGGGAGCGAAAAATAACCTGTCAAAATATACCGTCATTCCCACCATGACCGCCCAACCAATTTTCTCTCAGATTAAAAGTGATGCTTGGCGCTCGCGCCCATGAGTATCTAAACAATACTAAGCATGGCATATATTTAGGGACTTATTTTCAAAAGTTACCATTATAATTTTGCTAGGGTGACAAGGTTCACACATTCAAATATTCCAAAGGAGGGTAATATTATTCAAGGTAAACAATGGACATATAACTAGAATCGTAAATTAAACATGTATTTGCATATAAACTAACAAACATGCAATTTGATAATTTAAAACAAAGTAATTTGCGAAATGTAGGTTCAACATGATCAAAGTATTGACTCAAATGCAGCGCGGTTTTCGCGGTCTTGAGCTCACGCGATGCTTTCTCTTGAGCTTCTAATCTTTTCTTCACTTCGCTCTTGCTCTTGCGTGATCCTTTGATTCTTCACGACTCCAATATCTAATTACGTGCTAAGCATTGAATACAAATAAAGGCAAATAACTCAAAAGATCCAAATAAACCCAAGTAAACTCAATTTAGCTTCATTATGAGTGGTTAGGATGATTTGTTGTGAGGTCGGTGGTAGAATACGATAATCGGATCTTTTATTAATAATCTCTTTTATTATTTTTGTATTTATCAAGGAAGTTTCATGAGTTAGGGTATTCTTATGAATTGGTGTATTTTGTCGGGTAGTAATGTTCAGGCACATGATTTACATTTATATATAAGTAATATTTGCAAATCTTTGCGTGTCGAGTTAATCTTATCGCCTATATTCTTAGCATTTGTATATTGTTTTGACCTTTTAATTTAAGTGCTCTCTGAAAACTACGATACTCGATATTTTATCCTTTTACAAGTAGAGCACGCTAATAGGAGTTCATCTTATCATCATTATTAACTAATGTTACTATTTAAGATTTCATGATTGGTGGTATATTAACAATAATATATATACATATATATTAGTAGGCTCTACTGGTGATCGCAAAGTTGTTTGGTTATTTTTACTAGTGATTTGCACACATGCCATCCGCATCTCTCTACTCATTTGTGCATATATAGATATATATGTATATATATACATACATTTTAGTTATCATTTGGCCTGGCTTTAATTAAAATTTATTTACCAAGTATTCAAGGTGTATACCTAATGGTTAATTTTAACGATTGAGCCGCACGTGCATGTTTTTAATTATCTTATTGATGTTTAATAGAACCATTAGTATATTCTTATTTGCTACTCATCTGCAGTCATTGGTCACACTATTATAGGTTTCTTCGGGTGGTTTGTTAGTGAGATTATCTCAACGTCCGATGACCTAGGGCTACTATACTTTAGCATCTATACACTGACACGACTTTTCATTTGGAGATACTTTGAGGACCAACGTTCATTGTTACTTTTCCTTTGCATTAGCATCTTGCCTGTTTAGTTAAACTTATTCACATAGGACCGAGCTCGCTATACCCAAATGTTGTTCCACTAAATTTATCATTAAGATTTATTTTATGCCGGCATGACAAAGAGTATGACATTTATTTATTTATAATTAAGGATGATCTTTTAACTTAAAGATTTGTTTGTCTAGCAAGGTTATATCCCAACATTTGCTAATTAGCAAAACTAACAGTAGGATTTATTTCATGACGGCATGATAAATATTAGGGCATAAACGTTTATATTTTAATTAGGGGTAATCTTTATTAAATGCGGACATTTATCCAAGGCCACTTTTCCTTACTAATGGCTTTAGTAAATAATTAGATTTAAAATTAGATACTAAAGGCACACTAATTATTTATCAGGTTAACTAATCAAAATTTAAACCCTCTTTTACTAAAATACATGGGTTTATGTCTTGTTCTTTAGAACATTTTCATTTGTTAATTCAGAATTACATGAGTGCACAACCTAAACAAGTTTTTACTCAATTTCTTATTATACTTTTGATTAATAGTTAAGCTTTAAAACAAATATTCAAAGTACATTAACCACAAGATTTATCCTAATAAATTGTTGCATCTTTTACAAATTATTTCAGATTTTTCTTCCTTACTGTGGCTCGGCAAAAACCATCCCAAATAACCCCGTTTTATTTTGGCGTCAGAGGGAATCGAACTCGGGATGCCTGGGTGAGCGAACGCGCCGTTAACCGCTCGGGCTCGGTATTACAGTGAAGGAGGCGAATGAATGCAACCGAGTTGAGTGAGCGGTGGTGAAGCAGAGGAAACTCGGGGTGATACGGCCGACGGTGGCGGCGCCGGCGGTCGGAGAGAGAGTGGGCGGCAAAAATCCGTTGCTAGCGCTGAGGGGAAGATGGTTGAAGTGTCGGCGGGGACCGAGGGGCTCCGAGACGGGCCGGCGGCGTGCGGCGGTCCGGGAGGAGTTGTCGGTGCTGGCGAAGTACGGACCACGGGAAGCATGGGGGAGGCCGGGAGTAGGTTCACGCCTCTCTAGAGATGGCTCGGGAAGGAGGAATTGAGTTGTCTCATCGGGAATCGGCGGGGAGCTCGGTGGCCGGCCGTGGGGAAGAAGGGCAGCTCGCCGGTGACTTGGGGGCTCGGCGTCCAATTGCTTGCTGTGGAAGTGAGAGTGAGGCTTGGGGAGTCCATGAGAGGCATTGGTTACTCTTATAGGCGCGCGGCGGGTGGCGTCGTGTCTCCGCCCGCGCGGTCGCGTTAGCGGCGGCGGAGGCGGTGGTGATGCGATAGCGGGCGGCGGGATTCGAGAGCTTGCGCACGACTACTCAATCTTGGCATTCACGACTGCGCCGCGCGCGGCGGGCGGACCTTTGGTGCCGCGTGGCGGTCGGCCGCAAGGCGAAGAAAATCGTAGGCGGTGGTGTCGATCGGGGCGACGAGAGGAAAGACCGTGGCGGTATGGTTGCATGGAGGCCACGCGAGGTGAGGAGCTGAGCAGCAGAGAAGGCGCGGCGCACGCGAGAGAATGCGGCGCGCGGCGCGAGAGAAATCGGGAAGATGCGAGAGAGCGGCGCGGGCGTTCGGGGCTGTGACCGCGCAGAGGAAGAAAGGGGGAGAGAGGGAAGGAAGGAGAGAGAGGCGGTCCGGCGCAGAGGGGGCGCGCGCGTGAGTGCGGGCCAGCGGGCGCGAGAGAGGAAGTGCGGGGTTGGGTGGTTGGCTTGGCTGGTCGACCCCCATCTCTTTATTATTATTTATTTCTTTTGCTATTATCAATATATGTTCATGGACATACATATACTTATGGGTATATAAATTTGTATATATATATATTTACATTTTCACATATTATTATTTCTTTGGCTTATTTAATTTGGCATATTTTTATTTCCTATTGCTAAACTCCTTGCACAATTTGTATATACACATATATATGTATGGATATGTGCTTGTATTCTTCATTCATTCGATTTTTTTGCTATTTATGCTTTTATTTTCAAAATGAGATTTTATATTTTTAACTCAGTTTCTCTCTTCTTATACTGGATCATCTTTTCAGATTCGCATTTTAAATCTTGATTTTCTACTAATTAAATATGATTGCCTCTTCTTGATCCGTTTAACTTTTGGGAACCTTCACCAAATTTCTCTGAAAAACATCATAAACTCCAAATTCAATTAAAACATATCGCAAAATAATTGAAAAGCTTCACATTTTCAAAATTTAAATTTTCAGGATGTTACACTAGCACAGGTTTGAGGAACTGATAGTTTATGGAGGACATCGCAATGAATCCTCTGAGAATGATCATCGAGCTATTCGACATGACCGATAGGTATGCTACCACTAGTGAGGCGGTTGAGTGGAACAAGGTCATCAGCTGGATAGAGAAAATTTCTCAGCCTGGCCTGGATAAAAAAGATAAAAAGATAAGAAGTCTATTAAAGGTAAGAAAAATCGTAAACCTAATGCAAAAGTGGTTCTAACGATTCCTAAGAAGTTAACTAAGGGCATGAAGGATTATTCTGATAGAAACAAGGCAAAAGCTCCGACCAACGAGTCCAAAAAGAATAAGAAGTGGTGTTCACTTCATCAAGTGGCAGGGCATGATCTGCGCACCTATCGAGCTTGGTAGAAGAAACTAGAAGACTATTACTCAGGTAAAGGTCCCTTCCATTCCATTCATGAGCTCGGGAACCAAGCTCAAAGAAGGATAAGGATGGCGATGAAGAGATGGAATATTAGGAGCCCCAGCACACCTTTGGTGTGATCTTTGGTGGATCCTCCTACAAGTCTAGACACCATCTGAAGGCCATGGAATGGGGAGTGAAACTCACTGAGTCTCCAATCATTGTCAAGTCATCCAGGTGGTCAGAGACAACTATTTCCTTCAATCATGAAGGCCACCACATCCTCTCAACTCGACCAGGTAGGTTTTCTATTGTCGTAGAACCTACCATAAATAATAGAAAAGTTAATCGAGTTTTAGTAGATAGTGGCGGCTCTCTTAATATTTTATTTGAGAGTTTTAGAAGAAATACAAGTTCTCAAGTCTAAAGTAAAGTCCATGAAATATACCTTTGTTGGCATAGTCCTAGGATCTACTACTAAACCGATAGGGTAAGTTTTCACACCGGTTACGTCCAGAAGTCCAGATAACTTTCGAACAGAAAGAATCTCATTTGATGTGGTAGACTTTGAAATGCATACAATGAGATTCTTGGTCATCTTCTAGCATTGGCAAAGTTCCTGATAGCCATGCATTATGGTTATCAAAGTTTTTAGATGCCAAGGGTAAAAGGGGTCATAACGGTTCGAGGGGATAGAAAGATGGCATGTGCATACTATCGTAAATCACTAGAACTGGTCAATGAACTTCCAACTAGGAATGATAATCTCCCTCCTGTGCAGGCCAACCTTTCAAGACCAAAGGTGGCCCGAAAGCCCTCTGACCAGATCAAGGAGGTTCCACTCAACAAGGATGCTTCTATGAAAAATGTTAAAATGTCATTTGGACTCGAAAATACTAGAGCCACCTTCCAGAACATATTGGTTCAGGTAGGAATTGACCTCAAATAGGAAGTATTGCTTATGTCCTTCCTCCAAGTAAACTCGGATGAATTCATCTAGCATGCATCCGACATGCTCGGAGTCCCCAGGGAGGTGATCAAGTGTCACAGCCTAGGTTTTTATTTCAAAAGTAATAGTAAAATAAAAAATTAATTTAGTTTTAAATAAAAACAAGTGCTACATGGTTTCCTGAGTTTTGGTTTTTATTTGCCTGTTTTTCAGCTTAAAAAGTTTCTCTTTTGAAAAGCAGTTTAGGTAAAAAAATAAAAATATTATTAAATAAAGGATAATTTGAATTTTTATAAAAATCCTACTACAAATTAATTATTTGAAAGCATTTGGTTTTTCTATGAATATCTAAAATTTAAAAGTTTAATTCCAAAATTAAAATGAATTTTTGCAAAAAAAACGAACGGTCACTTATCCTCCTCCTTATCTAAGGGCAGCACGCATAACCTCAAAGCTATCAAACATCAACTACCAAGAACTCTTTCTTCTTTCATTTCTTTTCTCCCTCCCTCCTTTTTATCCCTTCCCCCTCGGACCACTGTTCATCGTCTTCACCAAACGGTTTTTCTGGACTGGTTTGCTAGCATAGGGAGAGTAAATCATCTCAGGACTTGTTATCGAGACCCGAGTAAACAAATGCAGACTCTTTGCGTATTCTACACTAGTTCAGGATCACGCTAGTGCAGATAGTGGAAACATGGATGAAATATCGACCATGATCACAATTAATTAAGAAAAACTCAAATATTATTACTTATCAGCATAACAATCTTATGGCCAAGCTTACAAATAATTGCCTAAAGGGCTTAGCAAACTAGCAGCAAAAAAAATAAAAGATAACATAGTAGCCATTCGACATGCCCAAATGCAGTCGATTGGGGAGCGATGTCCTAATCTGTGAAGTCATCAAATAATCCTCCTTCTGAAACCTCTGACTAATATGACTCTTCTTCAGCAACTAAGTAAATATGGAATTAGCTGTGAGTACATAGAGTACTCAGCAAGTCATTTATAATAAGATGCAATATATTATGCAGGGCTTATCAAATGATGGCTGAGTGATTATTTTGCAGAAGGCAACAATTTAGAGTAAATACAATAAATAGATTAAAAGCGGACTTTGAAAACAAGTAATAAGTAAGAAAGTCAAATGAATTAAAGGTACCACAAGTGAACTGACCATTCACCCAATGAACCACTTGTGAACTAACAATTTACGTAATAAACCACCAATAAACTAACAATTCACTTCCCAACTTAACCCAACCAGTTTTTATGAAATTATACCCCTCATGTGAAATCACCGAGTATTGTCCATAACCGTGGACATGGCTATTTGAATAGTTTCATACTCTGTAGAGGTTATACAACTTTATCTACATGATATGACCATCTTGTAATATCCGCACAACAACACGCTTTCTTAGGCGTGCTAACTAAGAGGATCACTACAAAGTCTTTACAATGTTCCGTCTCAACCCAGTTCTGCCCACTAAGGTTTCACAACTGAGTAAGCTAACCACCTAGTTAGATAGCCCCCTCTTGCGCCCTGTGGAAATGTCTAACCGACACCCACTGACATCTCAATGGCGAAACCAAAATTAAAATATCATAAATTAATTAGTTAGGACCATCCTATACTGGACATGTGCTTGTACGATAAAGCTCAGATCAATTATGCACAAAGTTAAGTTCTTAGATATTTCCCAGGTGAGATATCCACATCCTAATAAGTGCTGATAAACACTTAAACTACGATATTCATATAATTACCGTGGCTACTAAGCATTTAACGACACTAACATCGGCTTTTCATACTAATAAACTACCATTTTGCTAATTACATGCTAATCAGGTTGCTAAAAAAATTGACACATGGCAATGAAAATTACCTCTTTCGAATGCTCAAAAATCGACCTACAACTTTTCCAAATACACAAACTTGAAATTACGAATTAGAAGCACTCAAAAATCCACCCTTCTCTGCTAGCTCTCTCAGTCTCTCGTTCCTGCTCTCAGTCTTTGCTGCTTCTCTCTATCTCTCGCTAACTCTCAAAATGAACCACCAATCCTTTAAGGGTGTGTTTGGTTGCCTGAATCTCCTTCGTCCTGACTGGGTGGATCCGTATAATCTGAGAAAGAGCCTGTTTGGTTGCCTGTATGAGTGGATGCAGCCTACATGAGCGGATGCAAAAATACGCTCTCATCCTGGATGGGTGGATACGCTCAAAATGAGCTTCACTGGCCATCCTGGATGGATTGATGCAGTGTATCTTATGCGGTCCCACGTGTCAGCCTCTAAGGTTTGGTAGATTGCATCCGCTCATACAGGCAACCAAACAACATCTCAGTTTTTTTGCATCCGCTCATGCAATCTCACCAAACATCTTCTTTTTCTGAAATATGATTCCACTCAGCCTGCATCCACTCAGTCAGGATATACGATACAACCTCTATCTACGAACCAAATACACCCTAAATAGCAGTGTGTGTACACACAAAGAGGGAGCAGCAACTGCGTGCACCGGGGGGGGGGGGGCGCCGTGGGAGGGGGCGCTAGCTTTCTTGGCGCGGTAGGGTAGCGCGCCAGCTAGCTTCGCGCAGAGCGGGTGCGCGCCATGAGGCTGGCGTGGAGCCACACTGTAGGGGGCCACAAACGGAATTCCGGCATGCAGGGCACCATATCTGGTATTCCTGCAGCACAGGGCCAAAACGGTCCAAAATTATGTTCCCCCTCTTTTTCTTAATTAAAATTATGTGAGCGCTTTACACATATTTTAGGAACCTTGTTTTCCTTACAAACCTGAATATATTTTGTGGTATGTTTTTCACCGAGTATTTTTTATCGGCATATAGATGGAATTCAACCCTACATGCATGCATGTTCGGATGCAATTAAACGTGAGACTAGCCCAAGGTAGACTGAAAACGTTGGCTTACTCAGGTTGAATTAGTAGTAGAGGCAGGCTATCACATGGTTTGAAATAACAAGTGGTTTAGAATATATAGGAATAATCTGCCTCGCCTAGGAAAAGAAATTACAAGAACCTTGGTGTCTAAACTACTCATAGAAAAGCATAAAACCATCTTAGAATAACCTATATAAATGGGTGCATGGTTGTACATATACAGAAGACTCTCTTCCATATCCCATGTACATTAGCCCATGGAATAGTACAAGCACGAAGAGGAATGGAACAACTTTAGACGCTTGGAGCAATGAACAATTTTAATTATGCTGACACACACAATGAATGTTTGCCGCCATCTAGAATTAAGTCTAGCCTGGCCCTCACGTGAAAAACGCTAAACCAATGTGCATCACTCGTTGTATCTCAGTGCCATGATTTGGACTGTCAGGACCGAGTCATGATGCCGGCCACTTGGATGGCTCTGCTTACAGCTTTTTTACTAGCAGCCACGCCAAACCTGTACCATGAAATCCTATTGTTTTCTCAACTTCTTTTTTGAAAATAATGGCCTCTCATCTTTTTTATATAGGTCTGGTTCTTTTTTAACTTTTGATTTTTCTACAATACCTAACTTTTAAATAAAGTATTTTTTAAGATAAGATCTACTAGTTACTTGTAGTATATACTGTATCGACTTTATTTATATTAGAAAAAACCACACGTGAATTTTTGTTACTCTGTAATCTCTTAAATAAACAGCCCAAAAACTACAAGCTACAGCCAAAAGCTATAAACCTTAGCCAAAAAGAATAGTCTACTTCAAATGGCTTTCAATTATTAGAAACTGGCATTTAAATAAAATAAAATTTTAAAACAGTTTCTACAAGTCATTTATGAAAGTCACTATATAGTCTACTTTCAAATGGCTTTTGATTTTTAGAAACTGATTTTTAGACAAAAATAATTTTTTAAAATAGTTTCTACAAGTTATTTATAGAGGTCACTTTAAAAGCCACTTTAAATAAAATAACTTCTTAACATAAATATTACTTATTTCCTTAATCTTTTCTACGATCGCCTAAAAGTCACGGCTAAAAACAAAGAACGGTGACACTTTTAATCAGGAACTTAATTTTCCAGATTCTCTCTTCCTTCTTTCTAGTAACTCCTACAACCACACTGATTAAAAGGTAAGAAAAGGCAACAGGGTTTGCCTGTCCCCTTATGGTATCCCCCTCCATATTTCCTCGATATGACATACTTTAATTGGCTCTCTGATGAATTAGTGGGGTAATTAATTAATGTAAATGATTAATTAGGATGTTAATTAATTAGTATAAAATATTAGTGTGAATAATTAGTATAGATCAATTGGAATAAATAGTAAGTATAGATCAATTATCTATACTAATTATTCACACTAATATTTTATACTAATTAATTACTATCCTAATTAATTATTTATATTAATTAATTACCTTACTAATTTATTGAAGAGCCACTTAAAACATGTCATACGGAGAGAATAGGGAGGAGAACACCATAAGGGACAGGGAAGTCCCATTCAAGAAACGGCCCTGGTTCACGGGCTTCGTCCTGAAGCCTTTGTGCTTGACGCAATGAATAGACGTGTGACAGACGCGTACGAAGAGCAAGTACAATAGTATAGCCAATTAGTGGCTATAACACTTGTCCATTTTATCTATAGTCTGCAAAAAATAATTCATACAATAAGGTAGTTATTATAATAACTATTTGGCCACACGTGTAAGAGAGTGAAATACATATTTTTACGTGCTATAGCTAGCTGTAATTTAGTAGCCAGCTTTCTTCTCTCTCTCCCTTTCTCTCTGTGCCACGTAAGATTTGATTGATATTATATTTGCTATAGCCTGCTGACTAAGCCTTATTGTACTTGCTCTTAATATCAGTCTTGGCACGAATCATTGCTCAGACAGGTACGGGTACACGCGTGCGGTGCACCCTCAATAATCCAAGGGCTCGCTCCTGTCTGTCGTACTAGTACCTAGTGTAGCATTGCTTTCGCCGCTTTCTACTCTGCGCTAGCTTTATTTTTTGGGGTGATTGGATAAGCACGGTGACCGAGCTTACAGTGTGTCTTAGGCCTCTCTTCTTTTTATATAAAACTTATAGCTTTTGATTATAATTTATAACTTTTCTGTTATTTATGTGAAAGATTATAGAGTAATAAAAACTACAATTAAATTTTTACCGATATAAATGAATTTGGTACAATATATACTATAATTAATTAGTAGATCTTATCTAAAAAAATACTTCGTTTAAAAGTTAGTTACTATAGAAAAATAAAAAAACAGCTTTTAAAAGCTGAAAAGAACATTTCCTTCAACAAACGTCTTCTTCTGCCTTCCAACTTCATAATTTCGTTTATACCATTTTTGAATTTTGTCTATTCTTTTAATTTTAAAAAAATTAATTACGTTGAAAAAACTAACAGTTATTACAATATATTTTTAGTTTCTACAGTAAAAAAAACTCAGAAACATAGGCTTATAAATCTAAATGAGCATTACTCAGCGTTGAATTTTTGCTGATGGTTTTTAACTATGATTTATAATTTTTCAGCTAAAAATAGATAGTAAGGAGCTGAAAGAAGTGACTTTAAGAAAAAGAGCATGAGTGGTGGAAAATGTGAGAGATACGTGCATATGATGAAAGCGAGGAGTAGAGTATATAATTCTTATCTTATCTCTGAAGTGAGACAGTAGTAAAGAAGTAAAGACACTGTTTATAGAAAATAAGTGTTTATATTAACTTTTAATTTTTCTAGATAAACTAGAAGCAGAAGAAATCAACTCGACGGCCCGCCAGCCCGCCGAACCCACGGCTGACCGCGAGCGAGGAGGGGTGAGGGGCCTGCGACGGCCCTGGGAAGAACTCGGGAAAGGGTCCGGCGGAAAGGAGAGGGGGTGCGCCGGTGGTATCGGATCAACAAAGACAAAGGCGATTTAATTGTTCTTTTTGGGTTGTTCAAGGTGCGCTTCTCTCCCTAATTTGCTTGAATCCATGTGCTATGGACATGGTCCAAGAGTCCAAGTACACCATGAATCTTCAGACGTAACACCAAGGGGCCAGGCCCAAGTTATTGCTTGTCGGGCGCCCGCTTTGACTAGTCAACCCTATTACCCTCCTTTCTTTTGTTTTATGACTTCCTCTTAAACAAACAAACAAACGAGATAGTTTATTCACCACTATTTCAAAGTAGCTTATTAAGATTGTATTTTTAAAACGACTTATTAGTATTCAATACATTCATATAAACACTTACGTTAAGACCAAAATTTATAAATCACAACCATTAGTCGTAACAAAAAATAACCCACACACTTTACACAGTCCTATGTTCGTATACCCATCCAAAAGCAAAATGGTGCTCGAAAGGGCTTATAATCCTATATTTTTAGACATTATATTTAAAAAAAAATAAAATGAAATAAAAAACATCGTCACAGACAATAAAAAAATAAGTGTAAAAAGAAAAACCAAAAAGACCAAAAACCATAAAACATAATAAAAAAATAGAAGTCGGAACCAAAACCCATTAAAACAGGGATTCGCACCCTCTGCCTTTACTAGGGAAGAACGGTGCAAACCTAGTTCAAAAGGCCAAACACTGTAGCGATTTTAGCATTTGTTGGGCACTGTAGCGATTTTTTTTCCTTGCAGTCCTTTCACTGTGTGGCCCGTGCATTGCAGCGATGATCCTGGGCTGTTCATTTTCCCATCGAACGGATGGGATTGAGCTCATGGCAGATGATGCGCTTCCTGGCATGTATATGCACCGATCCATGCATTGAATATACTTTATTTGGTACTGACAGATATGCTAAGTAAAGCAGCAAATGCAGTGAACTCAAATTAAGCTCCTAAGAAACTAGTAAGATACAAAGCAAACCAGTGAAAGACACGACTCGAACATGCATGACACGATACGAACTGACGAGACACGCATATGCATGCCTTGATGCATGGCTTACATATATGTGAGCTAGCCATGCATGCACATGGCCAGACCAAACTGCATGCATGCATTTATACAACTAATTAACTAAGTTGCTAATTAATCCGACACGACAGTGTACTACTAGCTACTCCAGTAGCTAGTTGGACTCGATCTTGCGAAGAAACTGGACCCAACTAGCTAGCTAGTAGGGGTTGTAGTAGATGATCTTGAGCTCGTCGACTTTGTGGCAGTTGCCGCCGGGGACGGCGTGCTCGAAGCAGCGGCCGTGGTCGGCGCAGCCGGCGGTCGGGCAGTGCCCCTGCAGCGGCTTGCCGTGCGGCGTGACGGACACCCTGACGGGGCCGGACTGCGCGTTGCTCACCTGGTACCACGCGCCGCCGTCGGGGCCGACGTGGAACTCCGCCTCCGGCGCGCCGGGCGCCGACAACCTCCCCGTCCAGATGCAAACGGGGAACTCGGCGTGGGTGCCGTGGCGGAGCACGTATCCGGGGCCGAACAGGTGGGGGCTGTTCGCCAAGGGGGTGAGCGTCAGGGCCAGGTCGTGGCCGCACAGGTTCTGCACCGTGATCTTCCTCGTCGGCGCGCAGTATTGGCCGGCGGCTGACATGGCCGTGGCGGCGAGCACCGCCATCAGGAGGCACAGGGGCTTGCAGAACGCCATGGCGGTTGATTTAGCGGCTAACTAGGACCGAAGAGAGTTTGGTTCTTGTCCGGGTTGGGTTTAGGGTTTAAGGGTATCAGGGGCATTTATAGGCGCGCCGCGGCCGGGTTAGGGTTACATACATACAACACCTCTCTCGGTAGGAAACTTCCTCGCTGTTGATCATAGCAGTTTTGAGAGACATGGTTAAAACCTGTCACGTACTCAAGCTAGATCAAGCCAGCTAGGGACGGTGTGATCTGTAGATTTAGCTCGATTCTTGCAGCTGAGTGTCGAAGATGGAGCTGGAGAAGTAGAAATAGTTTTGTGCTTGTCTTGTAGCCTGTGTCCTGCCCTGCACAATGTGAGTCACGCTGCAATGTTGTGGTAGATCGATGCACGCATAGATGTAGCATGTGATTATATGATGAGTTGGTGGCAGTAAAAAAAAATTCAGCGGTTTGTTCAATGTGGCCTAGCTAGTTGCCTGCCTGCATGCTTGTCCTGCAAAGGCTGCCTGCAACTACACGCGTGCCACGGGCCAAGTCAGGCAGCCACAGTGTCCCCTGTTTTGGATAAGAGAAGAAAATATGTTCGGTTCAGTTCTTTTTCACCGATGTTTTATAGTTTATACTATAATAATTAATTTTAAATAATATGTTTTTAAGATGAAATAATAGAAAGATTGTAGCAAAAAGTGTACTGCATTCCTACTGTCTCTTGTGAACAGACAAAATTCAAACTTTTAAATCATAACTACAGTCCAAAAGAACTCACGTAAGTCTATAGTGGTGATCATTTGGACTTATTTTTGGTGGCTTATGGCTGAAAAGCACTGTAGCTGGCTGAAAAACCACTGTAGCTGACAGATGCTTATTTAGCATAATTAAAATTAAAAAATATGTTAGCCCATTACATATAATACAAACAAATACAGGAAAAAAGGACTGGCAAAAAAGCTCAACAAAAAGCTAAAAGTTCAGAAAAAGATGAAATTTATGAATAGTAAAAAATAAGCCGGAAGCTAAAAGCTGAAGCCCAACCGATCACTCCATGTCTATGCATGGACCCAACACTGCTTGTTTCAGAAACTGTTCAGCTTTTTCTTTTTAGAAAAAAATGCAAACATATAGTGAAGGAGCTAGCTTGGAAATTGTCTGCTACTAAGAGTTGGTTCAGCTCTGGGAAATGAACTGATATTCCATGGAATTAAGCAAAGCAAATCACACATATACTGCACTGTGATTGATACAAGCTTTCACTTAAAATTGGTTTTGGTGCTCTGTTCGTGTAATCGTAGTTAGCATGCATGTATGGGGATTTTCTTGGGCCGGCTACAGACGTCGAAACATGGCAGATTGATCTATTGCATATGCAGAATTAACAAATGAATTGCCCATTTCATCTTTTTTTAAAAAAAAAAACTCCATTAGTCTCTGCATGCTGCGTGTGTGCTCAGTGCCTGCGCCTAGCTAGGCTTCTGGAGATCCGAGCAGCACTATGCTTGAACAGCACGGGCACGCCTAGGATGCCGCGGCACAACGTGTACGTACTTGAGGAGATTAGAGGTTAATTAGTTTAATCAAACAGGGGACTTAGTTTAAGCCATCCTACATTTCGTGCTTGAGGAATGTTTGCTTGCTTGTGATGAGTTTAATTACACTTACATGCATGCATGGGTAATATATACTGGCATATGTACAGCACGCTATTCCATATGTGATATGAAATAAGTCAAGTCCGAGCGTAATCGAGTTTCGTTCTCGACTCATTTTGAGTTAACTAGCTGCATGAGCGCGACGCACGCCGCGCTAGCTACCGTGCGGACCAAAGTAAAAGAGACGAAAATTTGCAGGGAGTTTCATAAAAAAATCGAGGACACGTGCGTAATTTCGGAAAAACCAAAGACCTTTTTCGAAAAAAACCGAGGACCTATAAGGACCTATACTTAATTTCGGAAACCCGCGGGGCGCCATCTAGAAAATTTTTTTAAAAAAACTGGACGCAGGGACCTATTTGCGAGGAAAAAAGACCTTTACACAATTTCCAGAAAACTGGAGGAAAGTGGCTCCCCCGGCCGTACGCAAAACCGGGCGACACGCACCGGCCGAGGGAGCGTGGGCGGTGACGTGGCCGCGCGAGGAGGCCGGAACTCCCCCGGCTATATGGTTGTTATTATATCAGGTAATTTATAGTTTACAACAACTCTAAAATAGCGGATCCAAATCCAAGTATAATCCAGTTTCATTCAAAATTTAATTTAATTTAATTTTTAACAAATTATATGCATGATCATGAAGCCAAAGCAAATAAAACGTACTAGGCTCTATAAATTGTTTCTATCGGATATTACTATTTATCAGCCACTATTTTACATTTTGGGTAATATATACTGGCGTATGTACAGCACGCTATTGCATATGTGATATGAAATAAGTCAAGTCCAAGCGTAATCGAGTTTCGTTCTCGACTCATTTTGAGTTAATATCAGGTAATTTATAGTTTACGAACAACTCTAAAATAGCGGATCCAAATCCAAGTATAATCCAGTTTCATTCAAAATTTAATTTAATTTAATTTTTAACCCATTATAAGCATGTACGTCAAGCCAAAGCAAATAAAACGCACTAGGTTGTATAAGTCGTTTCTATCGGGCAGCTACTATTTTACATTTTTGTATGTTGTAATATATTTTATATTTTATTATGTAACAATTTTGTAAGTCCCATCCTGGTCCAAATATTATATAGCCTTTTGTTGTATCGTCGTTTACTCTTTCTTACATAATATACTCAGCAAAAAGATAAAAATTATAAGTTAATATAAACACTCTAATTTCTATAAATCACTTCTACCAACTTATTACTGTTTATCAATCAAAATCTAAAACCATCGGTAAAATCTAATTCAAACAACACTATTGAGTTTATCGAGACCATTAGCTGGTACTATTTATCAGCTACTATTTTAAGTTTTCGCATATTATAACGAACTTTATATTTTATTATGTAACAATTTTGTAAGTCGTATCGTGGTCCAAATATTATAGTGTCTTTTGTTGCACCGTCATTTACTCTCTTTCTTACATAATATACTCAGCAAAAAGATAAAAACCATAAGCTAATACAAACACTCTAATTTTCATAAATCATTTCTATCCGTTATTACTATTTATCAATCAAAATCTAAAATCATCGGCAAAATCCAATTCAAACAGCACTAACGAGTTTATCGAGACCATTAGCCGTTAACGAGCATACACCCACCCTAGACGATAATCGGTCGAGTGGAAAATATATAATAAATCAGTGCGTTGTTCCCATACCGTCGTTGGTGGCACAATGTCGTCGACTCGTCATGTCGGCAGTGAGATATGATAGCCCCGAGAGCATCAACATGTCAGAACAGAGCATACTAGCATATACGTTAACAGGACAGTAAAAATTAAAGGGATTTTTTTTTACACTGGTCCGGGCCCGGGCGGGCCTGATCACAGGTTACAAAAACATGCAGGCATCGACGCCTCATGGGCCTAGCTATGTACTAATTAATCAGAATTTCCAGAACCAGCCAGGTCAGGTTTAAGCTAGGCCTGAGCCAGGCTGGTTACTTCAGCTAAGGGCTACCATATTTGTCTTTCTCAAAAAAAAAAAAAGTTAGGGCTACCATAGGCCATGCCTAACAGCCCGTCTTGATGCAGTTCTAGACCCCATTTGAAACACATTGATTTCCCATGTTTCAAACTGGTATTAGGTTTTTCGATCATAGAGCAGTTTGTTGTTGTTGCAATAGATTGCAGTACCAAGATTCTACTAGTTAAGTCATATAACCTTCAGCATTTGTTTTTCTTTTTCAGAGTAAAATGACTATCAGGGTTGTACTGCAATAGCCAATAAGGCGAGTGTGAAACTTTGTTCTGTTGCCTACCTAGCAAAGGACAGAGGGAGATTGTAGGATCAAATGGTACAATAAGAGGAGGTGAATGATTGTCTCCGTTTTTTGGTACATGAAAACAAATCTTAAACCAGAAGAAAAGCAATCTAAATTACCGGACATAGATTTCAATCACAAGTCGCTCGACTGCTCACTACAACCACCTTTGCACGTAGCCAAGATCTCCCCGCTCGAAGACTTCAGCCGCTCGCGCTCGCTACGACCACTTTTGCACGTAGTCGAGATCTCCGTCCTCGTGAAGGCTTCAGCCGCTCAAACACTTCGATCGCTCGAACGAGAACACCCCGAAAACACAAGGAAATGGTGCTTAGAAAACACATCGTCGACGCCAGCTAACTTTTCTTTGAATAAATCTGATCTATTATATCTGTATCATGTTCTTGGCTATAAAGTGTCCTCACGGCACCCCTAAAAACGCTCTCAACGAAAACCCTAAAAAAACTAGTCATGTTAGCCTTTAGTCTCCCCCTACTTTTATAGGGTAACATTCTGATCATGTCCGACTCAAACACAAACACAACACATAATCTCTTTCGAAAACCAAGGGACCTGAAACTCGTCGTCAGATGCATGTGATGCACCGTTTCCTGGAAAATCCCGAAAAGGAAGAGGACTCTTGAAAAGGCCTGAGGACTGATTTACCATCATGGATGTCAACGCGTCTGGGACCCCTCTCAATCCTTGTCGTGCAGTGTCCACATTCCAGAGAATGGTCGAAATAGTTGCACGGGAATGGATTGAGATCACGTTCGATTCATGGAAGACCGTGACTGAAGTTTAAAAAAATGAGCTGGTAACTGAAGTTTTTTATCATTCGAGATCCCGGAAGAACACAAAGCCTCCATGCAACAACATGCGTTGGTAGCGACATACAAAGCGTGGAAGAACTTCAAGAGCTTGCTTGTCAAACAATACGTAGATAAAGATCTGACGCCCTTCTACAAGTATCCATTCCTGGAACCGCAATGGTAAGAGTTTGTGGTGATGAGGATGATAGATAATTTTAAGAGTGAAAGTGCGGCACGTAGGGCCCTCTAGGCAAAAAAACACGCACCCCCACAGACTTCGCAGCGCTGGGTATGCGGGTAAAATCCTATAATGGAGGAAGGAGGATGACTAGGCAATACTGCGGGACACCTCCCCACCATTTGCCAGGATATGAGTACGCCTGAATTGGATAAGAGCGATGTCATCTACTGTGTCATCAGTAGGGGTGGAAAACGGTAACGGATAATTCGTTTTATCCGATATTCGTATCCGAGAAAACACAAATATGGTAAGCAAAAATTTGTATTCGAGAATATTCGTATCCGTATTTGAGAGTATTCGTATTCGCATTCGTATTCGAGAATATTCGTATCCGTATTCGTATTCGAGACTATTCGATTCGTATTTGATCCGTTTCTAGAACTTATGAAAAATCGTACAAATTTTGTGATTCAAAATTTGAATTTGGGCGGTTTAAAACCGGTAACCGGTCAAAAACTGGTGAAAAATCGGTAAAACCGCTAGGAATCCGTTTTATCCGATATTCGTATCCGAGAAAATCCGTATTCGAAAATATCCGTATTCGTATTCGAGAATATTCGTATCCGTATTTGAGAATATTCGAATTCGTATCCGTATTCGTTTGAAAAATATGAATTCGTATTCGTATTTGAGACTATTCGATCGTATCCGATCCGTTTCCACCCCTAGTCATCAGGGGCCATCTCCTCGAAACCCCACAGACGAGGAAGTGTCCCACCGCCTGGTAAGATATCAGATTACCTAGTTTGTAAATACTCCATAACTTCATAGGAAGTGAAATGACATGTCGGACTCTTATAGGAAGCATTCCAAAGGCACATTCCAAGTAGTCATGGAGAGAGATATACTCTCCGTGGCCCTGGGAAACAAGGAGCACCCAGGTCATGCGAGAGGTCTTGGTCTTTATGTTCCATAGAAATATGGTTTCTCAGATGATTCTAAAGCGTACCGAAGTAGAAAGAGAGCCAAAGTCAAGCGCAGCCACAACTACGAGATAAGCCATCCCTTAGAAGGGAGCTTGCTGATTATGTCAAAGATAAGATGCAAAGGTATAGGACAAATAAGCAGGATGCCCCCATCGTTCCTATGCTAGCTAGCCCCCAACCGTCAAACTAGCTGCGTGTCCAATCCTACCTCAGAAAGTGACCACACATATCATGTCGATGACATCGTAGTAATAATTATTATCTCTGGAATACTCAATCCATTGATAAACATGTTAGAGTAGCTAATTTTGTATCGTTATTTAGGTAGCTACGAAGTGTAGGCTCCAAGTGAGATATGCCTCTGTTGCCTTGTGTGCTACTTGGGGCCATGAATATCCATCCAGTCTTAGGGCCTTGATTCACAGTGTAACTCTAGTGCCAGGTTTCGCAAAAGTGAATTTGGACGATGTTCATATCAATTTCGAGGTCGTCCCACTGCTGATACCTCAAACAATGAGGTCATGACTCTAGGGTAAACTATTAGAACATTATCCAGTGGTTCAAGAGGGACATCTACCTAGAGGCTCTTGCACCGGTGCTAAGTTCACGAGAGCTATCTACACTGGTGCCAAGTCCAATCTAGTTATCTGCACTGATGTCAATTCCAAAGGGGCTATCCACACCAATGTGGCAAGGGCGCGGTGTATCTACATCTCGTGCCTGGTTGACTACCGTGAAGTTGACCTACAGCTGAAGCAGCAAAGGCAAACTAAAGAAGACCGGTGATGATATCCCCCACTTGCCGTTGGTGCGAAAATTCAAGCTAGACGGGCTATTGGTCGTCCCAATAGAATGCATCCTAATCCTAGGACTGGCTTGCCAGAGATTGCATGCAAGGTACATGAAACATACCAATAACCCAGAGGGACTTTCGAGACTTTATTATTTCTTTTCACACTCGACGCCACACTCATTCAATGTTGGACACTGTAAGTGTGTGTGTGTGTGTGTGTATGAATTATGTGACGAAGGTATTGGAGGCTCACCGTGACAAGGAATTCATATTTATGCTCTACAACCAGGGGTAAGTGCTGCACTAGTGGTTATACTTGTTAATTTGTACTTTATAAGCAACACAACTTAAATTTAATGATCATGACAACATACCTGTGTAGATTTCACTGAATTCTAATTGTAATTATACTAAAATAGAGCAGGGTAATATATCTTGGTTTCCTAAAGAAGGTCAAAATCGACTTCTCAGTTGTCCAATAATTAATCGACATGTAAACACATGGAGATAATTAACTCTATTGTAGTTTTTCCTTCCCTTCCAATAACTAAGGCTAACTTTTTGGAATCATATAGGTCGTTCGCCACGTACGTTGTAGAGCTATGGAAATCCGAGGGAGGGATCAACACCCTGCGACACGATCTAGATTTTTCGGTATTCGCTAGTACACATGAATCGTATGTAACACTTCGTAGTACTACCTCTCGAACTAATAAATTCTATTTTTACAGTGCCACCAGTAGCCGCGGGGTAACACCTATGGATTTTATGTTTGTTACAACATGGAACTACTCATTAATTTTGCAAAGACCAATGATCCACAGGTTTGTCAATCTTGTAATAATTATTTCATATTTACCAATTTATATATGTATGCACGACATTGATCTTCTTACCGATAGGTTACGTCCAGTGGCGGACTCAGGATTTTACTAAAGGGTATGCCGCACCAAAATTTTTATATACAATTCGGTAAAACCATTTGCCAATTCAGTAAATAATTGTAAAATTTGCACCGTAATTTGGTATACAGGTACTAAATAATATGATAAGTCTTAAATTCAAGGATTAAGTTGGAAACTTACACAAATTACAATATAAATAGTTCAAACACCATACTAATAGTCTCAAATATACATAAAAGAGACTTACAATACACTTGGCTGACTTTTTTGGCCTACACTTTCTAAAGGACATGAAAGTCTCGATTATATCATCTTCAAAGAAACGAAAATCAAACTCTTGGCTAATTTGATCAATGACACCAATATATACTTCTCTTCTAAAGTGATCAGCATTTATTTGGTTTCGAGCACGAGCGTACCTTGCAAGCAAACTAAGAGCATTAAACTAAGACATGGTATTTGGCATGCAAGCGCGCGTAACATTTTTCTTTCCTCGAGCCGGCAAGAGAATATTTATTTTCTGCAGGAAAGCTAGAAGGATATCTGCCGGTAAGTTGCATACGTATGCATGCTAACAAAACAACATGTTGTCTAGGGATCTCAGGAAAATTCAAGTGATAAAAGGCTCTGTCAATAAATCAATCTAGAGGAGTTTTTCTCAATAAACTAAGAGCATTAAAGGATGTAAACTGGCTTGACATTTGGAAACTAAAAACTGAGATTCTGACAAAACAACAGCATTACCTGCTCTCTTTTTTCAAGTTCAGTGGTATGAAATTCACCATGCTGTAATCATCAACCTACATGATAGTATTGAGATTAATACTTCTGGCTGAGAAAACCGCATTAGAGCAAATTACCTTTGACCATAAGAAGATGCTGGAACAAGCAAAGTGTAAAATGATAAAACATGGGATTTCTATCATTCTATCAGCGAGACAAGTGGTGTCTCAAAGTTGATTCACATTTCAGATATGTACAAAGACAACAATAATATGCTGTAAAGTGTAAGTTCAGAACTAAGTAGCTCAAAAGACAACAATAGTAAGTGATAAATAAGACAACTTTCAAGCAACAGGATACTCCAAGCAGTAGATGAGCCCGCCATTTGGCCCCATCCGAAGCTCCTACATAACATCATCCAACGATATAAGCTCTCAAATGTCTACAAACATACCAAAAGAAGCTGAGTAAGAGCCACATTTAAATGTGTGCACAAGAAGCATAAGAACATCAGAACATTCTTACCAACAGCAACAGGATAGCTGAATTGCTCTGCAGCTGGATCGAGATTGACCATATGAATCGTCCTGCCCAGCGTCCCACAATGTTGATACAGACCGGAGCAGCACGTCGACTGCGCCGCATCAATAACCGATTAGAGCAAGCCATCCTCAGCTTCTCCTTAATCAAATATGAAGCCCCCCGTGCAATCCTCTTTCATTAGTAGGCAAATCTGCAATATATGTTTGTAAATTATCTTACATGCATATGCATAGCGAGCCACCCCATGAATCACTAAACTAAGCTAAACCCTAGAAATAAATCAGAGAAGTAAACTATTTCGTTTCAAATAACCTCAAATAGGAACCAAACCCCACCAAAACAGCACAAAACCATGTCCGATCAAAAACTATCAGGAGTTCAAACACGACGCAGTAGTAGAAGCAGCGGCAGGGCCCTAATTGACCGGAGCGACGAACCAATTCACCCCGGGTCCCATCAGCGCTGGAGATTGAAACAACCGGGTCCCAAACGGACGTGCTGCGGCGGCTGGGCCCCAGGGTATGCCGTGGCCCACCCGGCATACCCTGTGGGTCCGCCCCTGGTTACGTCCATCGCAACTACTCCATTGGAATACACCGACCTCAAACATATTCGAGGACAATGTGCTACTTTTTGATGTCTAAAGTCATAAAAAGATAGGGATTTCTATAATGTAAAATGAATTTCATTGGGATAAGATTGAGCTTAATTGTATATATATGTATTTGTTCATAGATGGATAATTCATTTTATTTCAGTTAATTTATTTGTAAAAGGGATATTCTTATTTCTCAAATGAATGAATGTGAACTAGATGTATACTGTGTTGATCTGTTTGTTTCAGAGGGCATGACTAACATTTCCTAAGACTAGCCATCAAATAGAAATAGATCGAGGAGTATAAATGAATATCGTAAATAGTTATTAACTCATAATTATCTATGATAGTGGACATCACAGATGGTTTTTTTAGTATAACCGTCTATGAAATATGAAGTATCCTAAGCTATTTTTTTTTGCTATGGCTGATGGTTTTTATCTACGGTTGATGACTTTTGTGTGCTCTTTTCGAGATGATGGCAAATGACCGAGATGTCAACGCAGACGGCACATACGGTTTTAGACTTGGGAAGCTATTTGAAGAAGTGGATTCGAGAAGTCGCTTGAAGAAACTACCCTATTTGTTTTAGTTTTCGGAGAAGGCGAAGCCAAAAGCCACACAAAAACAAAAGCAAAAAAAAACCCAGAGCCTAAATGAGGAGTTGAATGACCAGGCATGAGAAAGGGGACAAGCTTCGCTTTGCAGCATCATGCAATAGAGTAAGTGCTCCATGATCCTGCATTGGCATGGCATTTTTCCGATGAACCTTTCAGAATGACGGGGTTATGTTATCCAGTGGTCCTAAAAGAAATCTTTTCCAGTGGCATTGCGAGCGTTTGTCTACATACAAATACCATAGCCGATTAGGCATGCTCATGCTCTACCATTCTGCACCGCAGTGGCTAAAAAGGGGTTTGCCCAAGCAGCTCAAGCGGCCGAAATGCCAAATGACGCACCCCTCTGTGATCACTTGCACCATGTAGCAACAGAGTATTCAAAGTTTACACTAGACAATGTCTCAGCAGTCAGCACCCACACAACCGGCCTCCACAGTTTCTCGCCCAGGTCTGCAGGAACCGCAATGAACAGCCAATGCTCAACACTCAAATCATTCATGGATGTGAAAGGGCACTAGCAGGGAGAAGAAAAGCCAAATACCATATCATTTGACATCATTCATCATCATTCTCATATGCTCAACAAATGATATTACACATGTGGAGGCGGCAACAGAGTTCCATAGAATAATACAATTTTTTGTAAACAAATCCAACTCACAGCTATAAAGGAATACAATTTTTTTTGAGTGGCTCGCGGGCTTACATTGGTGTAGCACAGCAACACTGCAACAGCATTCGGCCGTCGCCATGAGACAGAGCAGAAGAGAGGACACTGCAGAACTCCCGAGTTGGGCCCGGGAGTGGGACCACGAGCTCAGAGGCTCAGAGCTATGGGCCCGTGCGTACGGATACTGCTGGGCCGCACGGGGTGAGCGCTGGATGGGCCGCAAGTGGAATGGGTTGGCTCGAGGTGGGCGGGGCCGTTTATCTCCTGACCTGTGTCATCCACAACACATGTTAGTGAGTGCTGACAAATGGGATTATACAATATACACCATGCAGAGAATGGAAGGACTATAAAAGTCTTGATTTCTTCGTTTTTCATTTGAATCCAGGCAAAAAAAGGATGTAGCTCTCAAAGTCAGAACAATGTAAATCATCTCCGTTTGAAGTTTGAAGTCTCCAGCAATTTCTGTTTTCTAACAGCCATTGTGGTTGGTAGTACTTTTAGCAACCATGATATCAAGGTTCCACACCAGACTTGACAGCGTAAACCTACCAAATAATGCGCCTAAAACATTGGTAAGTTCACTGAAGAAATTACACCAGTTAATATTAGGCATTACTACTACTCGAGAAATCGTAATGTAGGGAATTAAGAGGATTGTGCATTTGTGCTTTTACTGAGCTGTGGAAAGAGTATCCCTGTCCAATGGGCCGTGATGGGTCGGCACGACAATAGCCCGGTTAAGACATAGCCCGTTTAGGCCAAGCAAATAAACGGGCCGTGGTGTGAGTCCAGGCATGGCTCACGACCGTGCTGTGCCGACATGGGCACGGTTAGGGCTAAATGGGCCGTGCCAACACGATTGACCCGTTAACCCGAGAAAAAGATAAAATTTAGAAAATTGTAGAAAATTAAGGAAAAATTGTAGAAAATTACAAAAATATAGAAAATTGTAGATATTGTTAATCATCAAGATAATTATTTTTTAATGACATAATGAGCTTTATTAACTTGTTAGATTACATGGGATGACTATCTCGTTAAAAATTTACCAAATAAAAACTCAACTGGAGAAAACCTTGGTAAAGAAAAAGAGTACAGCCTATAAAGCTTACTAGTGACTACATCCGAAGGAAAATATTGAAAATCCTATTCATTGATATCTAGATACAAAATTTTTAAAAGATTCTTCTAAGTCTCTATTCTCTGCAGTATGTTGGAGTTTTGATTCAGCTTGTTCCCAATCTTTGACGATCAGAAGGATTTCGACAATCTCGTTCGAGATACTTGTTCGCCACTCCTCGATTATTCTTCTAGATAGACTGAAGGCTGACTCCGAGGAGACTGTAGAGACAAGAACAGTCAACACATTCCGTGCTAATATGGATAGCACTGGATATGTTACTTTCTGGGTTTGCCACCACGAGAGGGTGTTCAACTCTTACTCGAAGCTGACGCTATCACTTTTGAGATAGCTTGATAGGTCTCAGGTGTTTTGCCGCCTTTCTCCTCCTAACCGATGTATACCTGCACGAGAATCTCAAGAAGAACAAAAAAATATTGTCCAATTGCATAGTCCCCACAGAGGTGCTAGGGGCTACCGGAGGTCTTTCCAAACGTATGGACCCAAACTTATTTTCGTATTTCTCGTATACCTCATATAATTTATCCTTAACTACTCTATAGTATGTACAATAATCTAAACTGGTAGCATCACTTAAAAGTTGTATACATTTATAAATTCTTGGAGTTTGGCCCTAGGATTCAAAATAAAGGTGAATGCATATAAAATAGGAATTTCCCTCTAAAATTTTGAAAACTTAGTTTTCATGGCAACTACAGCATCCCGTAGTACAGGATCATTTTCAAAAACCTTTAGGTGAGTGGTAATTTCAAGAATGTTATGAACAATTAGAGGAGAGGTTGGGTAGTATACTCCAGAAAAACAAAGTGTAGTTTTATGAAAACTTCTAAAAAAGAAAATATTTTTTCACCAACAACTCAATCGTCCTCAGTAAGTTCAGGGTCTCTAACTTTAGTTTTACTGAAGGAGCCATGAGATTGATGACCTTGGGTGTGAAGAAAAATAGATATGATGCTCTTATATGGCAATATATGTTTAAGCATAAAGCAAATAGAGTTCCATCTAACAGACATGTCTAAGGCAAATTTTCTAGGATGGACGTTCATTGCTACGTAAAAGCTCTTATATGTAGCTATTAATTGGTTAGAACACTTAATATATGAAATTGTATCCCTAAAAAATCAATACAAGCATTTAATATTTTTAAACCAGATTTAACAATAAGATTAATAATATGACAAGCACAACATTGATGCAGTATGAAAGATTGTGCATAAGTATTAAACAAAGGAGTAAGAATTTTTATAGCCTTAGTGTTTACATCTGTATTATCTAATGTTATAGAAAAAATCTTATCCGTGAGGCCAAAATCTTCTACAACTTTAATAATGCATTCTGCAATATTTTCAACAGTATGCGAAACATTAATTAATTTAAATCTTATAATTCTTTTTTATTACCCAGCCATCATTAACATAATAAGCAACAACACTAATATAACCCTCCCTAGCCCTACCACTCCATATGTCTGATGTCAAAACAATAGAGAATGTACATGTATAAAATATTTCTTTCAATTTTTCATAAAAGTTATTATAATATTTAATTAAATATCTAGTTGTGATTTTCCTAGATACAACACTAAATCTAAGGTTATGAGCAGTCCTAATATATTTTTGAAAAGCATCTACTCACCAAAATTTAAAGGTAAATATGATAAGCAATTAATCTACAAAAAGATTCTTGGGCTATCTCTGGGTTGTACTCCCAAGTACGTACCGAGCTGTCAGGGTTATATTACAACTGTGTTAAGCATATTTGTATTCCTTGCCTTCTTTTGCAGCTTGTAGCATGCCGTTGCAGGTGAACCATCCCACCTAAAGATTTTGCAGACAATTCATTACCATAATTTTACAAACAGCATACCTCACTGAATTCCCATCATCGTCGGTCTTAAACTTATTCTCAAAATTGTTCTAGACTCCTGATGTAGTAGCTCTTGTTCTTTTTGCACCTGTGCTATGGGTTGTGGATGCACTCTTTGAGCCAGCAGAAGATGGATCAATTGAACTCTGTGCCGCCGAGGCCGTCGCTTCGTCTACCTCTCCAGTTTGTTGTGGATGTTAATTTTTGGCAGATAGATATGCTTTTGAAAGGATTGCATATCATCCGCCATGAGGCAAAATTCAGATAGTTGAAAATCGTAGCTCTCCATTGAATCAGCTGCAAATTGAAATAGTAAAGTATAATTAACTTACTATTGAATCAATAAATAATAGCAAAAAAAAAATAAAATAAGGCAGCACTATTACCTCAATACCTCTTCTATAGATCTCAGAAATTCTTTGAAGATTTTTGAATTTTCTAAATTTAGCACAAATTTCTCACTAATTTTGCCAAATTTGCGCAACCGGACTTTTTTTTACAGCTAAACAGAGAGATGAGAGTTAGGTTTGAGGTATGGAGAATGGAGGCCAGATGCCTTCCTATTTATAGAAAAAATTTCTTTTTTAAAAATTTTTTGCTATTTTTTCAATTTTTTTATACCCAACGGTCACTATTTTTGACGGGTCGGCACGCTCATTTACGCCTATTGCCAACCTTACTAGGCCATACTGTGCTGGCCCGGCGTGTCACCCTCTCGGCCCAGGCAAGGCACGGTTCACCGGGCCATGCCGGCATGGCCCACAAGCTAAATGGGTAATGTCGTGTTTGGATCGGGCCAACAATAGTGGGCCGTAGGCCGGCTCGATAAGGCTCGGCACATTGGTCACCTCTAAGAAAGAGCACATGATTTATATAACGTCTTCTTACCTCTTGAAACGAATTGCGCAGAAGCAACTCAAGAACATGTCTTCCTTCACATTCAAATAATTCAATGATGTGCCTGGATTAGTATAGTCCACAAAGAGGACATGGCATGGCTAATGTAATGTAGAGTAAGGCTATGTTCTTTTTTTGCTGTGGCTAATAGTTTTTATCAACACTTGATGACTTTTGTGTATTCTTTTTGAGACGGTGGCAAACTACAGAGGCATGGACGTAGACGTGAATGGCACAAACGGTTTTAAGCTCTAGAAGCTATTTAAAGAAATGGCTTTGAGAAGTTACTGGAAGAAACCACTCTATTTGTTTTAAGCATGGTATTTTTCTGATTCACTTTACAGAATGACCGGGTTATGTTATCCAGTGGCCCTAAAAGAAATCTTCTCCAGTGGCATCGCGAGCGTCTCTCTACATACAAATACCATAGCCGATTAGGCATGCTTATGCTCTACCATTCGGGACCGCAGTGGCTAAAAGGAGGTTTGCCCAAGCAGTTCAAGCGGCCGAAATGCCAAATGACGCACTCCTCTGTGATCACTTGCACCATGTAGCAACAAAGTGAAATAAGTTTACCACTATATTCAAAGAATTACACTAGACAATGTCTCAGCACCCACACAACCGGGCTCCACAGTTTCTCGCCCAGGTCTACAGGAACCGCAATGCTCAACACTCAAATCATTCATGGATGTGAAAGGGCACTAGCAGGGAGAAGAAAAGCCCAATACCATATCATTTGACATCATTCATAATCATTCTCATATGCTCAACAAATGATATGACACATGTGGAGGCGGCGGCAGAGTTCCATAGAATAATACAACTTTTTTGTAAACAAATCCAACTCACAGCTGCCCCACGCCCCCAAAAAAACAACCACTGCAAGACCCTATAATTGGTTTTTTTTTTTGCCACCAGCCCAGCTTCAAAGAAACTGAAATGGAGCAGCATAGATAACAAAAAAACAAAGGCCCGCTGATCCGATAGCACCTGGAAACAAACCGACACACGCAGAAACTTGTACAACGGCGTGCCGTACAGTACCGGACCAAAGTTTTGACCAAAAATAACTCTTACAAAACAGACCAAGAATGAATGCAAGACACTGCAAGTGAAGAAAATACTAAGAAATTAACAAAGCTACCAGCTAGTGAGGGACATGTCCAACATAATGAACTTGGACGCCCTGAGCAATACAAAATAATCCGGTGATAATGCATTCGAGTGCCCTTTTGCTTAATGGATCCATAAGCAATCGAGCCTTGTACCGAGTGACCATCCGACCAAAGTTCGATGCATGCAATGAATGCAAGGGAAAATGATAGCACCCAGACCATAAGCATGCATGCCATGCCATGGAACCATCGTCATGGCAGGCAACAATAGAAGCTCATCTCACCTCCAGTAAGAAATGAAGGTGCTAGATGCCTTTAGCAAAGTTAGCAGGTGGCCAACTTAACCCTCTTTTCCGCGAAGTGAAAAGGGGCTGACACATGTACTGATGCATTAGTTAGTGAGGACCCTCCGACTCTGCTGTAAGGATGGGTGGACTTCTCCAAAGAGCAGGTCTAGACATGATGCAACCGAAGACCCAGACATGACACGTGGATGGATGCATGTGCAGACTCGAGACCAATGTGACGTCAACCTGAAACCGCACGGCTGATTGCAATCCTCACCCAATCAGCTGATTCTTTGACCAAAGGATCATCCGATGCTAAGCACTCCTCCAAAAACTGCTTGCTTGAGGTAGATTGACTGATCAAAGGACCAGCGTGGACACCCAATGTGTCTGCTAGATCTCCTAAGACGCCTATTGCAGTCTTCATCACAGTATCATCCCTGAAAAAGAAATCATTTTAGGGGAAAAAATCATGTCAATAAGAGAGCAATGCAGGAAAGAGAAGGTAGGCTCGACGACTTACATATCCTTGCCATTGTAAAGAGCATCAAGGAACTGAAGAATATGTGGGGCATACGGCATCAGTAATTGTGTCTTTGGGGAACTCTTAAATCCTTGAAGAATACCAGAGTAGGCCTCCAAGATTCCATTCCTTAATTGATTGGTGTAGTCAAGCATTTCATCATCAGCTGCAGTAGCATGCGCTGACAAATCTGCTGCACTTTGTAGCATGGGCATGGCATAGATTAAATACTTCTCAAAGTTCTCCCCAATTGCCAGTGCAATATCACCAAAGCATGAGAATATAGGTGGTTTTACAGATCTATGCAACTGATTGCTGGATAAGTCCTTCAGTAGCTGGGTCATAATGCCGTCGCAGTAGGGTAAAATTTTGTCCTCCAGTGCCCTGCACAAGTCACCCACAACACCCACAGTAATGGCACAGACCTGATACTCCTCAAAGTTCTGAAGTCCCATTTCCAAATACTGATAGAACTGCGCCATGTATTTCGCAAAGTTTGGACCAGCTGCATATGCCAATGCACCAATAGCAAGCATAGCTTCCTCATGCACTGTGGCATTACGACAAGCAAAAACTCTCAAAAACAGATCCATCATCTGGTCTGCATACTGCAAGAAGGAATACTTTGTTGACTCCATTCCTCCCAACTTCTGGATAATGACCTGCAAGCAACCACAAAGAAGGCCCTGCAGTTCGTTCCGCTTCTCCCTCTCATCAGTTGACAACTTTCCCGCCTCAAGTGTCTGATGGAGCTCCATCATGATCACAGGTACCAACTGCATAACAATAGGAGCTGTCTCCTCAGTGGAGCACCTGACAACTTCATTTAGAGTCTCATAAGCTGCAGTACGCAGCCTAGATTCTCCAGAATCCTCCCTGTGAGTAACCATAAGAAGGTTCTGAACAATATCTTGAAAGAAAGGGGATAACGGTGACGCGGATCCAGCATCCACATAGCCTTGGGCAAGGAAATAGAGTGCCCCACATGCCTTTTCTGCCACATTTGGGACATCCTTCATGCTTTGAAGCAGCACAGTAAGTATTTGCTGACAGTTCTCAGCCGTAATGATGGGAGGAGTTTCAAGCGCAGAACCATGAAGAAACTCGAATATTCTTCCAAGGGTCCAAGCAGTTGTGTCCTTCACATGGTTATTTGGATCCTTGATCAATGCAGACAGCATAAAATTCAATGCAACATTAACAAGAGGAGCCAGTTTATCAGCTGATGGACCCTCCAAAATGGAGCCAAAAGCATATGTTGCAGCCTCTCTATGCCTCCAATCAGGCTTTGTTATGTTTTCCTCAACAAAAGGCATTACAAGAGGGACAATATCATCCCCAACAGTCCTCGCCACCAGGCCCAAACAGGTTCCCCCAGCCATTGCAAGATTCCAGATGCCTTCATCCAAGTCTTGGTCTTCCTCCTGCTTGAGGAGAGTCTCCAACAGCATTGGCACCAAGGCAGGAAGAGCCTGCTTGATAAAATAGTAGCAAGGAACATCAGAGTCAGCTGTAAACTCACTGCTATACTCGTCCAAAATGTCAATTTCCTCATCACATATGGAACTCCAGAATTCAATGGCCTGCAGTGCAACTGACTCCTCATCTTCCTTCACAGCCTTTGCAGTGATATTAAATATGTCCTGCATGTATGTGGCCAGCTTATCGTAATAAGTAGACGAGATAGCCACCAAACACTCAAAGGCAGCCTGCCTTATCTTCACCTCCGGAGACTGTGTTGCTTCACAAACAACTCTCATGATATAATCACGCTCCATGTCATTCGAGAAGTTAACCTGAGCAAAGCCCAATGCATTATACAATGCTCGTGTGGCTGCAAGCCTCACATCAGAGTTCCCTTCAGAAGCATTCATACCCTGAACAACAGCCGTAAGTATTTTATTGACTTGGTCTTGGTCAACATCTTCTGGAGAAACCTCCTCACATAAATAGCCAAGTGTCTCAAGCGTCGCCTGCTTGACATTTGGCTGGACCTGATGTATGTTTGAGAGCAAAGATCCTATAAGCTCAGGCCATTGCTTCTGAGGAATCTCAATGCCAGCAACCTTTGCGATGACTTGAGAAGAGGTAGATCTGGCACTTGCAACAGAAGATGAGAGAGTTTGCAGCAGCAATGCTTTAATCTGTGCCTTGACACCAGCATCCAGTGCCAACCACCTCTGGAAAAGCTCATTCTTCCTGTGCTGCTCCTTTGCATCCAGCGCGTTCTTGAGAATCAAGCCAGCCAACCTGCGGCTCTCCTCAGGTTTCTCCTCCTTGGCCAACTCACTTGAGAGGGAGAGCAAGAAACCTGGGAGGTTTTGCTCCTGGAACTGCTTGAGGCTTTCTTCAGCATGCTTCCTAATCGCGCCATCAGCAGATTGCGCACTCAAGAGAATTTGAGTAACATCCAATGACATATTGACTCTGCGAGACCAATATAGAGGGAATTAGGTGCATATTCATGACATGGAAACCATACACATAGGAATGTAGCTCCTTTCTACTGTAAATTAAACAAGACACAGTAAAGTCCTCTATAATGTAAAGCCAAACAAGACACAATATAGCTCCTACATGATGTAAAAGTTAACAAGACATAGAGATATCTAGAGTTATTATTGTTAGACGTATATAATCCTACTGGTCCATAAGAACAAAATTTGTACACTTTGTATAATAGCAACACAAGAATCATGATAACAAAAATGCTAGTTCATTAATCATTAAAAAGGCATAACAATACACATGGAAGAAATAAACCATATCGAGACAGCATGATGAACAAGAATACGCTAATAGCCAAACAAGATGTCATAGAATCAAGAACATCCAATACAGCTTAGAGGTCATCAGTTGACTTGTAACCTATTGTGGACAAGATCATGTAATAAGTATCACAAAAGAGCAGCATAAGAATACAATAACACTTAAGCATGCATCATTTGCACTTAATCCCTATATACAAACCTCCCAGCTTCAGATAACTAAACTGTCAACTTCCTAGACTCTCAACACCGAAGTCCAAACACTAAAATCGAATGAAGCACAAGCAAGCAAGCAGGCACACTTACGCAGACACATAGTTAGTAATAATAAATTTCATTAATAAGAGGCCAACTGAAATTACCAAAATAGGAGCCGCCTATACAAAGCAGGGCATGATCAGACCTTGATGAAATTTTAGAAATAGTCTTTGACTTTCATTTGCAAGGTACTAATATCATATTTAACATGAATGGACATACTTAGAAGCTAGAGCTACACACAGTTCACAGTACGGCAACAAAAAAGGCAGGAACATACATGAGTCAGAAATACTTCGATCAATTCAACTCTACAGAAAATAAGACATGTGCATCCAACTCATCGGAGACTCATAGCCCACGACGCGCAACTCAACCCCCGCGCACCAACACAAGACCACCACATCATCCACCCAAGAATCTAACTACCTACACGGCGAAATCGCTTAATCCTCAGCCGCTAACCCGAGAAACCTGCCCAGATCTAGCATCACCCCCCAAACCGACGAAACACCGCCCCGACGCATCGAACCAACCGGCCATCGACGAATCGGGAGATCACAAACGGAAGCGAATCGAGAGGGTCGATCAAATCTAAGAGGGGGAGATATCCGGAGCGGATCAGGATCGGGCCCAGATCCGTTCCGGGGGGACTAGGGTTTTGACCTCTCACTTACGTCGTGGGGGGAGCGGGGGCCGCGCGGCGCAGGGGCGGGACGGGCGGCCGCGACCCGATCGGCGGGGCGGCGCGAGGGGAGGAGGTGGGGAGGCGGCAGCGGCGGCGGAGAGGGCGAGGAGGGAGGCAGCGAGAGAGAGAGGAAGAGGAGGAGGAGCGGAAATCAAATAATGCGGGGAAAAGAAAAAGAGAAGGGCATCTTTGGCCTGGTGGGACGGGAACAAGTTGGGGGGCGCGGGGTGGGGGGATCTCGGTCGTCTGATCTGCGACGGGCGGTTTCTGATTGGGTGGCGTTTTTAAAATTCTTTTCTTCTTGCTTCTCTTCGTGGGTTTATTGGGTCTGGACGCTATCGACTCGCGTGGCTTTTCAGGAGTCACGATTTGGTCAGAGCCAGTTCTCTGCGTCAGTTTTCATCGGTTACTATTTTCGGTTGTTTGAGATAATGAAAGCGTGCATTGATCCTAACTTGTAATTTACGTATGTTTTTCTTGTTTGGCAAAATTATCGCACTTTATGAGATTAGATAAATGCTCTATTTCAAAGTGTTGTGGCTTTTAATTTTTTGCTATAATATTACTATAGTGGCTGTTAGTTTTTCTGAGGTATTCAATTAAAGAAAAACAAAAAAGATGAAAAACACATTTACATCTTCACGAATAATGAAAAACACATTCCTCTACACTATTGAGCCTATTACATATTATATATTGGGCTAGTTACAAGTCTAATCACGAAGGGTTTAGGCCACCCCTACAACAGGACTCCCTCAACAATAAGCATGGAGGTTCCGCTGGATGAGCTAATGTGACCAAACTATCACAGCTCTCCGTCCCCCAACAACAAGCGTGAGGGTGACGACTGATGAGTCGATACAACTAGTACCTTGCAGCTCTGGAAGAGAGTTCCTTAACTGGCTGTAACACAAGTGTAGAGTGTACAGACAAATCATGTCAGCAGAGCAGGAGTGGTGCCGTCCCTCCGAGGCGACGCTTACCGGGCGGTCAGCGAATCCGTGCCGCCCCACCGAGGCGATGCCTCCTAGGCAGGCGGTAAAGTAATATACGGACGCAACCGACGGCGGGTGGTTGCATATGAGGTGAGCGACGAAGTCGGCGGTGGGGCGAAGTTGACGTGTGCGTCGGACGACGTCCTGACTGCGACGCGATCGAACGGAGTCTACGACCATAGCATGGTCGGACGAAGCCCATGACCACGGCGTGATCGAACGAAGGTGTACAACCACGAGGCGGTCGGACAGAGTCGTCTTCAGCGCGCGCTCTGTCCCCCCTCCCCCGGTTTGGACTGGCGTGGATGAAGTCTTCGATACACGCTCTGTCCCCCATCATTCGGATTGGCATCGACAAAGTCGGTAGCGGGGTGAAACTGACGTGCGCGCCGGATGAAGTCTCTGACCACCGCGTGGTTGGACAAGGTCTACGACTGCAAGGTGATCAGATAGAGTCTACGACCACAGCGTGGTCGGGTAAAGTCTACGACCACAAAGTGGTCAGACGAAGTCTACGACCACGGCGTGGTCGGACGAAGTCTTTGGTGCATGCGCTCTATCCTACACCATTCGGACTGGTGTCAACGAAGTCGGCAGTAAGGTGAAGCTGATGCACGCGCCGAACGAAGTCTCCGACCACGGCGTGGTCAGACAAAGTCTATAACCGCAAGGCGATCAGATAGAGTCTACAACCACGGCATGGTCAGATGAAGTCTTCGGTACATGCGCTCCGTCCTGCACCGTTCGGACAGGCGTCGACAAAGTCAGCGGTGGGGCAAATTTGACGCATGTGCCGGATGAAGTCTCTGACCACAGCGTGGTCGAACGAGGTCTACGACCACAAGGCGGTCAGACAGAGTCTACAACCATGTCGTGGTCGTACGAAGTCTTTGGCGCGTGCGCTCTGTCCCCTACTGTTCGGACTGGCGTCGACCAAGTTAGTGGCGGGGGGAAGCTGACGCGCACAACGGACGAAGTCTCCAACCACGGCGTGGTTGGACGAGGTCTATGACCGCAAGGCGGTCGAACAGAGTCTACGACCACGACATGGTCAGACGAAGTTTTTGGTGCGTGCACTCCGCCCCGCATTGTTCAAAATGGCGTCAACAAAGTCGGCGACGGGGCGAAGCTGACACACACGCCGGACGAAGTCTCCGACCACGATGTGGTTAGATGAAGTCTTCAACCGCAAGGTGGTCAGATAGAGTGTTTTCCATTGCCTCTCTCTTTTTTATATATATTCCATAGAGTTGCCTGGGACGTCCATGATTCCCAGCGCTTTATACTTCCCAAAGTACGCCAGGGCCGAAGCTGCACCGTGCTATTTTTTATACTCTGTAGAGTTGCTCAGGACATCCATGATTCCCAGTGCTTTATATTTCGTAGAGTACACCGAGGCCGAAGCCGCACCGTGTGATTTTTTTATACTCCGTAGAGTTGTCCAGGACAGCTAAGATCGTAGCGCTTTATACTCCGTGGAGTACATCGGAGCGTAAGGCCACCATCCGATTTTTTATACTTCGTAGAGTTTGCCCGGGATGGCTAAGTTCCCGGTGCTTTATACTTCGCAGAGTATGCCGGGGCGCGAGGCCACCATGCATTTTTTATACTCTGTAGAGTTTGCCCGGGACAGCTAAGTTCCTTGCGCTTTATACTCCGTATAGTACGCCGAGGCACGAGGCCATCGTGCGATTTTTTATACTCTATAGAGTTTGCCTGGGATGGCTAAGTTCTCGATGCTTTATACTCCGCAGAGTACGCCGAGGCGCGAGGCCACCGTGCAGTTTATTATTATTATTATTATTATTATTATTATTATTATTATTATTATTATTATTATTATTATTATTATTATTATTATTATTATTATTATTATTATTATTATTATAAAATTACGACCTAGAGGAGGTTGAACGAAGCCGACGACCACAGAGCAGTCGGACAGAGTCTATGACCACGAGGTGGTCGAACAAAGTCTACAATTACGTGGTAGTCGAATGGAGCTGACGACCATCGAGTAGTCGGATAGAGTCTATGACCGCGATGCGGTCGGACAGAGTCTATGACCATAGCATGGTCAAACGAAGTTCGGACTGCAAGTTGGCCGAACGAGGTGTCTATGACCACGAGGCAGTTGAAGATGACATCTACATAGTGCTTGGTGGAGAGTATGCGACGTCTTGTGGAGGTTGTGCGCAGACCGGGCGAAGTCCCCGTGAAGAAGTCGGCAAAGTCCTCGGTAGGGGCCGCGCGAAGTCTCCGCGAAGGAGTCAGAGGTGACATCCGTGTGGAGCTTGGCAAAGACCACGCAAAGTCTTGCGGAGACCGGGCAGAGTCTCCGCAGAGCTCGACGAAGACCACGTGAAGTCCCGCGGAGACCGGGCGAAGTCCTCGGTGGAGACCACACGAAGTCCCGCGGAGAAGTCAGCGAAGTCCTCGGTGAAGGGCGTGCGAAGTCTCCGTAGAGGAGTCGGAGGCGACATTCGTGTGGAGCTCGGTGAAGACCATGTGAAGTCTTGCGAAGACCGAGTGAAGTCTCCGCAAAGCCAGAGGTGCCATCCACGCGGAGCTCAGCGAAGACCACATGAAGTCCCACGGAGACCGGGCGAAGTCGTCGAAGTTCTCGGCGGAGGCTGCGCGAGGGCAAATGCTTTGTCCCCAAGTGTTGACCGTGGAGATGTCGTGCCTATTGGCGAAGACCATAACTTGGTGTGGTCAGAGGTGCCGCTGAGGTCACGACCGCGCTGTGGTTGTGGATGTTGATGCAGCTGGCATTGGGGCAAAGGCTTTAGGGCACGAGCTCCGTGCAGGATCCCTACCGCTGGAGAGGCTCAACATTCGTTGACTTTGCTCAGAGGCTGACTCCCTGGTATGGAGGCGACAACATGGGCATCGTGGTTGACGGTCGCACCGGCGTGGGCGTCACGGTCGATGGTCGGCCTGGCGTGCGCGTTGTGGTTGACGGTCGTTTAGCGGCACGGGCGTCGTGATTGACGGTCGGACCTATGCAAGTGTCATGGTCGACTGCGCGCAGGTGTCACGATCAACGGTCACACCACCGCGGGTGTCGCGGTCGATGATCGGTTCCGCCGCATCTCTCTCTCTCTCTCTCACTTGGGCACCGTTGTTTTCTTGTGCAACTTATTACGTAGTCCCCACAGACGGCACCAACTATTGTAGCATGGCTACAATAGTGGTTACAAGGTATCCTTCTCCATAGGATCCCCCTCCTCATACCCCTCTTGGGGGTTTATATACATGAATGGGGTAAGATGGGAATTTCCTCATCCCCCTCCTCATAGGACTAGATTTCTGAATTCGAACTCTCTGTGTATTAACGCACTAGTCTCATGTCAAAGCTAGTGTACACAGTCAAACAATGGTGATTATATAACCAAAGACGATTTATTACAATAATAGAATATTGGCTTTAAAGCCACTTAGTACCAAAGAGGCTATAAAACCTCATTGAAATACAAAACTCAACGTGAAAGCAAATAAATTAAACTCTAAAGATAGCCCACCAATTCACCATAGGCAATTGACTCAGGAAGCACAACCTAGACCTCTGGAAAGTCTTTATTGAATCCGCACGCGAAGTAGTCATACTCTCCTTTGGCGTCTTCGTACTCCTCTGAGATGATTCGTAGATTGTAAGGTGAGTACATAGAGTACTTCTTAAGTTTTAAAAACGATGGAATTATATGCAAAGCTTAACAAAGGAAGGGTATATGGTTCTTTTGTACAAAGCAATATTTTTAGTTCAATTACCATTATAGATTTTCAAAGCATTAGTTTGAAAAAGTAATTTGTAGTAAATGAAAATAACATAAATTTTCTAGTGAAGGTTCCAACCACCTACACTAGTAGACAAGTTGTATTCGCTAAGGTTCAAGAACTACGGGTTCCATCTATCGGCACTGACTCCATCTGTTAGAACACATACTTGAGAGTTCTAACCATTCTCGAGTTTCCCTACACTTGCCTTATTCATCGTCTAAAATTCAATATTACATTATTTTATAAATTACGCTTTCAAAATTACTTTATGTATTTAAAATGTCAAATATCGCTTTACACTACAACAATCCTATTAAGCTTTCCTTTGGTCATATCCATGCATGCATTATTTATGTTACAAGTCTAACTTGTGGAGTACATTTTGTATATTCAAAGGAGGAGGATTTTGCCACCGCTGAGGATCTCAACTACTAGACCGCTGCCCTAGTTGATTACTTGTGGTAGATCTACTAGGTCCACTACTAATATTTCTACTTCGTCTTCTGTTGTTTGCTTTTGTTGTTGGCATGCAAGCCGTACTTGTAAAACTGAAATCTACATAATAAAAATTGCGTGATATAGATGTTACTATCTTTGTTTACATTGATATGGATATCGATGTTCATATCTTTGTTTACATTGTATACTGGCTGTTCCTAGACTATAGTATGGATAATACAGAGAATCTGGGATTGTTATTCTCGGTCGGACAAGTAATTTGGAGGAGAAAGAGAGATTGGATTGAGGGAGAAGCAAGAGTTTCTGATAATTCGACGAGAATTTTCTATTCTGTTCAACACTCCAGAATACATTCATCGACTTATGTAAGTAGCCGAGGTTAACACACATTGGTCTTACAAGCAGCACGTACGCAAAGTCCTTTACTACTTTTCTAGTCTAATCACTCCACTAAACACATACACCAAGCCCGGCAGGTTAATTATACCACCACGAGATTGTATATTTGTACATACTCATCAAGTACGTACATACGTGCGTAGGTATCTAGCTACATGTACACTCGGTCTCCATTGCTACTGTGTTTGTCCAATGATCAATACTGGGAGGACGACGAGGAGGCGGCCGGGAACCGGGAGCCGGTGGCGAGGAAGCAGACAAGCCGGAACCCGGACGCGAGCGCGGCCAGCGCCAGGAACGCGAACCCCGCGAACCCGAGCCCCACTGCGATGCCGGCCTGCAGGCACGCCGTGCTGCTCCGTGATCCCCCCTCGTGCCCCCCTGACCTGCACGTCGCCGCCTCCCGCGCCGCCGCCGCCGCCGCCGCCAAAGCCATGTACCCGAAACCCTGCAACGATCACACAGATTTGTGATCAACTGAGCCCAAATTCGTCTTGAAGAACTATTTAAATTACTGGTTTAGTCGGTGGTTACCTGGTCGTGCCCGAAGTCGAACCAGAGCTGCAAGGGCTCGGGGAGCAGCGTGGCGCCCCTGGTCATCTCCCACACCGCGGCGCCGACCTCGAACACCGAGTACACCGCCACGATCGCGTTCGCCGCGAGCAGGAACCTGAACGGCGCCAGCCGGAGCACCGCGCCGTCGGTGGCCGCGAACACGGCCGCCGCGAGGCAGAAGCACAGCGCCGCTAGCCGGAGCAGCAGCAGCAGCGCCCCCAGCCGCTTCGCCGCCTTCCTCCGCCCCGACGCCACCGCCTGCTCGCCATTCTGCAGCGGCGACGGCATCGTCCCCGTCGTCGGCGGCCAACCACCTCAGCTGATCGATCAGCGCATGCGACGCTGAGGCGGAGCGTGCTAGTTACTTAAGCGGGTTGCAGGTAGCCTCCTCCTAACCTGAATGAATATATAGAAAGCCTCGTCGTGTCCGCCTGCCTTGGTCACGAGACCAGGGAGGCCGACGTGGCGTTAAGAGTAGTCGGCCTCCGACGAGCAAAAGGCGAAAGAGCCCAGCTGCCATGGCCAGGTGTGCCGACCGTTAGGTGTCGACATGTGAGGGCCTTAATGGTGGAGAGTTGCTAGTGTCCGGATGTCCGATCCAGACGCTAGCGCCGTACAATCGGCCATAATATTTTTTGTTCATCTATGTAATATTACTTAGCAATATATACAACAAAAAAAATTGATAAGAATATCAATATTGCACGCATAAAATCAAAATATTACATAAGTGAAATCAAAATATTACACTCAAAAAATAAAAAATGTTGCAACTAAAAATAACACCTACCTCCCATGGTAGGCACCGGGGGAGGGGGCAGCGTGGAAACTGCGGCGAACTCGTACGTGAAGATCCAGCCACCGTTGCTTTGGATCTGGCGGCGCCGCGCCCGAAGAGGAAATCAACGGTGGCGCCGCACCCGAAGAGGAAGACGGCGATGGCCGGATCTAACGGCGGACGGATCCGATCGCACCGCGCCAGAGAACGGCCGAAGAGGAAGTCAACGACGACAGCCGGATTCGCCGGCAACAGCGCCGAGGATGGGGTGGCTGGGCTCGTGGTCATCGCCTCATAGAGTCATGTTCTGTGTAGGAGATGAAGAGGGGAAGGGAAGGGAGAGAGTGAGAAAAGGAAGTGGAGTGAACTCAGTGAAGCTGTCCGATATAAACTCTCGCTCCGTACGTATGTACAGTATCAATACCCTTAATGGTGCCATCAATTAATATGCACTATTTCACGCTTGTGATATTATGTCTTTGTTTTTGTTGGATTTTTTGTTTTGTATTTGGCCTTGGCTTCCAGAACGGATTTTCGAACCTAAAATTATATGTGTCGTTCACATTAACGTTTATATTGTTTATCGTTGTATCTAGGGATGGCAACGGGTACATACCCGCTGGGTATTGCCAACCCATACCCGCACCCGACAGAGATAACTCTACCCGCCACGATACCCGTACCCGCACACGGGTATGGAAACTTACCCGTACCCGCACCCGCGCGGGTATTTATACCCGACGGGTAACCCATACCCGATGGACTAAATCATTTGTAGACCTCATTTCCACAAAAGCACAGACATTGCAGTAGTAATACCCGATCAGTGTAACCAGCTTAACCAACACAAAAGCACAGACAAAGCAGTAGTAATACCCAATCAGTTTGTCACCATGCTCAGCAATGTCTCCACAGTCCACAATAGCAAATTATATGCATCACAGCATCAGTGTTAGAGGACTAAAAACCAAGTTCATAAGTTATCACAACATCACTCGATCAGTGTTTTTGGCAAAAAAAAACCAAGTTCATAGCAGTAGTAGCAGACTTCTAGGACCACCAAGTAGTAAAACCAAGTAGTTCATAAGTTCATAAGTTCATAGCAGCATAGCAGTAGTAATACCAAGACATAAGTTCATAGCAGTAGTAGCAGACTTCTAGGACCACCAGTCCACCACAAAAGGAATAGCAGACTTCATAAGTTCAAAAGGAGATACATATTGCACTTGCATTACAATCAAAACTCAAAAGGAATAGCACTAGGCAGTAGGCTGATGAGGCGGCACAGTGTGGATTGAGATGAGGCAGCAGGAGGCAGGCTGATGGGCAGCAGGCAGCAGACTTGGAAAGTTGGAATAGCTGCAAGCGGATTGATTCAAAGGGCAAGCTCCTGCATGATAACATGAACAGATTTGCATGAGTAAGCATCCATTACAAAGAGCACAAATTAAAGGAAAAAAATTGAGTGATTGACAATGTTTTTTATTTACGAATATACAACACAAATATAAAACATGATTGACACATGCTAAGCACGATAACCTGCAGCCCCTCTTGTATATCTTGGAGGCAAGACCAAAAGGTAGCAAAGACTTGCTTGTTGTTCTCATCAACTATAAATATAAGTAAAGACTAAAGAGTTAGTTTTCGGACATACAAAGGAACTATGAAATGGACAAGAAGTCAACATGTATACCTTGGTATTTGTTCAAGCCAATTTTGAGCACATTAGGGCCTCCAACATCTTGGAAGTGAGTGCCTCACGATGCTCACTAAGAACCCTTCCACTGGTGCTAAAAGCGGATTCAAGCAACGGTTGTAACAGAGGATAGCAAAGATGTCCCTTGCAATCCTTCTCAAAGTAGGAAATCGAGTTCCAGCCACTTTCCACCAATCTAAAACTTTAAAGTTTGGTGTATGCATGTCCAACATCTCTTCATCCAAGTAGCGGTCAAGCTCAGATTTGAAACCCATGCTTACTGGCCTTCTACTTGCCACACGTGCACTCATAGAAAATAAGAAGTTCTCACTATTTCCAAGTGAATCTGCTGCTGGTTCATTCTTCCCCACATCCTCTTCCATATGGTACCCATGCATCAAGTCACCTAACAAGTTCTAGACCTCAAGAACCCTATCCTCACATTCTTGACCCGTGGTCCCAAGTAAATCCTCAAAACAAATCAGCAACACTACGGTCTTGAATCGAGGATCAAGAAGAGTTGCAATACCCATTAGCCCTTGAATATCTGTCCAATATTTATCAAACTTGGCTACCATATTAACTGACATGGCTTCTACTAAAGGATTGCCACAACTTGACCATTGCCTAATTTTCTTTCTAATCTCAGCAATTTGAGTAAAGTAAATGTTAGTTGTCACATAATTAGTCCCAGAAAATAACACAGTGATATCATTAAATAACCTAAGCCTCTCCACAACATCATCGGCAAATTTCCACTCCTCTTCAGTTGGTAAACAAGTGTACTGCTTATCAACACGACTTGCTCGTATGAAAGCAGTCTTGTAGGGCAATGCAATGCTAAGCATATTGAAAGTTGAATTCCACCTAGTCCTACAATCAAGTCCGATCTTTCTCTTGGCAACTTTCTCATCAATTTTAACAAACTTAGCTATCTCCTCAAACTTTTCAATCCTTTTTGGTGTGGCTGTCCAATAAGCTACACTATCACGAATATTCTCAATTGCATCTTTCAACTCATCTAACCCATCCTTTACTATTAGATTAAGGATATGAGCAGAACAACGCATGTGCAACAATTTCCCATCACTCAGCAGCTTATGTCTACCAATATTCCTAATAAGATAAGGGATTACCGCATCATTTGTAGTGCAGTTGTCTAGAGTAATTGTAGATAACTTCTCATCAAGATTCCACTCAACCAAGGACTCAACTAGCTCTTCACCAATGACTGTAGCAGTGTGAGGTGCAGGGACATAAATGAACCTACATTCGAATTATTATAAATGACATAAGTAACCAGATCTGAAATGAACTAGACCATATCTTAGTAAGCATGGTAATATGCAATCAGATCTGAAAGAACTATGAAATATGTAATTACCTCATGATAATATTTCTAAGAGCCCAAGATTCATCAATGAAGTGGGCTGTGATGGCCATGTAACCTCTCTTTTGGTTGTCAGATGTCCACAAGTCAGTAGTGATAGCCACCCTTGATTGAATTGCGGCCATATATTCAATGGCTTTCTTCTTCTCCAACTCATATTGCATCATAATATCACATCTGAAACAAAAAAAGGTTAGAAAATTCATTTATCATTAGGAGATACACAACAACAATTAGTAGTAAGTCATCGGCTGATGTGCAACAACAATTGGCTCTTATACCTTATTGTGTTCCTTGTCCCAATCTTGAATAATGGCTAAAGTGCACCAACAAATCTTCGAAAGCCAACATGATCGACCATGCTTAAGGGGTACTCATGTAGTACTATCATTGCACTAAGTTCTTGCCTAGCTATATCTTGATCAAAGGTGTAGTTCTCCACTGAAACTATCCCTGCATCTATTCTACCAAACCTCAAAGAAGATTGTGCCATTGTCTTTTCATTCAACTTGATCTTCTTTTGCACGCAAGACTTCAAATGGATACGAAGGTGGTTAGTCCCATTCCTTGACTCTCCAGAAAGCTTCTTGGAACAATAGTTGCATTTTGCCCGGACCGTGCCCCCAATCTCCACTTTTGTGAACTCTTTCCAAACAGCTGATGTGAGCTTCCTCTTGGAACCAGCCACAACTACACCTTCTTCTTCATCATCTATCTCAATCCCATCACTATCATCTATTCCAATTGGCTCTGTCTCTGAGTTATTGAAAGATTCAGGTTGAGGTGATCCAGAGATTGGACTTGACTCTAATTGTATATGTGAGCCTTGAGATATTGGACTTTGCAGCTGACTGCTACCATCACTCCCATTGGCTGCAGACATTTTTCTTAATCTGTACCAGCACATTGACATAAATCTCCTTAACAGCTAGTTAACATTGCACACTGAACATATGGATATTGATACATTTGATTGTTATTAGGCACATCACCATCTATTTGAAATAAAATTTTAATTGAGTTAATGTGAACTGTCTGATCCACAATTAAAAATTGTTACCATCTTTGTTGTTTTCTGTAGATCAATTCTGTGTGCTACTGTGAATAGGTGTTAGCTCTATGCAGTTTTCAGAAATGATAATTCTAACTTTACAAATCTAAATGGTTTGGACTTTGGATACTTTACAAATCTATGTACCAAAGACATTGATCAATTAGGCACCACTGTCTAAAGGGCATTGACCAGAGTTAATACTTAATACTGACTCATGTCATCAAATGTATATCTCATTACTGCAAAGTTTTCCTTAAGACACATTTCTTCTAGCAGCAAATGTATACAATAGGAGAGTTTCTGCCAATTCAAAAGTAGTTTCCCCCCTCTCTTGTACATTCTAATTATTAGCAATGTATATAATAGGAAATTGCAAGAGAGATTGAACAAGAACTTGATTAGTTGATTTACAATACATGAGCTACTGTCTACTAGAGAATACCCGAGGGAGCGACGAAGGTTCTGGTTGCGGACTTGGCGAGTAGCAGCAGCTATAGTCGTCGGAGACAAGGGCGGCCGGCGGGCTATCTCACCAGTCCTTGTCCTTGGCTTGACGAGGCGTCGACTCACGGCGGCTGCGGCTTGCTTCTTCTCGGCCACACCAACACGGCTTGCCTGGACGGTCTCAAGCAGTGGAAGCAACGGAGGAGCAGCCGGGGCAGCCGGTGGGTCGTTCTTGCTCGTGTCCTCCGGATCCGGCGGGTGCAGGTCGGCGTCCCTTGCGGACGGCATCGGAGTTAGAAAAAGGCAAAAGGACAGCAAGGTTAAGGACTTAAGGTCTTAAGGATGAGGAAGAGTATCACCGGCTGTCCTCGTGCGTGGTGCCGGAGTTCGCCGCCATGGATGGAGACCGTGTGCGGCGGCTAGCAGTGGAGGGAGACCGAGAGAGGTGCGGCGGCGGCTAGAAGGGAGAGGGGAGGCCGGATCGCCGAGGCGGGAGGGGACACCGAGGCGGGAGGAGACCGTGTGCGCGCGGCTAGCTAGGGGGGGGAGGAGAGGCCGGATGCAGGAGGAGAGACCGGGAGAGGTGTGCGGCGGCGGCTAGCAGGGAGAGTGGAAGGCCGGATCGCCGGAGGCAGGAGGGGAGACCCGGAGGCAGGAGGGGAGACCGTGTGCGGCGTAGATCTAGTGCGGCGGCGGCTAGCAGCGGGAGGGGGAGGGAGAGGCCGGATGCAGGATGGGAGACCGGGAGAGGTGTGCGGCGGCCGGCGGCGGCTAGCAGGGGGAGGGGGACGACCGGACGAGGCCACAAGGGGGAAATGGGGACGAGGCCAAAGGGGAAATGCGATATGCCGCCGTAGGAATGGGAAACGCTAGGGTTTTGAGAGCACTCGGCAGTCCGCGGTATATGGGCCATGGCCCATGAGCCCATCAGTATACGGGTATATTTTACCCACGGGTATGCGGTGCAGGTATTATCTGTAGTGCACTCCGCCTACCCGATGGGTAGAGGTTTTTGCCCATCAATATACCCGCGGGTGAAGATATCTATCCATACCCGCCTCCTTATCGGGTAAAACCCATCGGGTACTCGGGTTTCGGGTACCCATTGCCATCTCTAGTTGTATCAAAAAGTAAAAATAAAAACCATCAACCACAACTAAAAAAATATCACCCATAGCCAAAAACAATGCCTATCTAATTTTCCACATGGAGCACAGCTACACGGACCAACAAAGGGCTTGTTCTTTTCTACTGCAGCTTATAGCTTTTGGTTGAAATTTTTGAATTTTGGCTGTTTACGGTACAGATTACGGAAAGACAGATACTCACTTGTGATTTTAGCTAGTACAGATGTTGGACTTTTAATATTTAGATGGTTTAACTTGTAGACCTCATCTTGATAAAATACTCCGTTTGAAAGTTAGATACTATAGTAAAAATTAAAAATCATCAGCTTTTAACTTAAAAGAACATGTTCAAATTCCCCCTCTAATTTCATGGGACGTGGGCTACTGTATTCGTCACGAAATCGATAGGTCAAACGTAGACCGCTCTATGAACGTGTCTTTCGTTCGACGCGTCCCGGATTTTTTTTCCCCTGATGCAATCATTCTAATCACTATGCCCCGTCGAAGAAATATCAGTGCGATCTGTACTACCGGGCTGTAGAAATGTCAATGCGTGAGAAGGATGTTGCACGGCTTAGACCAGTTGGGCTCATGACTCGCGAGGTGACACCGTACCGGCCGGTCTGGTTGGCTGCTGCGGCGGATGCAGAATAAATACGACCCGGATTCACAGAAACATATTAACACATATTTACAGAATTATTAGAATTAAATTTAAAAATTAAAAATTAAATAAAAATTATATCATCACAGATAATACAAAAAAATAAAAAACTAAAAAAAAGACAAAATTAAAAGATCAAAAGTCAGAACATCATTGGAGCAGGGCCTAAAATCTGTAATGCTTGCTGCCGCCCTAGCCTTCCCTGCTGCGCTGTCCCCCCGTATGATTGGAAAGTGAAAACGACGGGTGATGTGGTGTGATCCCCGTGACAAACTGCCTCATCAGCTGCTGCTAAAGCAAACACAAAAGTGGTCTGCCGGATTGGTGATATATCGGTGGTGTGATTGTTTTGGTTTCAGTTTTTAGCTTTTTATTTATTTTTTACTATTTATAAATTTTGTTTTTTTTTGAACTTTTGGTTTTTGTTGAGCTTTTTTGCTGGTTCTTTTCTTCCCATATTTGTTTGTATTATACATAATGGGCTAACATATTATTTATATTTTTTATTTTTTAAATTTAATTATGCTAAATAAGTCTCTGTCAGCTACAATATTTTTTCAACCAGTTACAGTGCTTTTTACCTAAAAGCCACAAAAAAAGCCCAAATGATCACCACTATGTACAATCTCCAACCGGAGCGGTAGATGTAAATCCAACCGGACTAATTGAGAACTCGATCTGTTCCCTGCTCCGAAATTCTTGCGTTCCCGGTCGTGATAAATCGGTAGTGCGTAACAGGGTTTGAAATCAAATCACTTTGTGAACTGGTCTTTGTCGGACTTTGAACTTTGAAGCTAGAGAGAGACTACTGCCATTGGCTGGCAGCGGGGTAGCGGTGGCGAAGTCAAGTACCCAAGGATGTTAGATTAGTAGGCGCGTGAGCCAGCTAATCCCATGCAGCAGCGGATGCGCCCACATTGATTGGAGTGTGAAATGAGGTGTGGTGTGAAGTCAGCAAAAGCGATCCATTTCCGGGATGAGCCGGAGTCGCACGCTAGCTAGGAGGTGCTGTTGCATTGACGGCTCGCTTGACATGGATACGTACAAATTTTCTAAAATAATTATTTTTATTTAAAATTACAAATGTTGGATGATTTTGGCTAATCGTCTAACTATTGGTCGAGAGAAAGAAAGAAGGGGGAGAAAGGGAGAAGAGAGAGAGAGGGGAGAAGGAGAGGAAAGAAAAGAAAGAGGGGAGGAGGAAGAGGAGAGGAGAGGGAGGGGAGGAGGAAGAGGAGGGGAAGAGAGGAGGGGAGGAAAGGGAAAAAAAGTTGGAGGAATCTGCGCATCGACGACGATGAGTTTTTTGTATTTTTATATAATTATTTTTATAGTATGGTAGGATAGCAATTGAAATTATTAAAATTTTAGTTTAGAAACTACCGGCAGTTTAGTTGATAATATTATCGTTTAGATCACTTGTTGTGCATTTGAAGGCGTAATTAATTTTGTCAGTCACTTATAAATTGTAGAAACCTCGTAATTAGTATTCTTAATAAGCATCAAAAGATTTAAAATTGTTCGTGATGATTAGAATATGACACATTGATTTAAAATAGTACACGATGATTTAAGATTACGCATAGCGACTAAAATTGCACGCGACGATTTAAATAGCAATTGAGTTAAAAATTCACAGATGACTAAAATAAAATTTTGTCAGTTGCTTGTAAATTGTACAAACTCTGTAATTAGTATTCTTAATAGGCATCAAAAGATTTAAAACTATTCGTGATGATTAGAATAGGACGCACCAATTTAAAATAGTACACGATGATTTAAATATCATTTAAGTTGTAAAAATTCACAAATGACTAAAATACAAATTTGTCAATCGCTTATAAATTGTAAAAACCCCGTAATTAGTATTCTTAATAGGCATTGACAGATGTAAAACTGTTTGTAATGATTAAAATAGGACGCGCCGATTTAAAATAGTATGCAATGATTTAAGATTACACGTAGCGGTTAAAACTTCACACGGCAAATTAAATACATTTGAGTTCTAAAAATTCACAAATGACTAAAATAAAATTTAGTATAATTCATTTAATTATTATATTTAAGATTTACTTTTGTTATATTTGTAAGTAATTGTGTCATAATTGCTTACTTAAAATCGATCGGTAGATATGGCTCACGATGTTGGCGGTTCAGATTGGTCTTTTGGCTTGCTAGACCAGCACATCGACGCACAACACCATGCGAGACATCGTGTCATGCTTCTCGAGGGCGAGGGCGGGGACACCGAGTTAGGGGTAATCCGTACACAGACGCCCTGATGGGTTGGAGACTAGACCCACGCTGAAGAGACGAGTTTCTGTACAAACTATGGTATATTTTTTTATGATATTTGCGCTATGTACTAACTTCTTCGTACTTTGCAGGCTGAGCGATGCTGGCCTTCTACCTCTCGCATGGATGGTGGAGGCCACAAACAAGGACGTCGCTCCAATCAAGGAGGCTGGGGAGATCCTAGAGCGGTCACGACAATTCCCATTTGACCAGTCATTGCTGATAGTTCTGCTGGACCAGTGGTGGCTCGGGACGCACACCTTCCACCTCCCATTCGAGGAGATAGCCCTCACTCTACAGGACGTTGTGATGCTACTTGGCCTGCCTATCACGGCAGAGGCTGTCTCTCCGGAGGATGCACCTGCCAATTGGTGTGACAACCTGCTGGATAGGTTTCACGGGGTTCTTTTGGTCGAGGTCGAGGCAACGTACTACGTCTTCACTACGCAACAGAAGCATGGCCCCCATGCAGTGGCTTTCGTAATTTCAGGCATGTATGTTATCTATTTTCCTTATTTAGCGATGCATTATCTTTGAGATATGATAGACTTATTATTTTTTTCCATTTGTGCACATGTCGAGTGGATGGACCCGAACGCCAATGAGTACCAGGTGTCGTGGCACCTCAAGATATACTTGTTGTGGCTGTTCAGCTGGGTACTGTTTACCAGTAGCCACGATGACTCCGCCGATGCTCGCCTCATGCAATATGCGAGGGCCATCGCTGACAGGGATGAGAGGCACTATAGCTGGGGACCAGTCATACTTGCTGCAACATACCGTGGCCTATGTGACGCTTGCTGCAGGACGAGGATGACCCCTATCCTGACAGGTTGCCTCCTCCTGTTGCAGTTGTGGTCATTCGAGCGCTTCCCCCTCAGACGGTCGATGCTGCTCGACAGCGGTCCGTACCGTGCGGATATGTACCACGGGGGCACCGTGGACCGGCCTACCATAGGGTCCCTTTAGTGTCATAGGTGGGTACGTGCTCTTCTGAGTCTTTACTATACGTACATTACTGGTCATTCTCTATAACCACTATTCTGGCTCACAGGCACAATTTGCATACCTCTAGGTCACCCATGCGTACGACCACTTCATTGAGCATCTCGACAGCCACACAGCTGAGGACATGCGCTGGGAGTTGTACTCTGATCAGGAGATGGCGGATCACGGCCCCGACGGCCTCTCATCACTGTGTGTTGCGTGACTAGACATACTGGCTCACGCGGAAGAAGCTTGTCTTCAATGTGTTCGTCGAGGACTACGCGATGCACAAGGTGATGTGCTAGTTCGGCCTTTGCTAAACTGTTCCAGTCCCTATCGGGCCTCGGGTGCCTGACTCGGTCCACGCGTGAGTTACACACAACACATGTCCCTATAATTTTTCTTAGTTCTATTACGATGCCTTCTAATTACAATTGTACATTTCATAGGCATAATAGGAGGGGTGGTAGCGGGACAGTTTGGGCCGCGAAGATGGGGCACTGGTTGAACAAGTGGGCAGATGCACTCTAGGACTTCGTGTAGGAGGACATCGTGTATGGCCCTAGCTCATACGTCGAGTACCTATGTTGGTACTCTTCACAGACACTCATCAGGCTGGTGCATGTCGTTGACCCTCCCCCGCTCACATACCAGCATCAACCGACATGTACCCCGTACACTTAGCGCAGATTTTGGTGCTCGTGGTATGTACTCTCGTGTTTGAAAGTTCAGGATATGGTTACCATAATTACTCTTTTGAAACTTTTATGTACTTCTTGCAGATGGACATCACCGTTGAGATTGTGGGCGACACCAAGTTGGTCGTGGATAGGGTCACCCGCGGTTTGGAGGTGACGCACAATGAGCTACTGGTCCTTGCCCATCAGGTGTATGAGAGGGAGAAGCGTGTCCTCACCCTCACGTCGTGCAGGATGCTCTCGAAGGTGGCCATGTCGACGTGCACAATGAGGCCACCATGTCCTGCAACTCAGGTAGGAGGCTCCAGAGGGCCACGTGCATGGGCCTAACCAGCGCCTGACAGGCCAAAGGGTTGGCGTGGCCACGTGCCTACCCCCGGGCATCGACACCACTACCGCCGGGTTAGGCCAGAGGGTCAGGGTGGGCATGTGCCTACACACCACTGCCGTCGTCGTTCATGGACCCCTACCTATCACCGGCAAGTTACCCCACATTGTTTGGCCAGGGCGACTCCTGCGGGCATGGCAGTTGGCTAGAGGGCATGACCCACTTGGAAGGTACGTTTCGTCTCTTAAGGTTTATTCGTGTCAATATATTGCACGAATAAATAATACCTATCCTACAAAAATGGCGCACCGGTCAGGAGTTTACCTACCCCCCACGAAGATCTCTTAGGGGATGTGAGGGAGTTTTTCGCAGAGGACTAGGCGGAGGTCCTTTCTGCATCGCAGCTCAACAATCCCCCAGTTCCCACGCAGCCATAGGTGCAGTTGACCCCCGAGGTGTTGGGAGCATAGGTCAGCAAGCCTCCTGACCGCTTCACCCCGTTGGGGCCCAAACCCCGACACCCCGTGCTGAGGATGCCTAAACGGGGCCGTACAGGCGGCCACGAACAGGGCGTGGGACATTGCGATGGAGAAGGTGCTGCGGGGTGGTGTAGTTGGTGGCGAGTAGTGAATCTTCCTCCTGCTATATGTACTTTTTTTTTGATTGTATACATATTTTGCTTTGTGTTCCTCCGTGTACGAATTATCTATTGCAATGTACTATCATTTACCTTCATACTTACGAATTGTTGTTATTTCAATCATTTTCATTAAATTCTTTAGAAATTTTTTGTACTACAATAATGTACGACGGTCGAAAAATCTTATTGTGACTCTAACATATTTTAGACCATTCACAATGTACGAAAATCACAAATATATCAAATGACATTGCCTATTTTTTATGTAAAAAAACTACAAAAATATTTATTAAATGTATTACCTACAAAAATTCTCATTTACTCTCCCACAATTATTTCCAACAGAATAATACAATAATTACATTATTATTTAAAATCACCCATCCGTTAGGCAACTAGGGGAAAAGTCGTCCAACCGTTGGGCGACTAGCTGAAATCGCCTAACGATTGGGCAAAATGAGGCAAAAAGGACCAAAAAAATCATGGATATATTTATGTAATTCTAAATAAAAAAAACTAATTATTAAAAAACCGGGCACATACACTGGGGGACACATCATGAGGCTAGAGCCGATGCAGCAGGGAGAGTAAAGTGTCAAGTTTAGTTTCAGACTCTTCTCTTTACCATAGACTTATGGTCTTTTTTTAATTAATAAATAAATAAATGGTTTGTTATGTGACTTATTAGGATAGCCTTTTCGAAGCGGTTTATCGGTATTCAGTTCATCTACACAAGGGCTCGCGTTAGGGCCTGACGAGGATATAATAATCCGCAAATTATTATGTCATTATGTTCTTCAAGTATACCCCTTATCAATAAGGGAGAGGTTTCATAGGGTGGTCATAAGTCTTACCACAACCACTCCTTAGTCATAAGTTCTTCTACGATCGCACAGTCGTAAGTCCTTCTACGACCGTATAGTCGTAAGTCCTTCTACAATCATCTAGTCGTAAGTCTTTCTATGACCATATAATCATAAGTCCTTCTATGACCACATAGTCGTAAGTTGTCATGCGACCATCTTGTGATCGTGGAACTTTCTGTGACCAGTCCATCTCAGACTGGCTCATCTGCGACGATCTACTACATCGTAGGTCCGTCTGGCAAGGTGGTTAGAACGTGTGTTTATTCTTAATAATTGCACATAATCTCTCTTTGGCAACAATTGCCGCAAGATGAACAGGCCATCACATCTCTCTGACAATAACTTCAATCAGATGGTTATCACCTAAAGCGTTAAGGTGTTTTTTGACGCGGGACAACAGCCACCACTTCCCCAACTATATAAAGGTTGACGTCAAAGAGAAGAAGGGAGATCGGATGGGATCAGATCCAAGCAAGACAGAGCGCAAGCCATTTCGCATTACTTACTCAGCTATAATCAATTTTCTAAGCAATAGTCACATATGAAGTAGGGTTGTTATTCTCTCAGGAGAAGGCCCAAACCTGTATAAAAATTCCCCTGACTACTCTTTGTGTGATCATGGTTAGGTCTTCAAGAGTTTTCTCGAATCCAAGAAATCATAGTAAGATCGGTATTAAAACACTGACAGGACCGAAAGCCATCAACAACAGACATAAGTCATCAATCGCAGCAAAAAAAACCTCTCTTGGTACATTAGTGTAGCTAACAAGGAGCCGACTAACCCGTGAAACACTTCGTCCAGGGATCAGGGCGTATATTGGAATTGAGGGTGTTCTGCACCAGTGTTCAAGGCCATATATAACGCTTCCTTTTTGAACCAACCAACTCTGAATCTACCTGCAATCCTTAACCCCACCCCTTCCTCTTGTTCTCCGCCTCCCTTCCCTTTCTACAATTCTCCTCTTCTTTTGGATCTAGCCCCCCTCCCGTATTAGACTCATCGCCAGCAACCACTAGTGGTGAGCAGGAGGGGGACCCAACCAGCAGTAGTAATCTATAGATTCTTCTTTTGCTTCTTGTACAGCTTTGGAGCATGCCCCACTGAGCATCGTCCTCGCCATTAGCGGTGAGTTTCTTCCCCGGGGCTGGTGAGTCTAGTGCTCCCCTCCCCTCTTATATACTTTGTTGGATATTGATAAACATCATCCGGATGTTTTCTTCTTAACTATTATCCAAATTTGTGACCATTGGATTAAAGATCCAATGGCCATGAATTCTCTCTCACCCCTTCCAAAAAAAATCTCCCTCTCCTCTAAAAAAATCTCCCCCCTCCAAAAAAAAGAGGCCGTTAGATCTCTAATCCAACGGTCTCAAATCTGGATGATAGTCAGGGCCGGTCCAAGGATTTTAGAGACCCGGGGCGAAACTAGAAATAGAGGCCTTAGTATAAATATCTAAATATAAATCTACATACATACATACATACATACATACATACATACATATATATATATATATATATATATATATATATATATATATATATATATATATATATATATATATATATATATATATATATATATATAAATTTTCTCAACAAACACTTAATTAAAGAAAAATTCACGTCAAAGAGTTCATAGATATTACCTTAAAATTTCTTCTAACATTTCTAGATGCGAAGTCATTGATGATGGTATTGATATCAATCTCATCCAATAATTTCTTCTCAATACATAAAGTTGCCAAACCGTTTAACCTCTCTTGAGACATTGTTGACCTTAAATGATTCTTCAACAATTTCAACTTTGAAAAGCTTCTTTCAGTGATGCCCTTTGTCATAGGCATAGTAAATAAAATCCGATAAGCAATAGAAATATTAGGATAACAATCCGCTTCTCGACAAACTCAAAGATCTCCATAGCGGACATTGGTTTATCGATAAAGTCAATTGCATAACACTTAACTCAGAAATTAGATCATTTAACTCAACATCGGATGAACCATCTAGAGAAAGTTTCGCAAATTTTGTACAACATTCTTTTAATTGATTCGATCCAATGACTTCAATGTTGTTGAACTCATTAAAAATCCAAATATACTTCGAATGTTTGGAGTTCTTGAAATCTACTTTTCAATGAATTGATTGCCATATCAACCATAACAAAAAAATAATTAACTTCAAATTCCTTCTCGACTTGCAAAAGCGCTTCATCACAATCAATTTCATCAAATGTTTCTTCCTAAGAACACGCGACTTAAGCTGGAAATGATGGCTCTACATTCATTTGAGCTGTAATATCTTTGGCAATGATCATACTCAAAGCAAACCCTTCATTTCTATAAGTATTAAAGTATTTAACCATGCCTTCTATTTGTTGCATATATATACTCTACATAGTATATGGGGGGCCCCTGGATTTTGGGGGCCCAGGGCGACCGCCCCTCTCGCCCCCCCTCAGGGCCGGCCCTGATGATAGTTAGAAAGAAAACATCCGGGTGATATCTATACACACCCTACTTTGTTTGTGTAGGTGTATGCATGTCCTTCTCATCGTCACGGATCCACAGTCGTCGGAGTCCTACCGATGCACCACCGTTGTGATTTCTCCTTTCTTCTTCCCTATGTTTGAGGCTATCCCCTTCAATCCCTTGCCAAATACTTGGAGCTACCAATCATATCTGGTCGTCTTAGGGCCTTTGAAGCAAGGGTTGAGAACCGACGTCTTGCTGGTCTCAAGAAGCCAAGCGTTGGTTTAGGACCTGTTCTTTTTTGCTGTGGCTTATGGCTTTTGACTGAAATTTTTGAATTTTGGCTGTTTACGGTATAGATTACGGAGAGATCGATACTCACTTGTGATTTTGGCTGGTACAGATGTTGGGCTTTTAACGTGTACTACGTTTAACTTGTAGACCCCGTCTTGAGAAAATACTCCGTTTAAAAGTTAAGTACTGTAGCGGTTGCCAAAAACCGGGCGGCTTGTGCCCTGCCGAACACCCGCTTAACCGGTAACATTTACCTCCTCGAGAAAGGACGGAGGAGGAAATATTCATCGGGCAGGCTCGCGCGGTCTCCTTGTGAGCTACGCCTCCTGTCCCTCTTTACTGAAAGGTCTGTGCTGGTCTTATTATAATTTCAACTTAAAAACCAATAACTGAAAGGTAAAAGCTGCTAGAAAAAACCGCTAAAAAAGCTAATATGGTATTAGAACAAGACACTCGTCACTCTGAGAGTAACTGGTCCATGAAACTTAACACGCTATCCAAAGCCAGATGATCTGAGTGTGAGACTTGGCTAGCAATTCTAATAAATAGAACAACGGTAAAACCAAGTCTCGTAAAGCTCGGAAGAGCCTAGAGGTGAAAAGGTGCTTGAGTGCGAGTAGAGTGCTCACATTTCGTCTACGATAAGCATTCCCCGTGTAATTAGTTGCTCTTAGTGAACACACTTCACAAATACTTGTATTCAAATGGATGTTGCTCTGTCATGGGAGACGCCTCCGGCAAACTGTTATGCCAGGCCCAAAACTAGCTCCAACACTTTGTACAGCCCACTAATCTTAGATCACTTTGCAACAAGGTATCCCCCCAATAGCTTAATTGGCTCAGGGGCTAACATCATAATTTAATAGTATGGCCACATTCCAACCAGTTGCAGCTTTCGGCTATTAGCTTTTAGCTGATATTATATTATAGCGGTGATTATCTTTTTTAAATCATTTAATTAAAAAATATATAAAAAATTATTATATCTCCATAAACAATGAAATTAAACAAAAAAACAAAAGCAAAAACTGAAATTACAAAGTTAGGGTGTTTATTCTGATTTTTGAAAACCGAAAACCAAAAGACAAAACCCCACGGCACGGATGCCATGGCCAAGCACTTGCGTAAGATCAATCCCCTCAGCTTTCCAAACCGTACACATTCTTCCTCTCTTTTAAAAAAAGTGGTCATTTCATCTAAAAAAGCTGCACGCGTTGCGTTCTGAAATCAGGGATATATGCGAGTATGTGAAACGCACATTTATGCACTTGATTAGAGGATTTTCGGGGAAAAGCGAGAAGAGAGGCCAGATGGAGAAAGATCTTAGAAATAAAGTGTCTCGCTATTCGAAGAGAGAGGTTCGGCGTCGAAGAAGGCGGCGCAGGCAAGAGAAGACGCCATGACCATGGTATGGGGTGGCGTTCACTTCTAGCGAGTCCCTAAGCTTTGAGGAGGTTTGGTGCCGGTGTTGGTGCTTAATTCGGAGAGGTGATCACTGATTTGAGAGTAGAATTTAGTTTGCAAGACTACTACTGATCGATGTGGAGGCCGAGTACAGAGCCTGTTCTTTTTTGCTACAGTTTGTAGCTTTTGGCTGCGGTTTGTAACTTTTGAGCTATTTGTACGAGAGATTATAGAGTAATAGAAATTTACGTGCGATTTTTGCCAATATAAATGAAGTCAGTAAAGCATGTACTGCAAGTAACTAGTAGACTCTATTTTTTTTAAAAAAATACTCCATTTAAAAACTAATTACTGTAGAAAAGCCGAAAAGCATCTTCTCTTGTTACTACCACGAAGGGGAATATCACTGGCCGCTGTGGTTAGTGCAAGAAACTAGAGTCACGCGAGTCCTGTAAAAACGACAGCTACCTCATCTATTTTGCTCTTTAGACGTGTAGACCAATCAAGCAACGGGTGCAAATCTAACCGAAAGCTTCGTATGCTGAAAACCGAGACGTGAAAAACAAACCATTTAAATAGAGGCACATGATTTTCACTCAAAAAAACCATTTAGAGAATCCACATCAAAAACCGTTTAAAAAATCCACTTAAAAACCGTTACCGTCCCATCCCATTTATTTTGTAAGACTTTCAAAGAAACAAAAAAAAACAGGATCAACATTTTCCGCCTTGCATGCTCCTCTGTCATAGCAAATCTGATGCTCATTGCGCGACGAAACGATCTAAGACCATCCAGAGCTACGAAGATGGCAATCCCTAACAGGATCTCAACAATTCATCGCTCACGCGAGATCATAAAAATATCCTAGCGGCCAACCACCACGCAGACACAAAACAGAAATATCCAACTTCTAATAACGACTTTTGACTTTTGCTACAGTTTAAAAGCTCAATATCTGTATCAACCAAAATCGTAAGTATCTCTCTCCGTAATCTCTGTCGCAAACAGCTAAAATTCAAAATTTTCAATCAAAAACCATAAACCACAGCCATATCAATCAGGACCTAAATTAACAACTAGCTGGGCCTAACTGAACAAGTAACTTAACCAGCAAATATTCAATCAAAAACTTCTTTAGGTGGAACGTAGGATGATCCAGACCATGACCACGAAAACTGACAACAAGCATCCATCATAATGTCACCAAAGTACGAAGCAAAAACAACATCCATACTGGAATACATGTAATTCAGGGTAATCTAGCGGCGAGCATGGTGGCGAATATAGATAGGCAACGGCGATCTCTCTAAGTGGCCTTGTCGGCCTTGGCAGCGGTGGCGGCGGCCTGGCCCCTGAGCCGACCGGTCCTCCTTGCGGCGATGAGACCAACCTTCTGGCCGGGCGGGGCGTCACGGCGGACGGTGGAGGCATGACCAATGTGCTGGTGGTTACCTCCTCCATGGGGATGCTCGACGGGGTTCATGGCCACACCACGCACCTTCGGCCAGCAGTTCCTCTTCACGCGGTACTTGTGGTAGGCGTTGCCGGCCTTCAGCATCGGCTTCTCAGTCCTACCACCGCCGGCGACCTGGCCAATCATGGCACGGCAGCTGCTCGGGACAATCTTCTTGGCGCCAGAGGGGAGCTTGATCCTGCAAGAACAGAACAGCATGAGTAGCTGTACCCATACAAGACTATTCAGTCTAAATCACTTAACATAGTAAAAGTCGTCGCACGAATTCATCACAAGCATCAGGACATCTCAGCAACAGAAGCAAGAATGACAATCAGGTAGGCACATGTATACATTTAAAACTAAATACCCCAATAAAATGTAGAAACTAATTCGACATAATTACAAAACAATCACTAGCTCACAAGATCATCAGCATATACACGACCTCTAATAATCTTTTTCCTTAAAAGCATGCATCGGAAACAGAAACTGGATAACATAACAAGGTTTACAAAAATCTAAAGCTGTTTGTCCTGCTCGAAGGCCAACTCTAGGATACAACAGAAACTGAAACATCCTTGAACTGTTCAAGATTATACCATAACTAAAATCACATCGGAAAAACAGATCATGTCTAAACAAATAGCACACATCTAACAATTTGCCTTTGTCAAATCACCAAACATCTATAGCACACACACATAAACATTTTAGCCGTTGAATAATTACGAGAAATATTGTAAAGCACGCATATCCCAAGCGCATCGACGATAGGCCATACGAAGAGAGCATCATTTCCTACCACGAATCACACCACCCCAGATTCAACAATAGTTACTAGCACGAGTACGAGATCACCAGATCTGCCATGCCATGGGAGAGGATTAAGGAAGGGGGGTGGGTGGGGGGGGGGGACCTGGATGTGCCGTTGTCGGGGTTGTGGCTGATGACAATAGCGTAGTCCCCGGAGGCCCTGGCGAAGACGCCGCGGTCGCCGACGTGGTGCTCGACGTTGCAGACGACGGCGCCCTCGGGCACGGACCGGAGGGGGAGGACGTTGCCGATGGAGAGGGTGGCGCGGCGGCCGCAGTAGACGAACTGGCCCGTGTACATGCCCTCGGCGGCCACGAAGAGCTCCTTCTGGTGCTTGTACCGGAACGGGTGCCGGAACGTCACCTTGGCCAGCGGCGCGCCGCGGCCGGGGTCGTGGATGACGTCGGTGACCACGCCCTTGAGGTACCCGTTGCGCTCGCCGAAGTCGAGCGAGCGGAACCGGGCGGGGCCCTTGCGGTGGTGGGTGTGCGACTTGAACACGGACCCCGCACCCTTGCGCTGCGCCCGGATCACGCGACCCATCCCGGCAGCGACGGCGGCGGCTGCGGCAGCGGCGGGGAAGGGGAAAATGGGGGAGCTGGGCGCGGCGACAGTAGGAGGGAGAAGGGGGAGCCTTATATACCGTGCGGCGAGGGGTTTGGGGAGGGATTGCCCTAGGGCGGACGGTCGTGATGGTGGCCAGGGTGGGTTTGGGCCGTTGGATTTGTTTTAGGAGGGTGGTGGGGCCATGGGGTCAGTGTCTGCGGGTAGTGGGACCAGGGTGTCGGTGTCATGGGATTGCGAGAGAGGCTGGGGGAGTGAGGAGTGGACTGGGCTGGGATGGGCCGGAGTGAATCTGTCTGATGGATGGTCGGCCCATTTCATATAGTCCAGCTCCCGTGGGGGTGCCCTGCATAATATTGCATACAGGGCCAATTAATTGCTGACACGTGTCTCCTTCTAAAACAAGTACTTAAGGGATGTGAAGGCTAATTACTGGAGCGCTCGATCTTTAACACGAGGAGAGGCGAAATCTTAGGGCCTGTTTGAATGGATTAGGATTTTGTTAGTTAGGACTAGTTGTTAGTTGACTAGTAGTTAGCTGGCTAAAGATTAGCCTAGTCCTGTTTGGATCCAAGGACTAATAAGTACTACTATATCAGTACAAAGTCTGTTATACCTCTATGCATGGCGGTCTGGGAGGATTGGCGTGGGTATCAGCGTCTTTTTTCCATCCTGCTGGTCCTTTAGCCCTCATTAGCTGGGTTTGATGGACTAGTTGGCTAACAACTAGTTGGAGCTTTGGCTAAACTTTAGCCCACCCATTAGCCCTCCTGTTTGGATTCTCAAGAGCTAAAGTTTAACAACTAGTTATTAACCTAAGGGATCCAAACAGAGCCTTAAACACGTCCACGCCTTCTCCCTCGATTTAGATCATGTTTAGGATCATCCATGGGAATCTACGGCTACAATATTCTGCTCTTTTCTTTTGTTTCTTTGTTGTTTTTTTAAAACAATTTCTTATGATAGTTTTTTAAAACAAGTTATAGGTATTCGGTTTATTTATATAATTACTTATATTAAAACTAAAAATTATCAGTTATAATCACAAGTTATGAGTAACGAACTAAAAAGGACCTACACTATTACTAGTCAATCAATCCTCACGCTCATGGCGCATGCCGGCACCAATAGGGGAGGACCAGAACCATCAGTGGGAGCCTGGAAGGTCCATTCTGAATCGAGGGCGGAGCTCTGGCATCGCGACGTCCAGGTCGCCGGTCGGAGCGGATCGACCAGACCAGACCACTGCTGGAATTATCTATTGATCTCAAAAGGCCTTGGGATCCCCATGTTCCTAACAATTCATTTGGACCATACCCTGATCAACTCGGCTTCGACTTCTGACTTATTTTTACTATTCATAAGTTTCGTCTTTTTCTGAACTTTTGGCTTTTTGTTGAGCTTTTTTGCCGGTTCTTTTTTTCCGTATTTGTTTGTATTATACGTAATGGGCTAACATATTTTTTATTTTTAATTTTTTTTAAATTTAATTATGTTAAATAAGCCTCTGTCACCTACAGTGCTTTTTTCAGCCAGCTACAATATTTTCAGCCATAAGCCACGAGCTTTGCAGCCGAACCGATCACCACCATAGCATGCATTGTTGCCGCGAGGGATCACGAGACTTGTTTGTTCATTTCGAATTCACTCGTACCATTTGGACGCAGGCAAAGCCTGTGAATGTAGCGATGTTGCAATGGTGGGAGGAGGGAGAATCAAGAAGAATGCCTACCGAAACTAAACGGAGACCAACAACAAAGGTTACGTAAAATAGTATAGATAACGGCATTCTATAATATCTTTCATATCATCGATAGATGACACTAAAGACAGACTATACAATAAATTTTCTTTTTATATGTCTCTATAGACAGCTTCTTTATGACATAATATGTCGTATTTATCGTGTGCAGTCAACTGCTGCATGAGACACGGTCTAATTCTATATGCTCTTTCTATCTCCTCCACATCATCTTATATCCTACGTGATAAGATTTATAGACAGTTGACATCATATCATTATACATTGCGTAATACTACCCCACCACCGCTAATTAAACGGGATTAGGGAACTAACATGCCATGTGTCAACAATTAATTGGCCTTGCATGCAATATATGCAGGTCATGGGAGCTGGACTAGGGATAAGATCCTTCTATTTAGTAGCAACTTAGGATGACATAGTCTTAATGTTAACAGTGAGATTCAAAAGAGGACAGGCTTACGATTTATCTACATAAGTGTCGTAGGGGTGGCCCCCACCTAAGCCCAGCAGGCCTGTTAGGAGGTTATAAGAACCAGAGTAACATGCGTAATGACATAAGTGCCCCTAATGGGGATGTACGGATGTAAGGGCATAACTATAAAAGTATACCCCATGTGAATATATATATCAAGATGAGGGGGAGGGTGAGGCAGAACACTCCCACCTCTCCACTACCATCTCTCTCTCTGTTTGGTAACCACACAGATTGGAGCCGTCAGTGGGAGGGCGAGGACAAGCTCAAGACCGAAGAAGAAGGATGGCAGAAAAAGCCGTCGGCGAAGGAAAGAAAACGGTGGGTCGGCGCGCGTGAACACGGGCCGGCATCGGCGCCGAAGGAGTGGCGCGCGTAAGCGCGATGGTCGCGGCGTCGGCCTTTCGCGCTACAACGATCAAACCCGCCGGCGCCGTCTAACGACATCAACCCGTCGCGCTGCATCGCAGCGACACCGCCCGCCTCGCCGGCAGCCAGCGATCCGGCGGCGGGGTAGCCGCAACGGCATCCGGCGGATCGGAGATCGTGGCGGCGAGGGTCCTCGCACCGACCCGTCCGCTGGTGTGTCGGCGGCCCAAGCGGACCTGCGGTGGAAGGCGCCTACTAGCGACCCTCAACGCGTTCGGCGGGAACTAGGGGACCTTCGCGTAGCCGTCCGAGATATACAAGAGGCTCGGGGCAGCAAGCCGCACCGTGTCGCGCCGAGCCCACGCCGAGCGGACGACGATCGCGAAGCCCGCGTCTAGCCGCGTGCCGCGAGACGCGTAGATCCGAGTCCCGCCCGCGGCGGGCTGCGGCAGCGGCGTGGCGAAGACTTCAAGTTCCTAGCGTCACCGACCGCATAAAGGCGACACGGATCCTCACGAGTTCGATGCGGCGTGTACGAAACGCGATCGAGGCGCGGGCGAGGCGACACCACAGCGAAGGACTCCCCTACGCTGCAAGGAGTGGCGCTCTCTTGGTTTTTACCATAGGCGGGCTCCATCTACGGCGTGGGAGCGACTCGCGACCGCCTTCACAACAACTTCCAAGGACACTATGTCGGGTGAGTCGATGCGGACCAACTCTTCGCCGTGAAGCAAAAACCCTCGGAGCAGCTCCGGGACTACTTCAAGCGCTTCGCCAAGATCCGATGCCAAGTAAAAGACGTTAATGAAACCACCGTCACTAATGTAGCCATACAGGGCCTTCGTCCGGGCCCGATGGCCGAGTACAACGCACGGAGGCCAATCAAGACAGTCGCCAAGCTCTTCGACAAAATGGACGAGTATGCGCGGGCGGAGGAGGATGCGCGAAGACGCAGCATTACCGTCCTTGACCTCGCCCATTGGGAACGCCCGCGCGGCGCGGGCGCGATCCTCCTCAGCGTGGCGCGGCGAGAGCCCAGGAGAGGCCCTCCCCGAGGCGGCAACACCGGGGTACAGAAGGCTCTTCAAGGAGCGGGCATAAGCCTCGGCGCTGCCAGCGCAGGACACAGGCGGCCCATCATGTCCTCGACACCGAGAGTACCCGCCGAGGACCCGACCCCGCCTCACGGAGGGGAGACCGGGGATCGGAAGGCGGATTTGACTACGGCGGCCAACCCCATGCAGAACAAGAGCTCCTACACTATGGTAGGTGGTGCGAGGTACACGGCAACGGTGATCATTACACAAGGGCATGCGCCGCACTTATGGAGCTGCGGAGGGTGATGGCCGGGTCTCGGGCTCCGCCCCCAACGGAGAGCGCGCAGCATCGCACCGTCAGCGTCATCACCGGAGGCTCCTCCTCAAAAGCCCCGAGGAGCGGCCGCGAATCGTGGATGCCGCCCGCAACGCCACATTCGACTTAAACGGCGCGGGGTATGGGTACCCTCACCAAGACCTCTAGTCATCCAGCCCACATAGCGCGGCGGACGCGTCGAGCGCGTCCTTGTCGACGGAAGCTCGCGAATATCTTGTTCGCCGAGGCCTCGGCCGTATGGGGATCCTCGCGGCCGGCCAGAGCGGCCGGGAGCTCCACTTCAAGGCTTCGGGTCAACCGCTGCAGCCTTGGGCACGTGTCCTTCCGGTCACTTTCCGTCGGGAGGGCAACAAGGGTAACATCCGGACCGAGCGGGTCATCTTCGACGTCGTAGATATCCCACATCCCTACAACGCCACACTGGGTCGACTCGCCATCAACTCTTTCGAGGCGATCCCACACTACGCGTTTTTGTGCGTGAAGCTCCCGGGCCCAGAGGGTGTTATCACCGTCTTCGCGATCGAGGACTGGCGGACATGCCGAGGTCGGCGGCGCATTCGCATCGCCGGTGCATGCCCTCTCCGACGCTCGGCGATGGACCCTCCGCCGGGTGGGCGCCAAGCCTCGGCCGGGGCGGGTCAAATGGTGCCGCTCGAGCGAGAGGCGGTTGTGTCCATCGGCGAGGGCTCCCACCGGGTCGAGCGGGATCGCTCCGAGTGCTTGAACAACGTTGACATTTCGCATGGTCCCGGAGGACATCAAGGGCGTGACCGAGCGGCGATGTCGAGCATCGCTTGGCGGTCGCCCGACGCCAAGCCGGTCAAGCAAAGGCTTGGCGTATGTCGATGGATCGGCAGGCGGCCAAAGCAGAGGTGGCGAAGCTTCTTCGTCGCGGGGTCATCGCAAGGTCCACCATCGAGTGGCTCGCTAACCGGTGTTAGTCAAAAAGGCGGCGGGGCACGGCGTATGTGCATCAACTTCACGGCACTCAACAAGGCATGCCCGACAATTACCCTTGCCGCGCATCGATCACCGTCGGCGCCCGCTGCTGAGTGCGAACTCATGAGTTTCTGGGCGCTATTCCGGCTACCACCGGTATACATGGCGAAGACGGCGAGGAGAAGACCGGTTTCATCACACCACTTGGGACGTTACGCCGTCGAATGCCCTTTGGCTTGAAGAACGCGGCGCTACCTTCACTCGCCTCGTCGCTATTGCCTGGCCGCCCACTCGGAGAAAGCGTCGAAGTTTATGTCGATGGCGTGGTGGTCAAAACTTCGGCAGCTTGCTCGCATGGCGGGACCTCCGGAGACCTTCGACAACCTCGAAAGCGGGCATCAAGCTCAACCCGACAAATGTGTCTTGAGTGCGGCGGAGCAAGCTCCTAGGTTTCCTCGTGTCCGGACGGGCATCGGCGAACCCGACAAAGTAGACGCCATCCAGGTATGGAGCCGCCCAAGACAACAAGGAAGGTCGGTGGCGGCAGCGCATGGCGACACTAAGCCGCTTCCTATCCGGGCGGCGAGCGGGGCTTGCCATTTTCAAGGCGCTCGCGGTGCGATGGATTTCGTTGGGGCGGAGATTGCGCGAAGGCCTTCAACGAGCTCAAGCGACACTGGCAAGCCTCCCCTCTGGTCGCCCGGCACTGAGGCTCCCCTCTGCTCTATCGGCGCGTCGACCACCGCGATCGGCGCCGTCCTCGTCTTAGAAGAAGGCGCCATGCGTGGCCCGTCTACTTTGTCTTGAAGCCCTCCAAGGCGCCAAGACAAGATACACGAGCTTGAGAAGCTCGCCACGCTGCCTGGTCATGGCCTCCGGAAGCCGGCATTATTTCTCGCCCACCCGATCACGGTGCCTTCCTCATTCCCCCTGGCAGAGATGCTACACAACAAGGAGTCCACAGGGCGCATCGGCAAATGGGCTGCCGAGCTCGCTCCCTTCTCCTTCACGTATGCTTCACGAACGGCAATTAAATCCCAAGTCCTTGCGGATTTTCTCGCCGAATGGACCCCGCTGGCCCAACCCGTCCAGACGCACGATGATCCCGTCTGGACGCTTACAATCGACGGAGCTTACGGCGTCGTCGGCACGGGCGTAGGTGCGGTAATCATCACGCCCGAAGGACAGCGTTTGCTATACTCGGCGCGCCTTGCCTTCCCCGCCAACAACAACACGGCTGAATACGAGGCACTGCTCTTTGGCTGGCGGCTCAAAGCGATCGGCGCGAGACGGTGCTAGTCTGCAAACTCGCGCTGGTGGCCGCCACGTGGACAAGTCATATCAAGCCAAGGACCACGAAGTTGGCCAAGTACCTCGCGCGGTAAGGGTGAGGAAAGGCACTTTGGCGTCAACGTCAAGGCCATCCCCGCGGAGAACGAGCGAGCCGCGCGCCTCGCTAAGGCGGCCGGCAAAGAAGCGCCCACGAGGCGTTTCTGAGATATTAGCGCGGTGGCCATCGCAAGAAGACAACGGGACGCGGCACTCGTCCACCGCATTGGCCGGCCGGTGATTGGCGAGCCCATCTTCAATTTCTTGCAAGGCATCGCCGAGCCCGACGACCGCTGAGCCGGCGCTGCAAAGACCGCGCAAGGTCCTTCAGTGTTCCAAGGGATACTCTACAAGAGGGGTTTGCGCACCGCTCTGCGCGCCTCTCGACGGAGGGGAAAGGAGCTCTGGCGAGAGATCCACGCAGCGTGTGCGGATCCCACCGCGCCGAGGTCATTAGTCGGCAAGGCATTGAGCAAGACTTCATCGGCCATCGCCACCACCGACGCCCGGGACCTCGTCGTCGGTGCCAAGGGTGCCGATGGATGGCGCGCATCATCCGCGAGCCCCGACGAGCCTCAACCCCATTCCCGGTGTGGCCAGCGCGCGCTGGGGCCTCGACATAGTTGGACCACTTGCCCGAGGTCCGTGGGACCTCGGTTAAGTGGTGGTCGCTACCGAGTATTTCTCCAGATGGCCGGAAGCGGTTGCCCTGGCCAAAGTAACTTCTGCGGCCATACAGCGCTTCCTATGGAAAAACATCATATGTCGCTTCGGCATACCCCGGGAGCTCACGGTTGACAATGGCCTGCAGTTTGACGCCACCCTTTTCAAAGACTATTGCGACAGCATGGGCATCACCCTCCGATTCGCCTCGGTAGGGCATCCCTAGTCCAACGGGGCGGTTGAACGGGCGAATGGCGCCATCTCCGCCGCCATCAAAAAGCGCCTTGTCGGATTGCCGAAGGGCAAGTGGCCAAGCAAGCTTCACAGCGTTCTTTGGTCGCTTCGCACAACGGTAACGCGCCCGACGGGATTCACGCCGTTCAGGCTCCTTTTTGGTGATGAAGCGGTGACGCCCGAGGAAATCAAAGCCGGCTCGCGGAGGGTCCTCGTCCAAGCACCCGAAGAGGAGCACCGTGTGTCCTGGACCTCCTCAGCGGATACGCGGATGCGACCCACCATGTTGAGAAGTATGCGCGGCGGACAATGCGTACTCGGATCGCTCCATATGCCCGGGGTTCAAGCACGGGATCACGTTCTCGAGTAGCGCTCGGCGGAGACCGTTGGCAAGCTGGAGTCCAAGTGGGAAGGCCCGTACATCGTGATGGAGGCATTGCCGAAGAGGCGTGTCGCCTCGCCACGCTCAAGGACAAGCCCTCCGGCACATGGAGCAGCGGACATGTTGCGCGATACTACGCCTAGAAGCGGGATAAAGCAAGCGTGAGCCACCGGCCCTTTGTTATGCGATGCCCGCCCGCGCAAGCGGGAGTTCAATAAAGGTTCTTTGTTCCCGAGCATCCCTGTCGTGTTGAAAGCGAGAACAAAGTCTACGGACTTTAAATAAGGCGTGGCGTCGAGTCCGCCTCGCGCGCGAGTCTCGGACTATAAAGCAAGGCGTGGCGTCGAGGTCCGCCTCGCACGCACGATCCACGGACTTTAAATAAGGCGTGGCGTTGAGGTCCGCCTCGCACGCGCGAGTCTCCGGACTATAAAGCAAGGCGTGGCGTCGAGGTCGCCTCCGCACGCACCGATCCACGGACTTTAAATAAGGCGTGGCGTCGAGGTCCGCCTCGCGCGTGCGAGTCTCCGGACTATAAAGTAAGGCGTGGCGTCGGTCGCCGCACGCACGATCCTGAGACTTTAAATAAGGCGTAGCGTCTAGGTCGCCTCGCACGCGCGAGTCTCGGACTATAAAGCAAGGCGTGGCGTCGAGGTCGCCTCGCACGCACGCGGCCCACGGACTTTAAATAAGGCGTGGCGTCGAGGTCGCCTCGCACGCACGATCCACGGACTTTAAATAAGGCGTGGCGTCGAGGTCGCCCCGCACGCGCGCGATCTACGGACTTTAAATAAGGCGTGGCGTCGAGTCGCCTCGCACGCACTAGTCTACGGATTTTAAATAAGGCGTAGTGTCGAGGTCCGCCTCCGCACGCGCACGATCTACGGACTCTAAATAAGACGCGGCCGGGGCGCCTCGCGCGCGCGGATCACGGACTTTAAATAAGGCGTGGCCGAGGTCCGCCTCGCGCGCGCGAGTCTCGGACTATAAAGGAAGTCGTGGCGTCGAGGTCGCCTCGCGCGCGCTAGTCTACGGACTTTAAACAAGACGTAGCATTGAGGTCCGCCTCCGCACGCGCGAGTCTCCGGACTATAAAGGAAGTTGTAGCGTCGAGGTCCGCCTCCGCACGCGCTAGTCTACGGACTTTAAACAAGACATAGCGTTGAGATCCGTCTCCGCACGCGCGAGTCTCTGGACTATAAAGAAAGTCGTAGCGTCGAGGTTCGCCTCCCTGCGCGCTCTATAGAGTATAAACAAGGTGCGGAGGTCTTCTTCCCTTCGCGTTCGGCGGCAGGTAACACCAAGAATAAGGTACCACTTGGTTTTATTTCAAAAGCGAAGGGGTTATATGGTTACAAGGGTAAGAACCAGTACATCATCCCCCTGCCCTACCCGACCAACCGCTCAACCTTGGCGCGGTGCGACGAACCGTCTTGCCGTCGCCGTGACGCTGAAGGACCCTTCGAGCCATCGAGGAGGTCCCCTCCCCATGCGGCGTCTCGCCGCACGGTGACCCTCATTGCATCTTCTCGGCGGCCCCGGATCGTTGATGGAAGTTACGCAGCTAGGCCCGATGGAGCGGATGGCGTCCGACATGACCTCAGTGGCGGGAGGATCGATTGAGGTCGCTAGCTCATGGGTATGTCTACACCCACGAGTGTGAAGCGAGGTGGCGGCTTCGCACCAAGATAGCCGCGATGCTCGCCAAGCGTTCGCGCCACGAAGAGCAACGCGCCTCCTCGATCAACGGCGTCTCAGCGGGGCCTCGGCCCGTCGCGCATGTCCGCACTCGGCGCCACAGATCTCGGAGGGCTGGTTCAGACTCCATGGCCCGCCACGCGACACGGGCGTATTTTCCAAGGCGAGGCTACTCTCGCGGCAGACTCCGCCACCGGGCGTTCTCCCTTCTAGGATGGCGTCTGCCGCACGGCGGCGGCACGCTCCTCGGCCGCCGCGCGCCAGCCGTGGCCTCGAGTTGTGCGGCGCCATGGCGCCCTCCAGTAGCGAAGTTCTTCATCCTTCGCGGCGAGAGCGTTGTTTGCTTCACGGTCGGCTTCGAGCCCTCGCTCCGAACGGGCCTCGTCAAAGGACCGGTGAGGGCAAGCGCCCGCAAAACAACAAATCAGCGGCGTCGGAAGTACCTCACAAGCTGAAGCGCACATATTTACCCTCATCTCGGAGGCTGCGGCGCGGCGCTAGGAGTTCCCCCTCGCATGGCGACAACATCTCTCGGTCGAGGCCGTTGTCGCGCGCTCTGCTGCTGCGGTGAGGTCGCAAAATATCTCGGAGAGGAGGAAGTCGGCGGCGAACCCCGCCCCAACGCGCCAGATTTACCGAGGCCACGGCCACATCAACAGCAGCGGACACCTGCGGGGCACCCTGCACAAGGCTTCGGACTTCGCGCATACCTTCGCTACTCGATCCTTCGCCACGTCCGGGAGACTTCGTCTCGCCTGATGTTGGCAGAATGAGTGAGCAGATCGGAGAGAGTCTCGCGAAGTCAAGTGAAGAAAGGGACTCATGCCTACCTCCTGCGCCCCCCGTCGCGGTAGGAAGTGGCGCCGGTTCGACTGCCAAGGGGGAGGCGGGCGCCTCGGCGGTCGGTAAGGAGGCCTTCTCGGCCGCGCCAGACGCCGTAATCCCACGGCAAGGCCCCGCAACGGCGTATCGACCCCTAGCTGGCGGAGGGGACTGAGTCCAAGGGCGTTTCGCCTGCGGCGGCACAGGCGATTCTTCCGCAACAACACCAACTACGGTTACCGTCGCCCCCACGGTTTCCTCTGCAGAGGCGCCCTCGCCGCCGGCTGCGGTTGATAACGCACCATCAACCGTGGTTTCTCGCCGAGCAGCGCCACCCCGGGTTGGCGAAGTTCCATCTCAACGACGCCGCGAGCACGGGCTCGTGGCGTCGGCGAAGGTGCGGGGATTTGAGGCGCGCTCTCCGGCGGTGTGGCGAGCCCACCGCAGTCGCACGCCGTCTCGGTGTGCTAGCGCCGAGAAATGCCGGGTCGCATCTACGGCCGGGAACGGGCGGCGTCGCTAAGATAACACCTGCAGGCTATCACCGTCTGAGTGCGAGTCCGCGGGAAGCTCCTCCGACTGCGATCGCGCTCGAACGCGTAATGCCCGAGCCTCGCAGGTGCGGTTTACCCCCCCTTGCTTAGCCGCCTTGACTGCGGCCTCGCAAGTCTGGTGCTCCTTAAGCGTGTATGGGCCGAGGAGCACTGCAACCGCGCGCTTCGCATCTTCTAGCTGACCCACTGCGCAGGAGATCACGTCAGTCAGGCGGAGCCCAAACAGACACAATCGCGCGCGTAAAACGTGCTGGGCGACTTACAAGGAGCGGAAGGCGGAAGCAGACGGGATACGGATGGGCTGAACCCGTCCCCGCGGGGGCCGTTCTATCCAACATACTTCCCCCGGGAGGAGTGGCGCCACCCCATACATTGTGAACTCCTCGGCTAGGTCACGCAGGCTCATTCGACGAGCGACACCGACAAGACTCTGTAGCCTTTGCATATCGTCAATCTCCGCCTTCAGACTCGGTGTACTGTTAAACGAGATCGGCCCGCCTCGACATTGCATCCCGCTCTTGTCGGTCACGGTGTAATAGAACCACCGCCGAGTCCAACCGGACGCCCATTGCCCCGACGAGGCTCGCACGGGGAACAACGTCGCGCACGACGCCCGGAGCACAAAGTCCACACCGCCGAAGTTGGACACCGCCCCGTCAACCTTTCTGGGTCGACAGTGTGCGTCGTGCAGTGTGGCGAATAAGCTCGCGCTGGGACGCCACCCCTCTGTCCGCATCGCCCATGTGAAGACAGCCAGGCGGAGTATCGCGTGGGGCGTCAATTGGGCTAGCTCCAACTTGTAGGCCCGCTGGACTTCGCCCACGAACAACGTGGATGGCATTCGAAGGCCGGCGTCGAAGAACGCGACAAAAACAATCGCCTCCATTGCCCGGGGCTTCGGCTTCGTCTCGTCCCGACGGGGTAGGCGAGCCCCATCGCGATCCACGATCTTCCCCTCATCCACGAGTCGCTGCAGCGCCCCTTTGGTCATGCGGCTCTTCCCGACACGGAACAATGATGACCTCCCGAGTGCTCCATGGCGTTCCACCACTTGTTGGCGCGCGAGCTCCCCCGCGGCACCAGCTTGTACTCCCCGGAAGAATGGGACACCTCGCCCTGGCTAGGCAAGGAACCACTGCGGGGATGGTAGGTGGCGTCGTCATGGCTAGCCATCGCTCTTCGCGACACGGGAGGAAGAAGCAGGGAAAGGAGCAACTGGCGTGACAGTTAGCACGGGCGGAAGCAAAGCGGCAGATCAAAAAGCAAAGCAAGAAAGGGTGCCTTTACCTCAACACTAGCACCTTATAAAGGCCGCTCGCCTATCATATGGCTCAAAGCACAGACAGATCAAATTCGCAGCGATTCGACTGCCCAAGATTTGGAAAGAAGAACCGCTGGGCCTAGAGGGCCGTGCCGGGTAGGTGGCCAGGCAGCGCACAATGCCTCCACGCCTTCAACACGCGTCCAACTTCCCGGGGCGAGGCGAACGGCGCGCGTCACGCAGCACCACATCCCCGACGCACGATCGTGAGTCGCCACGTGTCCCACTGCGAATGGCGATCGCGACGACGCGACGGCGACTTTTGCGAGCCGCGCGTCGCGTGATTCACCGCCATTAAAAGCGCACTACGATCGCAAGGTCACAACAGCCCCGGCACAACCATATCGGCGCCAAGCTCTAATCTCAGCGAGGGGGCGAGCGCGCGCACCTCTGCCGACTTAGGCGCCACCTCGCGCCACCGTTCGAAGGGTAGGGGACGGAGCGCGCGCGTCTACCGAGCTGGCGCGCGGCCTCGCCGCTACCCGCTCAAGGGTAGGGGATGGAGCGCGCGACTCGCCGACTTAGACGCCACCTCGCGCCACCCGTTCGAAGGTAGGGGACGGGCGCGCGCGTCTGCCGAGCTAGGTGCCGCCTCGCGCCACCGCTCGAAGGTAGGGGGCGCGCGCCTCGGCGCGCGCCCGCCTCGGCCGTTCAAGGGTAGGGACGGCGCGCGCCTCGGCCGAGCCAGGCATTCGCCAAGGTAGGTAGGGGACGGGCGCGCGCGCGTCTGCCGAGCCAGGCGCCGCCTCGCGCCACCCGTTCGGAAGGTAGGGGACGGAGCGCGTGCGCCTCGGCCGACTTAGCGCGCCACCTCGCGCCACCCGCTCGAAGGGTAGGGGACGGCGCGCGCGCCTCGGCCGAGCAGGCGCCGACCTCGCCGCCACCGCTCGAAGGGTAGGGGACGGAGTCGCGCGCGCTCGGCTCCGACTTAGCGCCAACCTCCGCGCCACCCGTTCGAAGGGTAGGGGACGGCGCGCGCCTCGGCCGACTTAGGCGCCGACCTCGCGCCACCGTTCGAAGGATAGCGGGACGAGCACGCGCGCGTCGCCGCAACAAGGCACCTTCCATCCTGCACCTCGGGCTCCCACCACAAGCTTGAGAAATTCACAGCGCGAGGGACGGAGGGCCAAGGACTCGGCGACATGGCTTCGGCCCTGTGAAGCCCTTCACCATGAGAGGCTCCTGTCGTAGGGGTGTCCCCCACCTAAGCCCAGCAGGCCTGTTAGGAGGTTATAAGAACCAGAGTAACATGCGTAATGACATAAGTGCCCCTAATGGGGATGTACGGATGTAAGGGCATAACTGTAAAAGTATACCCCATGTGAATATATATATCAAGATGAGGGGGAGGGTGAGGCAGAACACTCCCACCTCTCCACTACTATCTCTCTCTCTGTTTGGTCTGTAACCACAACAATAAGCGTTTTAGTACTTTAGTTGCTTCGTTCTAAAAAGAAGTCGCTTATTACTTCACCCCTCTCTCCCTCTCAAAAAAATATTGTTTATACTCACTTGCTTATGTTCTGTAAGAACTAGAAACATGGAGCCAAAACTCGGAAATGCATCTGTTCACTTAAAAACGTAACCTTTGCCACGCTTGCATGTATTGATGTGCATGCCCATGAGAATTACAGAATTTTGGACCAATCCCCTGGAAGAGTTACGGCAATGTTGCTGCATGGATCAACATAACAACCTAACCACCACCGACGTCTCCAACATAAGCAGCTTCGACAAGCCATCAGTGGTATTGCAGTGCCGCCACTCCAGTGAACGGAAGCCGAATTGACATTTCATGGAGCCCAGATCCCTCTATGAACAATGGCGACACAACTCACCTTCTGCTGCTCTTGGCGAGGTACGAGGGTGCCAAGAAATGTCTTGATGCGATTTGATACCCTTGTCGACAATGCTACATGGAATGGAAGCGGCGTTACATTCCAAACTACCTTCAGCAGAGATTGTGGCGTGTGTTGCCACGGAAGTTTCCGCCAAATTTGGGTAACCAACAGGATGGTGCAGGGGTTGAGCCAACATGCTGTCTCACTTGTTGCCACGCTTTCACCCACCTGAATAATATCAACATATCGGTGCATATTGAAAGGCCCCAAAATTTCAAACAAATTTTTATGTTTTTCTCTGAATTTTTGGTGAATTTTTTAGCTCCTTCCAAATTCGGAAATTCCCGGCGTTTTTCGTTTTCCGTTCTCGGCAGTGTGCAACCCCCTTCTCGGTGGCGCCTTCCTCTTTTCCCGCTTTCCCCCTCCACCTGCGCCTGCGCCCGAGGAGCGCCGCACCCGTGGTTTTGCCTCCGCCCTCGCCACTCCGTCGCCGGCCGGTCGGAAATCAGCTGCGCCCCCGTTTGCACGCGTCGCCCTGTCCCCTCCCTTGGCCCCACCTGGCAGTCACTGTTGTTTCTCCCTCCTCCGTGCGAGACATCGGCGCCCATCTGGGCAGCTCACCTGCTCCCGCTCTCTCTCTCTCTCGCGCGCGCGCTTTAACTCGCCCCGGTGTACGGTCACTTCCCCGTCACTCGGGCAACCACCCCCGTCACCTCGGCTGTCCGCCCGTGCCGCGCCCCATCCCCTCTCCCCTTCTTTTTCTTCTCCTCCGCTGGAGCTTAAATGCCCCATCCCCACCCCGGCTCCTCTGTGCTTCCTACGCCCCTTTCACCCCTCAACTAGCTTCCTGTGAAGCTCAATTGCCTCGGTGAACCGCCGATTGAAGCTCTGCCGCTCTACAGCACCGTCGCCGTCCTCCCTTGAGTCGGCGACCCCGTAAGCCAATCTTTCTCCTCCCTTTTTCATTCTTCGATTCCTTTCGCTCAGAGCTTCACCTCTGTCCCCTGATCACTTTGATGAACTCCTCCGCCCAGGTGCGAGCCCGTGGAACCCTGGTGTCGAAGCTCACCGCTGACCAAAGTGCTCTTCCGTGGCCAGCCTTCTTGGGGACCTCCGAGCTAAAACCGCCGCCGCCATTGTGAGCCCCAAGTCCCGTAGACCGTGAAGACACCTTCCAATTAGCTAGAGGGTCGCTGGTGAGCCTTTGCGCCGCCGTGAGGCCAAACTTCCCCCTTCTGCCTCCGACCTTCACCGTTGATCTCCTTGCTCCTCTGAGCCCTAAAATGGAACCACCTCACCGAGAGCTACCTCCTAGTATCCGCCATTGCCGCCGGGGACCCTCGCTGTCGTCGCGAAGCGGAGGTCCTCGTGCTGCTGTCTTTCTCTGGCGCGAGCGGCGGGAGGTTGAAGACGACCCCCTCCCAGTGACGTGGCCTCATCTCCATCGTCCTCCCCCTCCGTTAGCATTTAAAGTCGGTCGTCGGATGGCGACGTCTCTCAGTCGTCCGATCTCATTAAACTCACCCCTCCGCTTCAACCCGATCTGACCCCTCCGCAGCCGTTTGATCTCACTTACTCCCGCTCATCCCGAGCGTTCGCTCACGCAGCATCGCCGCCATCCACGCCAGCCGCGTGTCGGCCATCCAGCAGCAGTAGGCGCGCGCGTCGGGCCTTCGGTCGCGCGCATGCTGGGCCGAGGCCGCGTAGGCCGAAAGCGTGCTCGGGCCGCACTGTAGCAAAAGGGCCGGCCTGACACTGTTCCAAATGAATTTCCAGGATTTTTCAATTTCCAAAAATCCAGAAAATCAAATAAAATTCTAGAAAATCACAGAAAATCCCAAAAAATTCCAAATTACACCATTTTGTTCATCTTGATGCCCTGAACTCATTTTTGACCCCCAATCCACCATATTCATCTCTGAAAAATTCAAAAATCCCTCATTTGAATATTAATGCATTTTACTCTTTTTTTATAGATTTATTTTTCCTCGCTTGATTAGGCTCAAGCCGGACTTATATTATTTTTGTGTGTTTGCACTAGTGTCGGAGTCCTCGGAAGCTGCAGAGCAAGGCCAAGATCAAAGCAGCATGGCTTACGAGGTTGCTGAGTTAGTCGACTACCAAGGCAAGTTGCAAGACCTTGATCATGATGAATCCCATGCCATTTTATTTATGTATTTATGATATTTGCATTATGATTATTTGTGAGTTGCTAATTGCTTAAAATAAAATGTTTAGAATGACCTGATATTTAGATATTTTCTACCACCAACAATTGCCAAGTTGGGATTTAGGGTAAGGGTGCTGTGGGACACCGTGAGATGGTCTTCGCCCACTACCTTGCCCTAGGGTGGAGGCTAAGGCCTTGTGAAAATGTAAGGACTAGACCCTTGAGCCGAGTAAGTGATATATTAGCCACTCAACCACCGGTGTTGACTAGTCAACCCTGGTTTAGTAGCTGCTCAACTCAAAGTGAAACCCTACATTGGGAGTTGGTGTGGATTGGTAGATCCAGACTGGACAACGATAGGTCTCCCCAGTTCGGGCTTGGCGTTCCGTGCAGGCCAACGGATACCCGACGCTGGGCGAGCTCCTAACCTATCGGGTAGAGCGTATACAAAGGATTGAGCAGTGAAACAACCCGGATCCTTAACTCAGTCATGAGGGTTAAAAATGCTTATGGGTAACGTTGGGCAACACTGCAGAGTCAAATAAATGGTATTCGAATACGTTGTGCTCCCGGTTAATGGAGTTGTGTCTTTGGGTGATTCCAGCAGCAAAGCATAAGTAGTTTTCACAGGTTTTAACATGTTAGTTGGATAATCAGCTTTGAATGAAAACCCCCTTATTCTTAAGGAGTAGTCCTTGGTTTTGGAATTTCAAAGATGCTTACAAATAAAATTGCATCCACATACATTACTACAAGTATACTCCCATCCTTTGGTGACCCGTGCAAATAGTTAAATTAGGGTTTCCCTTGTAACTTGCTGAGCTGTTGTGCTCACGGCTTGCAAAACCACTTCAGAGTTTCAAGATGCTGGTGAAGGACAGCCGGTCGAGGATGCTCCGGTTGAGCAGTTCTTCGACGAGGATCTGTGGCTCTAGGTCTCAATCGCGCTCAAGTTTCCTGGTGGTTGTTTTGTTGTAATATATTTCGGGCTTACATGCCCGCTGCAGTAAAACCTGGTTGTTAAACCCTATGTTGTAATATAAAGTTGGCTCTTTTGCTCTAAGCATGTTTGTGATGGTATTCTCTTGCTCGACGCTCCGTAACTAGCCATGATTGGATAGTTACGGAATGCCGGGTCCTGGCGTCCCTAGAAACAGGGGCGTTACACATATGACTAAATTCTTCATTCCTGTGTTTTATTTTCCTTTCACCCTGATCATCCGTACACGCTTGCTCACCATCTATTTCATGTCTCTTCAACAAGCCATCTACTTCATGCCATTGCAATGGTAGGGATCTTACATTTTACCAAATGGCATGCTAATTACTTCAATACTTCATGTGGACACAATTCAGATTTAGTGACCCAATATGCTACATCTACAGAACAATTTCTTACCTCGGCACATCGTTGCCTCAAAGAATTCGGTTGCCTCAGCATATTTATCAAACATCCGTTCAAGTAATGTAAACAGTGCAGAAATATAGTTTAATGCTTCATATGAACGGCAGGTCGCGAATTGCTACAGTTCATTTTGGTGATTTCTTTTTTCTCTATCATCAATACAGCCTCAGTATTCACCTGTGCATAGATAGCAACGCAAATAAGTCACCATTTGTCATCAAAGAATCAAGTTTTGCCAACACCTAATGCATAATCATAATAACTGGATGAGGAATATCATAACATCCAAGGGATAGATATACCAATGAAGCATGAATTAGTCAGGTCAGCTGATAAAAAACCAAGAGTAATTTTTAACAACAGTCCCCAAACTCTGGGCAGAGATTACAGTCCGAAGAAGATTTAGTTTTGAATGAATTCGAACCCTTCTTCCTGCGCAAGAGATCAAATTACCCTGCAAATCAGAAACTTTTGGCTCTTTAAGCAAGAAAAACTCAGAAACGGATCACCCTGCAATGATCTGTGCCTGTGCAAGATTAGAGCAGAATTTTTTTTCTTTTACAGCAGCCCACCCTTACAGAAACTCAGTTAAGGCCTGAATCCTGATCGACCGCTAAGCCCTAGGAGCAGAACTCACCCATGGTCGCGATGCATTTGGCCGTTGTCGACTCGTCGTCTACGCCGGCGCCGGCGCGGCTCGGCGGTGGATGGATGGGCGGCCGGTGGCACGTGGCGGAGCAAGGCCAACAGGAGAGCACTGGGCTACTAAACCTGACTTGGGCTGACACAGCTTCTTGGCTAGATGGGCCTTGGCCTGATAGTTATCGGGCTGTGCTATTATCGGCTTGAAATAAACCCACTCCAGTAATTCAGTTTTGTTTGAGAATTTTTGTTTTTACTCGAACAAGCTGATCGATATAGCCCTTTTGGAGAAACACTAATTTTTGCATAATTCTCGTAGGAAGCATGTGAAATTCACGTGGAATTAGTACGAAACGCAGCTAACAACGTACCCTTGAAGTGCGAATATACGATGTCTTTTTGTGTTTACTGTTGGTAACTGGCGATAAAGGTGCCGCCACATCACCAAGTTTGCTAGAAAGTCCTCCACTTTTCCATAATTACAAATAGATCTTCATTTTATATTTTTACGCATAGGTCCTTACTTTCCAAAAAAAACCCCTTCTTCACCTCGCACCTGCGTCGGCCGTCCGATTGAGCGGATTGCGCGATACAGGACCTTTGGGTCAGCTCCGTGTGTTCTCACGAACCTTCGCGTCACTTTCGTTGTGGCGCACCGCAACTAGCTTTTCCGCAGCAGCGCCCGCGTCCTCCGCTCTGCTACCTTCGCCTACCATCCCCTACCTCCTCCTTAGCTCCCCGCCCTCCCCCTCACTTCCTCCCCTGCCGTAGCTGCCACCACCGCTTCCTCATCCCCCACCTTCCATATTGGCCGCCTCGTCCTCCCATTCGCCCGCGTCGCACCCGCCGCCCCTTCCTCTTCTTCGCTCACGCCACCCTCCTCCTCTTTGCCTGCGCCGACCCAATCACCGTACACCTCCCCCCTCCCATCCTCTCACGGGTCACGCTCGCTTCCTCCCCTATCGTAGTTGTCACCGTCGCTCCCTCCTCCTCACCTTCCATGCTGGCCGCCTGGTTGGGATCTTGGCTTCTTACTTTTTTGGTTGGGTTCTTAGTTGTGTTCTCAGCCTGTTCGTTCGTTCATCGGTTCCTCTCCTTCCTTAATTCAATTTAACTTGCTTTCTGTTCTTACGCTGTTCTTTTGGTAGAAGATTCCCCTATTTACGACTTGGGTTCTTGCTTTTTTGGTTGGGTTCTTTCTTTTTTGGTTGGGTTCTTCATTTGTGTTCTCGGTCTATTTGTATGGTCTGTTTGTTCGGTCGTTTTTTGACCACGCTGGTTTGACCCGATCACATTTTCCGAACATGATGCACCGACCACGTTGGTTCGATCACATTGCACCAACCACGTTGAGTCAATCATGTTGCACCGACCATGTTGCACTGACCACGTTGCGCCGACCACATTGGTTTGCCCACGTTAGCTCACCCCACGATGTCTACCACGTTGTCTCGATGTTGTCTCACCTATGATGTTTCAATCATTAATATATGAGCAAATGACATCGTGCTAACGTCCAACCCAATATAATTAAACCCTGTCCCAACGGGCAACTTCCCATTGTCCCGATGCTCAGTCTGTCCTCCTACCTCTTCTGTCATTGACCAACCAGATCTACAGTGGCTGTACCGATTGTACCGATCAGGCATTCATATTAATAAACGATATTTAAATGATCACATGCATCAATTCTAATTATCGATATATTAACTTATGCCCGACTCGGTAAAATAAGCAGGGAGAAGGGTCTTCGAAGCATTACCCTGGCCCCAAACGACTGGATCGGGGTACTATCTTCCTTTCCTTGGCCGGATCTGACAAATTTAGTGGTGGGTTAGACTTTTCCCTCTTCTCTCTCTCTCTCTCTCTTCTTTTTCCTTTCTTTTCTCTTTTTCTTCTCTCTTTTTTTCCGGCCGGCCGGCTCTCTCCTGGCCTTCCTCTTTTTTTCCCACGGCCGGCTCCCTCCTTTTCTTTTCTTTTCTCCCTTTTCCTTTTTCCTCCACCGGCGCTTCATTCTTCCTTTCTTTTCTTCACTCCGTTCGGCGCTGTTCCCTTCTTTTTTCCTCCGTTGGCCGACTGGCGCCTCCCTTTTTCTTCTCGCACGGCCGGCGAATCCCTCCTCTATCCCTCATGGTCGGCGCTCTTCTCCCTTCCTCCACCCCGTCGGCCAGCTCTTGGCTCTCGTCGTCTCCTCGCTCAGCCACGCCCCTACTCCTCTCTCCAGTCGGGCGGCCCACTCCGGTCGCCTCCCCTCCTCAACCGGCGGCCCCTCCCCTTCACCTCCCGGCCGGTCGGCCCATCCTCCACCCCCGTGGAGCGGCAGCGGTAGCGAGAGCGGTGAGACAAGGTGCGAGCGAGGGGCGGCGCTGGCGGCTACCGACGACGGCGCGCGGGGGCGACAGCAACATGTGCGAGCTGGGGACGACAATGGCGGTGCAGCAAGGTGAAACGGCGGCGGCGGTGGCCGGAGGGCGACAAGCGACGACGCCGAGGCTAGCGAGCGACGACGCCAATGGGTGGCGAGCGGTGACAGCAACGCGAGGGGGAGCGGCAACACGTAGGTGAGCACGGGGAGGTGGCACCAGCCGAGTGAGCACGGGGAGAGAAGGTAAAATTGGCTTTTGCTTCTTCCCCTCCCTAGATCTCTCTCTTATAGGGCATAGAATGGGTCGAGCTGGGCCAAATCCGGCCCAGGTACTACAACATTGCTATGATTGTAGATATACAATTTTATTGAATCTACAACCACTAAATTATGCTTATTCTTATTTCATAATAACCATCTATTATAGCAATATTTACCGTTACACTGAAACCAAAACATACTATAACGCTACCTCTTCACACAACTTATATTGTGAGCCCATTCAACAACCCTATTTAACTCCTTTTATATAGCATCAATGATTTCATGTTCTCCAGATCTCCATTTAAATATACATGACTGTTAATCATAACAGAAAAAAACTCAACTTCTTCTACTAAAATATAAAAAATGGCATACACTTCTCTATATAATACAATAACGTACAGTTTTAATTTTCATCACTACTATACCACTAGACACAACTTAATTATTTAAAAGATTTACACTTTGTGACCTTTTCTATGTACCCAAATACATCATTGTATGATAAAGAGGAAATAGATAATCCTAATAAATACACTAAATATATATATACATTTATAGAAAAATTACATAAATACATACGATAACCTATTATTTACATCTACGACCTTACGTACCGCCGTGCACATGATGATAGTTTCTTTTAGGAGAGGTGCACTTGATTGGTTATAGTAGTCATTGTTAAGCCTTAGCAACTAAGAGACCACGAGATTAAATTTCGAAAAATCTACGAATAAACCTATCTTACATGCAGTTAGTGGACCTCAAACCTCAAACTGTTACCAGACTCAGACTCTCTTTTTTTGAGATTTTAACTTTTAATTCTGACCCACACCGAAGTCATGAGACGATTGAGCTGTACCAGCATGTCCCTCCCATGCCGGACGCCCTCTTGCGGAGTACCACCGTATGTCAAGACACCCCAAATTTAATTACGCATTAGTGTCAATGTCGATGCCGTACTCATTGTGTAATGTCTCAATGGACTTGCGAGCAATCGAGGAGAGGGCGGCGGCAAGAAGCGGAGAGCCACACGGCGGACGTGGGCGGACATGTGGTGCGACCATGCGCATACGATGGTTGTGGATGAGACACGGCATCGACCACGAGGACCCGCGCGTGCAGTGGCATACCTTGGCCGGTACCGCACAGACGCACCGCTGTAGGCTTACTGCTGAGGAGCCCACACCTCCACCTCATGCTTGTTCACGGGCGGCTATACTGGGAAGGTCGGGCCGTCATCTAGCGGCACAGGTCGGCGAGGCGATGCGAATATCGTGTCATTACGCAATGCAGATTACATTTGAAGCGATCGTTTGTTTCATCGCAGTGGACCGGATACATCGTATCGACATCGAGGCTAATGAGGCTATCGACATAGGAAGTCCAATCGAAGGCGGTGGGTAGGCTATATGCGCGACATCGGCGAAATGGCAAGAAGTACGATCACGGGGCTTGAGTTGTGGTCGCGAGATGGCGTTGTTGCTACGCGGTGGCGGGCGTGGGCGAGGACCACCACCTCCTCCGCGCCTCCGTCGGCACCGGGATCAAGACGGCCATCCTCGGCCTCACGCGCGGCCCAGCGGTTCGACAATTGGCAACTATTTGTTTGTGCACTCATTAACATTTATGTCTAACCACATCTTCGTCTTGCAGCAATTGCGGCGAGATAGCACGCGCTACGAGGCGGCGTCATCACGGAGGTCGACATCGCCCACGAACGGAGGGCCGTCCGAGAGTCGGGCAAGCTACGGTCGCCGGCCTCCACGCGCTTCGACCGCGGTTCGACAATTCGCAACTATTTGTTCATGCACTCATTTACCATTTATGTCTCGCACATGTTCGACTTGCAGCAATTGCAACGAGGATAGCACGCGGCTACGGAGGCGGCGTCATCACGAGTCGTCATCGCCGCACGAACGAGAGGGGCTGTCCGAGAGTCGGCAAAATCGCTCGGCCTCCACGCGCCGGCCCGGCGGTTCGACAATTCGCAACTATTTGTTCATGCACTCATTTACCATTTATGTCTAACAACATGTTCGTCTTGCAGCAATTGCGGCGGATAGCACGCCGCAGCCGCATCGTCATCACGGAGGCGGCAGACGGCGACCGCGCTCTCGGGCGGCGAGGCCCCACCGACAGCGCCCGACTCGCCGGACCAACGAGAGGCGGATGCCTCGTATCTCGGGGCAGTGCAGACCAACCTATATGACCGGGACAGTGGGTTGTGCCGACCTATCAAGGCATGACATCGCCTTGCAGTACATGGGGACTTCCCGTCGACATCCTCATTTCACCACCACATACCCGGTATGCACTAAACGTGTGTATTTCATTATGAACAATTTTTGTACTTTCCATTGTCTAATTGATTGTACCATCTAAGCGGGCGTAGGCACCTCCTCCGATTGGGTGAGCTCTATGCTTTATGACCAACCGTCATAGCTGTCTACAGTTGTACCCACCGCCGCCTCGGCCACACCCCTCGCGACGATCTTCGCGATGCACCCCGCTCCCTAGTAGGTTCACCTTCTCGAGGATCATATGCGCTGCATTGGCATTTACGAGATGATGAATGAATTTTTTAAATTGTGCTTTTGTAATATTTGTGATGTTTTTGAATTGCTTGATGGTTTGATGTTCAAAGATGGTTTCCAGTATAAAAGGGTTGCTCTAAGTTCTTTGATTTAGTACGGCATACAACCAACTGAGAGATGACAACACGGGGTAGCGGGAGAAGACATAGCTTGACTACACCCAAAACATCAACACAACAGTCCCTCGGCACAGCATCAACACATTCCGCCCTCGTGGCCTACATGCCAAGCGAGCCTCGTGCACCCACATGGAGAATGCGAGGGGCCGCCTCGGACGGGTGGCCATCGTGGTAGTGGCACGCACATATGCAGCTTCGGGTTCGCGCAGCAACATGTGGGATCATAAGAGCTTCCTATGTTGACAACCTCCTCGTTTCCCCTCTCGCGTTGCATCTGTTGGCGGAGCTCATTGTTCTCCTCATTGAGAGTCTCCATTCGGTACTCCAAGTCCATTATTCGGTCCCATAAAGTACCCACATAACGGTCAATATACCGTTCATGAGGAGGGTCGATCCAATGGAGAAGTCGCATTTCGCCATCTGCGAAAAATGACAGTAAACATGGAGGGTCCATAAGCAATAAAAAATGTACTATTAGTAATTTGTACCCCGGAGCGTGGGCATCGGAAGAAACGGCGCCCGCCATCGTTCGGCCCTTCCAGGACTGCTGCGACCACGTACTCATTGTGTCCGCATTTCGCCGGCCTGGCAGTGTTGCGCCGCGCCGGCAAGCAAGCGATGCGTGGTCCGAACATCTCCTCCTTTCCAAGGAAGGTCTTCCGGTGACCCATATCCGACCGCCCCTCATCTTCCGCCATGGTATGTTCTTTGTTCGATTCTGAGGTTTTCTCGCTACAACTTCATGGGACCTCTACCGTGCTATTTATATCGAATGGCGGGACAAAAGATTACTTGCCCAGAGACAAGACAAAAGCGCTCGGCTTTACTCGGTGAGATGACAACACAAGCCGACTTTACGCAGTGATATGACAAATCGGGCGGCTTTGCTCGGTTAGATGACAACACATGCCAGCTAAAGCGCCTACATAAAGACTACGATCGGAAAGCCTTCATACGAACATTTATTGCTACTCTGAAAAGCCTACATAGGAACATTTATTGCATGTAATAAAATTGTCATGCAGCATGTTATGAAGTTTATTTCTATTCACATAAGGTTATTATTTCGTGTGTTCGCATTCAATGATTCAGATAGCAAGTCATTTAACACTGTTACCAGACTCAGACTCTCTTTTTTTGAGATTTTAACTTTTAATTTCTTCAAAAATTAAAATAAATAGAATTTTTTTTGAAACGAATTCTCTAATTAGCTTCCTATACATAAAATCATATGGTCATTCATATCTACGTTTTTGCGCTCTGCTGCATCTTAAAAAAATACGGACAAAACCATCGGTCGCACAAAACAAAGTCTAGCCGTTAGTTGGTAAAGGTATACGTACGGTCATGCTGCTACAATTGCTCATTACCTCAACAGAGAGCGCACAGGGCATGTTTCTTGAGGTTTTAAAAAACTATTTTTCAACTTTTCTATAATAACTAACTTTCAAATACTACAAGTTAATTATAGTACACATTGCAACGACTTCATTTATATTAACTAAAACTGCACGTGAATTTTAATTACTAAGTGCTCTTTTTTATAAACAGTAAAAAAATAAATCGTAACCAAAAGCTATAAACCTAAAAAAAACAAGCCTTATTACTTCTGGCTATCACGGGACACGTCACTGACGCAGTGACACATCCCTCAGGTGCGTGTTACTTTCCTGCGTGTTTTACGGCCTCCGATGTCCACACGTCCCACTAATAGCCACACGCTCGCGTTCTTAACGCACCACAAGGGGTTAATACGACGTCCACTAAATTACCACTAAACTCTGTGGCATGGCAACTAGTTAAGTAGCGGCTATGAATGATCTCATGCATCATGGGTAATCGGTTAATTAACCTCAGCTAAGATACGAGCACCCTTCGTCTAAGTGGAACCATGATGCCCCCTCTCCTTTGGTTCCGTAGGGCTCACTATGAATTTCTTATTTGCACCGAAAGCGATTGCAGGTAAGACGCACATGCACACGCACCATACCTGCACACGTCGCGAGCAGAGCACATCCCCTTTGTACACGTCTAAAATGACGGAGTCTAAGGGTCATGATCTTACAAAGTTTCTAGCAGAACGTACTGGCGTATGCATGAAAGAAGATCTCAGGATTTCAAGTCTAGTGCACCAGCAGAGACACATGAAGCGATTGGACACAATTAATCCTTTTATATTAGAAGTGATTTTTTTTGTTTAAATTCCATTTCCATATGTTAGACCCCGCTTGGTTGGGCTGAAAAGCATCAGAACGATGAAATTTTATCAGAAAGGTAGCTTATTTAGTATAATTAAATTTAAAAAAAAATTAAAAATAGACAAAATATGTTAGCCCATTACGGATAACGCGAACGAATACGGGAAAAAAATCGGTAAAAAACTAAAAAAAAACCAAAAGTTCAGAAAAAACGAAATTTATGAATAGTAAAAAATAAGTTAGAACCCAGAAACTGAAATTAGCGGGGCCTAAGAGTACGCTCCAAAAGGCTTCAATAGGGTGGCTTTTTTTGTGGCAATTGCAATATAGCGACCTTATTTTTTTAGTATAATTAAATTTAAAACTATTTTTAAAAAGCCAGAAAGTTAAGCGGACTTTACGGTGCAGCCCAGCAGAGGCAGCGCGACGAGCTGTCCTTAGCTCGACAGGTTTTACAATCTGGCCCTGCCATGGAAGCGATGCCTCGTCCTGCACCACCTGAAAAGCGTCCGGATGTTTCACTGCATCTGGCGCAAGAATGCCTCTCTACTTAGACGTACGCCCTTCTGGGAGGATTAGATGGTGGCATTAACAAATTGGGAAGTTAATTTCTTGCTTGTCTGACTCGCTGTTAGTGTTACAGGGCGTTCGCACTGACTGTGTTTGATAAATTTTAGTTGTTGATGATAGTTTTCTATTAAAATAAATGATAGTTTTTATTAAAATAAATAATAATGGTTGAAAAACGATTTTAAAAAGCAGTATGGAAGTGATCGGAAAAGCAAATGAGAGATACATGTATGTGATATGAGTTAAAGGAGTAAGGTGCGTGATGCATCGGCAACCCACCATCTTATTCTCGAAATGAGATGGTAGCAAGAGAAGTGGAGAAACCAATTTGAAAAATAAAATGTCTATATTGATTTTTGATTTTTTTTTAAATAGAAGAGAAAAGTAGAAGTCAGTGCTAATAAGGTCCCAGCGTCATGGCAAAAAAAAAAGTGATATGCTCTAGTGGCTATGATCTCTACCGTGAACGCCTGGCCTTCTTCTCTAGCTAGTGCTCTTTACCTTGTGCTGTGATGGGGATGCAAGCCTATCGACCAGCCATCCGATTACCGCAAAAGAAAAATAAAAAAAAAGGATTATGGTGATAAGAGGGATAGAGTCCTGGTTTTCCTTCTTAATCCCGATTTGCTGAGAGGTTATGGTGGCGACGGCGACGAGGGCGACGGCGACGGCCATGGATCGATCGACGTGGGATTGGTTGGTGAAACGGGCGGCACGCGTACGAATGGCAGCGCTCGACGAGGTGCCGTAGCCGGCGCTCACTGACGAGCGGTCAGTCAGTCGTCCGCGCGAACCATGCATGCAGAAGGGCCTTCGTGTCAGTCCGTGCTGTCGAGTCTCTCTCCATGAATGATTTAGCTCGTGTCTGTGTAAGGAAAGTTGTGTAAAGTAATTTGGTACCACTCGAGGTGCTGGGATGCATGTAATACATTAAGGTCCTATTCATTTCGCTTTGTACCTCTGGGTTGTGGTTTATTTTTTGCTATTTCTAAATTTTATCTTTTTTAAGTTTTTTATCGATTCTTTTTTCTTGTATTTATTTATATTATTCATGATGGGCTAATTTATTTTTCTATTTTTTAAAAAAATTAATTATATTAAATAAATCATCATTAACCACAGTACAATATCAATCAATTATAATGTAATTTTAGTTATAAGCTATATTTTTTTTGGCCCAACTAAGCGGGCTATAATGCGATGTAAAAAAAGTTGTGTAAAATAATTTGGTACCACTCGAGGTGCTTGGATGCATTGTAATACATTAATGCCACTAGATCGGCGAACCAGTGGCCAGTCCAATGTAGCGCCAGCGGGGCAAAGTTAAAATTTCAACTTTGCGTGTGTTATACAGGTATGTTTTATTCCGGCTTCAAGTTTTAACTTTTAATTTTCAGAAGTTGGAATAAATACATCGGTTTATTAATTTTGCCTTTTTTTCTGTTTTTTTTTCTTTGCATTATCCGTGGAGATATAACTGTGCTTGTTCTTATTTTTATTTTCCTTTAATTAAATGACTAAAAAAGCCGCTAAAATATAATTCCAGCCAAAAATCAATAACCGAAAGCTAAAAGCCACCAAAAAAACCGGAATGAACCGGGCCTATTGTATATAGTTGTATACGAGACGATATGTAACCAACGCTGATCTTTGATTTTGCGCAGAATTTTCCGTGCGTGCGCTCTGAGCTCGCTTAATTCCACCCTCTTTCGAACAAAAAAAAAATGCATATAGCAAAATCGATGCACAAAACGTGATCGCTGTTGGCTTGCAGGCTCTGGGAATCCGACTGAAACATGCATGATGACGTGCTGATGGCAACCAGCGCAACGAGGCTAAGTAAAGAATATGTAGAGGATGACTTGTGCCGTAATTCTGCCGTTTCTGTGAACACACATAGGTGGCCTGGTAGCCTACGGAAGGAATAAGAAAAAAAACAAAAGGGGAAGAATAATATGTCCAAAACATTAGTGTCATCAGAATATGAATTTGCTTTTTCCAGGGAGCAAATGTGGGTCACCTTTTCCATTATATTAAAAATCTAGCAAGAAGCATTGTCAAAAAAGAAACAGCCGGAACAGTGGTACAACGACAATTCTCCAATAAATTCTCCAATAAATTCTCCAATAAATTTTCCAGGGAACAGTGGTACAACGACAATTTCCAATAAATTGAAGTTGGAACATGAAATAAAAAGCATACGATATCAACGATGCAAGATGAGTAAGTTTTACACATGAAATAGAAACATGTAATATAGGATTCACTTCTCCGTGACACATCGGTAACCAGGATTGATCGATAATATGACACAGAAGAAAAACCGTGGGTAACAAAGTTGTGGGAAACAAGTGTAACGATCGTGGTGACCACTGGGCACTGGCCCTTGGGGCCTTGAACAGTCACCAGAGTCCCAGAAAAACATGGTAAAGCAAAAACAGCCAGGGTCAGATAAAGGAAAAGATGAACAGGAGGACAGTAGCCAAACTTGTCGTTGCCAATCACTGCGGCACGAAAAGAATACGATACACGCTAAACCCTGCCAGAATTTGCTGAATTGTTAGTTCTTTAGGCTGTGGTTTACTGTTTTGGTTTAAAATTTTGAATTCTAGCTTCGTAAGAGAGGGTACGGAGAAAGACACTAGCTTGTGATTTTGATCGATATAGATGAATTCGGTACAATGTCTATTACAATCGACTTATAGATCCCGCCTTAAAAAAGACATGTCATTTAAGAACTGGTTACAGTAGCAAAGCTAAAAACCACAAGCAACGGGACCAAAAGAAGCCAGCCTGAACTCTATGCTGTTCCAAGCAATGTCCAACTCCAGCATCTACGTACTGTATCCACTAATTCAGAGTGCAATTGCACATCACAAATTTCAGGGCAGGCATAGTGAAGTCAAAGGAGGATTGCAGTTGCACACATGGAGATTTCAACAGAGCACTCGATTGGCACTGAAGCGAGAAATTTCCCGTCGTCGTCGCACCGATGATGACCGATCAATCCTGACGATGGTGGTGCATGCTGCCACTGCCAGAAGAAGAAGCAAGCAGGGGCTCTCCTCTCATCAGCACAGCCCCAACACGTGAGACCACAGCAGGTGATAGGGACAGTAGAGAGGTCCAACACAGCAAAACAACAAACAGAAGCAATTCAGAAAAAAGAGAGGAAAACTAAAGAGAGGGAGAAAAAAATTTAAAAGGGTTTCTTCGTAGTGGGATAGAACAGTGCTGCAGTGTATTTGGGAGGAGCCTTCCAAAAGTAAGATGCCAAGATAAAAAAAGGTGGTGGCTGGTGAGAGGCCACCCCCCAGCCCAAAGTGGACTGCAGCACAGATTGCAAGCTCGGTGGCCTCCACATCAGAGCTTCTTCTATGACTTTTTGGCTGCCCCTGCTGAACCTCACACCAGAAAATCATTTCCATTCTGCTAAGGAGGCCTTTCAGAGGAAAAAACAAGCAGCTCTCTACAGTAATGGAGAAGTTAGGTCCCAAAGATCAAACAATTTCCTATGGCCCTACTGTTCTGGAGATGTGGTCGCTTCAGAACACTCTTGTGCATGCAGGCAAAAACTACGCATGAAATGTAGACTTCAGCGTGGATGATGATAGCAAAAGAGAAACCACTCGCAACGAGATGGATGATCCTGGATTGTCAGACATACCAAGTATATATATAACTATGCCATGCACAAAAGGATCAGCATGTCCTAACATCCCGCCCGGCCACTAATCAATCGTTCTTCATGTCAGCAGTATAACACAAGTGTCAAAGGGTCAAAACCTTTCTCAATCAAGCAAAACGGCCATAATTTGAAGGTAATTTAGAGTTGGAGCTAACGGAGCATATGTTTTCCTGACAGCACCGAAACATTCAAAAAGATGATCAAACTTTAGGCAGAGCTGTACGATCAGCACAAGGGTGAACAATCGTACAAAGCTAAGGTAAGCTTAGGACTACAGATTCACAAAAAAGATTGCCTTCAGCTGTGGCTCAAGCAGCTCCATAGATGGACGCTTCTTACAAGGACAGGTTTGTGCAGGCACTCAAACAGTAGTAGGTGTGTGCTGGGGCGTGTCTGTGCTACGAACTTGTAAGATCTTTTTCTGTGCCTGCGATAAATGGCTGACAATAAAGGAGGCATGGAGTCCTCTGTGCCAGTGATAATGGCTGACAGAAAGGCTCATGCTTTTCACATCAGGAGGAAAAATAAATGGAAGAAACCAGATAGGGACTTTACGAAGATTCCCATTTCCAATGGTAAGCAACCAGTTAAAATTCTAGAATAAACCAGCCGTTTCACGGACTACAAGGTGGAATTTTCATTGTAAATTACTCCAAGCTAGGGCATTTTCAGACACTTCCGGCCAAGTTTTGCATACTGCAAGCATACGCCTATTATATAGAATATTCTTTGAAAAGGGAGCAGAAATAAAACTCACCAAGTAATTGATTCAGCCAAAAAACAGCCGGTTTTCAATCTAACACTGCTTACTGCTTATATTTCTCTCAACAGTCAGCAGTTGCATGCCAGGTTAGTTACAGGCCATTATGCATGTGTGCCTCAGGCCTCAGCAAACACATTACAAATATACTTCATTTATAATCCCAAATAATCATGAAGCTCTGCTACATAAACCAAGAATTTCTAAATTACAAAGCATAAAAAAGTCGCCAACTCAGAGAAATTCTACCATGAGTAGGATAATTCTCCTTTGGGTTTCCAGAACTTTCACACAATCACTCCCAAAACATAAGTGAATACTGAAATCAGTTAATCCACAAAGCTTTTGTTGAAAACAAAAACACAAATCTCGTACAGCAAGAGCATCAGATATCTATCCAGTTTAATTATATGTCTGTAATTCGTCTGATTAATCACCAAAAAGAAGATACTATTTATAGTTATACTGTGCATGGTGGTCTACAAAGCACCAAAAAGTTGATAAGCACAACAACTCTCTTTCTCGAGAAACAAAAAAGAATCCCATCAAAGAAAGTAAAGGAAACAAGTAAGCAGCAGCCTATACCTTCAGAATCATCATATTATTGTAAGATAGGTGAATATTTTGTACAAACATAAAGTTAAAGGTCTAAAATTAATTGTTTGCGCAAAAACAACGCTTGTGTTTGAATTTTAAAGTTTACCAGATCGGTATTGCCAGTGACAGATTTTTTTTATTTAAACTGGTCAGTATTTTGTATACTAGTCCAGTATTAGTTTGCAGCCACTGGTAGCTAACCGGTTACCACCGGGATATCATTATCATATTAACAAATGAAGACAATAATAATAATCGTAAACATCCTATGTCTATTTCTAGAAAGTATGACCACAGCTAAGATGTAGGAAGTTTCAGGTCGAGTTGTCAACAAGACAAATGGTGATCATTTAGGCTTATGGCTGAAAATCACTGTAGCTGATCGAAAAAACACTGTAACTGACAAATGCTTATTTAGCATAATTAAATTTTAAAAAATTAAAAAATATAAAAAATATGTTAACCTATTACATATAATACAAACAAATACGGAAAAAAAAAGAACCGGAAAAAAGCTCAACAAAAAGCCAAAAGTTCAGAAAAAGATGAAATTTATGAATAGATAAACCGGAAGCAAAAAGTGAAGTCCAACCGATCAGTGCCTAGTTAATGAATTCGAATCACGTCCAGTATTAACAAAAAAAATTACATGAATGACGCGTAAGCATTAACGCGTAATTTTACACGCACTAGCAACAATGAATTCCACACAGCAAGAAAGTGGACGTCCTACCATGCACACCTAAGAAGTTGCAAAATATAGTATGCGCGCAGCATGAGCCAATTGAAAAAGCTACTTTTACTAGTTGGAAGCTGTGGACAACCCAAATGATGGAATACAGGATGATCTTTAGGGGAGCTCCAAATCACACCCACCACCTCACGTGACCCCCAAGAGCCCCCTCTCCTGCCTATAAATGAGAGGCAAAAGCCACCAAACCATTAGGCATCCAAGAACAAAGTGGCTTCTTCCTCCTCTCCCTAGCTACTAGCTTTCTCCTCCAAACAGACTGGAGTTCATCAAGGATCTCATCCTGAAACTGGAGCCCACAAGCACCCAGAGGAAGAAGAGCAAGAAGACCGGCTCCCAGCCGATACAAGGTAGGAGCGAGCAGCGTTAGGGCACTGTCATCGTATCGCAGGGGTCGTCGGTATGGTGACAGTGAGAGAAGAGACACGCAAAGGGCCATGGACAGAGCAGGAGGACCTGCAACTGGTATGCACTGTCCGTTTGTTCGGTGAACGTCGTTGGGATTTCGTTGCCAAAGTATCAGGTTTGAGGGGTGGGGGATCCGAAAATTAGGTAGCTATGTTTGAATCCTTTCGCGCAAAGTCGCAACGAGAAATGCCACCTTCTCTAACCCGGCTCTCTTCTTGCTTCACCCCACTGTGATCTCCACGCAGGACTTAACCGCACAGGCAAGAGCTGCCGCCTCCGGTGGGTCAACTACCTCCACCCTGGCCTCAAGCGTGGGCGCATGTCGCCCCATGAAGAGCGCCTCATCCTCGAGCTCCATGCTCGGTGGGGAAACAGGTTTGATCCAAAAGATAACCAAAGGAACAGAGTGATATGTAGCTTTCTCTGCTATCACGAACGATAAATTTGGTGGTTTCTCTTCCATAGGTGGTCCAGGATAGCACGGCGCCTGCCAGGGCGTACCGACAACGAGATCAAGAACTACTGGAGGACACACATGAGGAAGAAAGCGCAGGAGAGGAAGAGGAACATGTCACCCTCGTCGTCCTCGTCTTCACTGACGTACCAATCCTGCCATCCGGAGACGCCATCGTTCATTGGAGTAGACGAGCAGGAGCTTCACGGTGGCAGCAGCAGTGGCTGCATCACAAGCATCCTCAAGGGCGCCCCTGCCGACATGGATGGATACAACATGGATCAGATATGGATGGAGATTGAGGCACCAGAGGCGCCCACAGCCACAGGGCTGGGCTCTGATGAAGGGAAGGACAATGCATTCTCCGACACTCTGCTGCCTTCTCCTATGTGGGATTACTACTGCCCTGAGGCATGCTGGAAGATGGATGATGAGATCAAGATGGCCCCCCAATTTGGTTACAGTAAGGGAGTAGGCCCCTGTTACTGAAGCCATATATATTGGGAAGCCATATATATATATTGGGTCAGATTATCAAGTGACTTATTTACCTAGCAGAAGTGAAGTGCTTTCGTAGAAAGGATCATTAGCATTGGATCTTAATATTTACATCTATGTAGCAGCGCAGCAGGTGTGCTCATGTAACTCATGTTTTATGTATCCATGAATCCATCAAGTATCTAGTGTGCAAGACAGATTATGTCGCTTGGTCCTTGACGTATGCAATATATGCAAGGGCAAGGGTACTCTGTATTCACAATATAATAAGCTATATCTCCTGTGAGACTTTTCTATTGATCAAGTATCATTGTAATATGGTTACAAGGTTATATCTCAACTTAAAATGTTTTCTATAGGTTAGGTCCAGAAAGTTTGTTGTCACTAAGGTGAAGATTACGCTGATCCAACTGGAAATATAGTACAATAATGTTAACCTATGCTGGTAAACCAATGAACATTGCTTTGTACAATTAAGTGGATGGGCAAGTCGATGGCTTGAAGCAAAGAACTGTTAAGTATTAACCAAAGAGAAGTCAATTAGAACTAGTGCTCTGATAGAGCTGTCCACCTTGCCTTCTCAGTATATTTACTCTTCCATAGTAACAACTTGCAAGTTGTGGGATAGGAAAAGGCATAGCTCTCAGGAGCCACCGAATCTCAAGGTAAAAATACTACAGTCTCATCCAACAAAAGGGAGAGCCAAGAGACTACTGCAAGACTTCGCAGAATTAGATGTCCAGGAAAAACAGACAAGACATAAGAATAATTCCACTAAAACTGAGCTTTCAATTTGCAGAAACTCCAACTCTATATCTAGAAAGGTTCTGTAAACCTAACTCTAGATTCAGAAGCATCTCTTTAAGTTCAAATCCTAATCCTTCATGTATAAGAATATCTTCTCATTTATGCCTGGTTCTGCCAGTGCTGTACTAAAATATAGTGCTCTGTTTAAAAGTAAATGGCCCAACTTTTTTGAATGGTCTTCAAGATCACTTTGATGATAAATCTATACTGCAGTATTATGTATTAAGTACAATATTACTACTATGTTTAACTTGTAGCATCCCATTTTTGGGATCCTTTTGTGCTCGTGCAAAATTCAAGAAAATGAATTTAAATTCAATTTATCATTTCAAATTTCAGCTAAAATTTTGATTTTCAAATTTTTTTGAATTCTCTTTTCAGGCTCGGCCTAGCCAAGCCTCTCCTTCCCCTAACCCATGGCCTTTGCCTTGCCCTTCGACCCAGCCACCTCAGCATGTGCTAGGAAAAAGGAGAAAGGTTGTGTTAGACTTGACAAGCCAACATAAAAATCATGCCATCTTTTCATGAAATGAAACCCAAATTAAAAGTTTCGTTGAGGCGTAACCCTCTTAGCGACTCACTATAACCCGGGTATAGTGATAAATGAGCAAGGGCGGGACGTCACTCTCTTAGTGACGCGCTACGTCGGCGCCCAGATGTAGTGGAAAATAGATAAGGCCCCGCTCATTTCGGTTTGAGCTACTGGCTTCTGGGTTATTTTTCACTATTCAACAATTTCGTCTTTTTCTGGTTTTTTTGGCATTTTTTGAGCTTTTTTGTCGGTTCTTTTTTTCCGTATTCGTTTGTACTGTCCGTGACGGGCTAACTTATTTATTCTATTTTTAATTTTTTAAAATTTAATTGCGTCAAATAAGCCACCATCAGCTACAGTGTTTTTTCAGCCAACTATAGTGTTTTTCAGCCATAAACCACTCAAAATAAGCCCTTTTGAGCAGAGCCTAAATGTCTTCGCACTTTACTCGACGAGTGCGAGGGCAAGGAACGCGCTAGTTGAAGAGAGGATTCATATGGGTAGTTGGAATGTGGGGTCCTTAACAGGTAAGTTAAGAGAGATAATTGATACAATGATTAGGAGACGTATAGATATCTTGTGCGTTCAAAAGACTAAATAGGTGTGTCAGAAGGCAAAGGAGGTGGAGCATACTGGCTTCAAGCTGTGGTATACTGGAACAGAACGGAACAAGAATGGAGTGGACATCTTAATCGATAAGTGTCTCAAGAGTAGAGTTGTCAACATGAGGAAACAGGGGGATATGATTATCCTAATCAAGCTAATCTTTGGTGACTTGGTTTTGAATATTGTTAATACATATACTCCACAAGCAGGGTTGGATGAGACCGCTAAGAGGTAATTTTGGGAAGACCTAGATGACATGGTTAGAAGCGTGCCTATCAATGAGAAGATTTTCTTAGAAGGCGATTTCAATGGTCATGTCGGTACAACTAGTGAAGGGTTTCAAATGGTGCATGGGGGTTTTGGTTATGATGATAGGAATCAAGAGGGAGAAGATATCTTAAACTTTGCCGTAGCCTATGATCTCATGATAGCTAACACATTCTTTAGAAAGAGACATTCTCATTTAGTTACCTTTAGCAGTGGTCAGCACTCTAGCCAAATCGATTTTGTTCTTATTAGGAGGGAGGACAAATGAGCTTGTATAGACTGTAAGATTATACCTGGAGAGTGTGTTATCCAGCAACATAAGTTGGTAGTTTCCAACTTTCGTTTTAGGTTACGAGTCTGATAAGCTAAGGTCACAAGAGCCACGAGGACGAAGTGGTAAAAACTCAAAGGAGATACCGTACATGTGTTTAAGGAGAGGATGGTCACAGACGGGATGTGGGATGTGAGAGATGCGAATAGTATATTGGAGAAGTAAATAGCAAAGCGAATAGTTGCAAAAAAATGTTGCCTTTAGGAAGTAAAAAGAATCCAAGCCTTTCCTTGTTAAGCCTTACATGGATAAATACTTATATTCTGTGGGTTGGCTTGTGGAGCATCGTTGTCTGTGCTCACCCTCGCTCTCGAAATCCCTTCACAGCCCATGGACCAAGCACACTATATCTACTACGAAGATCAAGGAGCTGATGATGATGTCGGTGAAAATTAGATTATGCCTCAGTAATCTGACTCACCCCAGTTTGGCCGACTAATCAATGTTTGGGTGTCCCAATATTGATCAGGCCTTCGGTTAATATCAGTCACACCTAGATCTTCCAAGTCGCTTGCCTGTAGCGAGATATGCCTTCCCCCTTTTGCTTCCGCTTTTGTGTCATATAATCATTTGGCCTGAACGGCCTTATTGTAAACTCGACCCGATACAATTTATTTGAACTCTGATGTATTGTAATGTTAATGCATGGTATGGTTTATATCGTGTATAAAATAATTCAACACCTGTGAGGACTATCTACTGATTCGAAGAATAAAGCAGTGGCATTCGCAGATGACTCTGGATTAGCTAAATCTGGGTCCGACATAACTCTAGTAGTACACATTGTCTTAGTTTTTACATGACCAAACCTATAGATTGATGGACCAACTATTGGCCGAAGTTTGCAATGTTTGATTTGACACTAAAAGTGTGGATTGGCCTTATAGTTCGAAATGGAGGGATTAAAGCTTTTGATCTAAGCATGCCAAATCTAGTCCATAGAAAACTTCTGAAACACACCAGAAATAGCAGCGGCAAGCAAAAGCCATCTGTTCCTTTCATGGAATGGACTACAATTTGCACATCATCTCAGTGGACTGTCTTTTGTTTTTTTTTTTAGAAAAAAATATTAGCACTAAACTTCATTTTTTTTCTTTCACGAAAGCTAGGCTTGCACTTATTACTTTAGCAAGCCTTGGAGGTCAAGGTCATGCGTGCAGGACAAAAGAAACTTCAGTGTGATAGGGGAATTAAAAGGTGGTTATAAGTGGTCTGTATCGAGAACGTTGTAACATCTACTTTAGTGAAACCGATCCTGCAACAAATTAACCTTATATTATCTTCTGAATAAACGCCTAGTGCTTAACCACCTGGACCCAACCATTACTGCCACATGGTGCCTCCAGGAAAATAAAAAACTGGGGTAGCATTTATGGGGATAGGATAAATTGTGGGTTTTTTTTTGGTTTCCCCTGCGCTATGTTCTTTAAAAGAAAGCAGGCCGAGTTAAAAATACAAAAGATGATAAAGATTAAAATAAAGCTGATAAAAGAATATTTCAAGGAAATGTTGCTGGAGATGTATACATGGATGAATTGCATGCAATATGCAGGGAAATTTAAAAGAGAAACAAGATAAAGAAACACCAGTCATAAAGTGAAGAGATCATCAACGAGATAAATGCTCATCACAGTGTTTTTCTCAATTGTTCTGTAATGGATCCACAAGTAGGAGAGCAACATGCTTTGTCAATCTTGTAATTGAAGTTCAAAATAGAGAATCCAAGGGCCAACAAGTGTCAAGATTTTATTGCCCATAGAGAAGTTACTGCAAATCTAAATGATCACACGACTAATAAAAAATGAGCACAATTGAAGTGCAAGGATATGACGCATCACTGATGTTTAGTAAAATAGTACACAAGAGACACAACACATATGGCTTCCAATTCTGGCAAATCCACATAATTGATACATGGAAAGGCCTTCCCAGCGGCAATGAGCAAACAGATCCAAACTCCCACCCTTAACTTCAAATAAAAACACATACAATGCGAACAACGACAACTACATCCTCAAACTTGTATGGTGTCGTTTCTACTCTCTTGTTTTAAACACGATGGTATCAGTTCTTGGTTCAAGTTAAATGCTTGCTAGGCATATTATATATGCAGGGTACGGGGTACTTGCTTTTAACCCCTCAAGGCTAAAACATTTGATCAGATGATAGCTCCTGAGATACTTGAAATGTTTTTTTTTCTCGAAAACGCAGGAGAGCTGCGCATCAATATATTAAGAAGAAAGGAAAATGGGAAAGAACCCAAACAACAAGACAAACACACACAAAACCCAAAAAAAAAAAACCCCCACAAAACTCTAAACACACACACTCTGCTGCAGCTAAGAAACTAAAGCGTCCGAAACAAAAAAGATCACGACCAAGGAAGACTGGGCGCTAACCACCCGGAGCGAGGGCATCCAAGAGGGATAATCCTCGAGCCCCCGCCAAAGACCACGACCTTCTATCATCTTCAGCAACAGCAAGTGCACCTGCAACACTTGGGGCTGCTCCATCAAAAACGCATTTGTTGCGGTGTGTCCATAAGGTCCAAGCTCCCAGGATTATGAGAGAGTTGATTCCTTTCCTTAGCATATCACTAGCAGCATTGCTCACCTTCTCCCACCAAAAATGAAAGGATGTTTCTGTGGGTTGCGGAGAAAAGACTTGGAGTCCAATTCGAGAGAAGAAACGGAACCAAAACTCTCTTGCAAAGACACACTGGACAAGGAGGTGATCAATAGTTTCCGCAGCCTGGTCACACAAAGAACAGTGCTCAGGATGAGGGAGCCCACGGCGTGCAAGGCGATCCGCAGTCCAACATCGGTTGTGAGCCACCAACCAAACAAAGAAGCGACATTTGGGCGGTGCCCAAGTCTTCCAAACTCTTTCACAAGGCTCAAAAGATGTAGATCCCACAAAAAATCCCTTATATGCGGTTTTGGCTGAATACTGCCCATCAGATGAGAACCGCCAGAAATGTCTATCTTCAACATCTGGTTGCAAATAGAAATCCGATAGGACGTCCCACAGGTGGAGAAAATCCACAATTACACCAACAGTGAGAGCCCCCTTTATGTCAGAGATCCAGGTCTGGTTGGTGAGGGCATCCTGGACGGATCGTTGTTTGATCCTCCTTTTAGGAATGACGGCAAAAAGACGAGGCGTAAGATCTGCAATGCATTGGCCATGAAGCCAACGGTCTGCCCAGAAAAGAGTTTTTGTTCCATCCCCAACTTCGGAATAAACAGCCATTGCGAAGAAGGCTTTGACTTGCTCTGGGACATGGATTGGAAGATTAGCCCATGGGCGATGCGGCTCTGTTTTTTGTAACCAGAACCATCTCATTCGCAGAGCCCAGCCCAGAGATTTAAGATCTGAAATTCCTAAACCTCCAAGCTCTACAGGAAGATATACCTTACCCCAAGCCACTAGACAGTGCCCACCTTTTGCATCTTTGCGGCCTCTCCAAAGGAACCCACGCCTAATTTTATCCACTGCTTTAATAGCCCAAGGAGGAAAATCAAAAGCCATAACTAGATAGATGAGCATACCAGTGAGCACAAACTGAACTTGAAATGTTAACTAGCAAACATGAATTAATATCTAACTTATCATGGGAATAGGCATATAACACTTATTCCTTCCTCTCAAAATCTGCAAATAACAGCCATTGAGTCAGCTAGATTCAGCAAAAACCAAGTAATTCTGTGTGCACATCAATATGAAATTTTCACTGGTAACTTAGCTTGCCAGTCAAAAATGACTAATAACAAGTCAAAAGGATGACCAATAACAAGTCGACATAATATATAAGTCAGTTAAGAGTTAAGAGTAGGGCTGAAAATCAAATGTATTTTCAGGATAGGCACAGGTGACAGGACAGTAATGTTGATCCATTGATGTTAAAGTTCTGCAAATACCCACAAATCTACGACCTTCAAGTTGGAATGAAAGAAGTGTTCCTTTAAGTCAGTCAGACCAAAGCCAAACAATTCTACACTCTTAATGTGACACTACATTAGTAGTTGCAGTTACCAATAACCCATGCTGCCAGAATTCAGAAGTCCGTAAGTAAATAGCAATTTCCTGGAAATAGACAACATCCATCTCACGAATAATAGGTATGCCCAACCATTCTGCAGTAGATCAAGACAAATATGTAGACAACAATATTCAAGCTATGCATAGCAGCACCAGCTTATTGCCATAGAAAAGAAACAACACAAGGTAGGAGAGATCTATAACCCACATAGGGTTCAAACCTGACAGACTAAAGGAGTACAAAGATTAAAAACACTAGAACGCTTCAAAAGGAACCCTCTCAACTCTAATTGTGCCCATAGCAAGCAGCCATAACAAAGAACCAGACAATGGTTTGATGGACCCCATAATCAATCTCTCAGGCTCCTAGTTGTGGCAAACCCTACCAACTTTGTCCCCAGTACCTAAAAATGTTTGGTAAGTTCCATAAAAAAGAATGTTTGGTAAGCATTTGCACGCATGAATAAGTTAATGAGTTAATGACAAAATAGTGCAATGGCATCATGGTTTAAAGAAGGATTTGTTACATAATGAAATCTTTATACTACGTTAAATATTAGGTCACAGAAAAGAGCTTCATCTCACTTAAAACAAGCACAAACTTGCACATGTCATTACAACAATTGCTTTAATACAATTAACAACTATACAGTGCGTATGCAATACAGCATGCTTACGTCTTGCATAAAAAGAAAATTGAATCATGAAAATGCATGCACACAACAAAGAGATCAAACAAGATAACATTATCCTAACCACACGTTAACTGTGGAAAATAAGCCTAACTTAACAGTCATAAACAAGTTGTCCTATATACTCATATAAATATCTATAAATATTTAAGTTGGTGGACGGTGGTGATGGTCCGTCTGCCATTCCACCACCTCCCTTCACTTCATTACTGACAGTCTGACAAGTGAGACCAATTCAAAATTTTGGAAAAATATTAACACAAATCACCGGTCTTGAGGTTGGTGGTGATGTTCCGTCTGCCAACTCAACACCTCCCTCCTCTTCATTACTGACAAGTAGGACCAATTCGAAAATTTGGCAAAATATTAATGCAAATAACTAGCCTTAGGTTCGAACTCAAGAAACCTTTGTTGGGAGCCTTGGGACACAGACTGAGCTCCACATTGGCCATCCCACCACCTCCCTCCATTAACCAACTGAGCTTCACATTTCATGTTGTTTGCATGGAGACTTTCATGTATGTAAGATTTTCACATTGATCAAATTGAAGTTGAGCTGTTGAAGGTTACAGAGCTTACATCCTTCTTCACTCTATTGTTTGGGATCTCACAATATGATGTTATCTTGGATGACATTTCAAGTTTGTACTGAAAAGTGTTTTTCTTATGAATAATTGGAATGGTTTTATATTGTATCCTGCAATAAATTTGCAACATATACCTTGTAGCCCAGAATAAATTGGCAACATATGCTTGAATTCTTGATGTTTGTTTTTTACATCATGTATACAGGAAAAATCACATTATTTTATTTATTTAGAGTTTAGAACTTATGGTATTTCATTTGAGATATGTCCCAACGCACAGACGCTGTGCTAGTAATTTACTAACGGTAGGGCTCATGCTTGCTGTATACCCTCCCAGAAAAAAGCCATAAACAAGTATATTGAGAAAACTCAAAACTCCTTGATGACAACATCCTATTCCTTGCATAACAGCCCTCCCTCCCAAACTAATACAATAATTAAATCAACACTCAAGAACATCAGATAGTAACAGTGTGATAGTCTGCCAACGCAGGCGGACTACCAAGCCGTAGGCTGGCTGCGCCTGTCCGTTTACTAGTTGGATATGGTTTCTAGGTTTAGAAGTTCAGATAAGAGTCGGACTCGACCTTGTAGGAGCTAAACTCCTCCGGGTCCATGTTCTATATATATGGCTATGTACTCTCCAGATTGGGGATAAGCAATAAAGAAGAACTCTCTCTTCCGTCTTACCTCTCCCCCGAGAATCCTTCCGCTGGCGGGCCGGGCGACATCCCATCGTTACGCCCTGAGGTCGAAGGGCTGTAACAACTTGGTATCAGATATGCCTGGTTTTGATTCGGGAGAAGAGGCGAACTCGGTGACGGCGATGTTCAAGGCACTCCAAGATCAGATGGCAGGGATCGCACAATAAAACGCAGAGATGAAGTCAAAGATTGCGGATTTGACCCGACAGAGTATCGCTACCAGCGCCAAATTGGCCGCCATGGAATCTGAAGGGGGCTTCTCTTTCTCGGTGCCAGGATTATTGCCGATTCCATCCGCTGCAATCTCCTCTGCGCCAATCACCAACAACTCCACAATTTTCGCAGGGGATCCTTTCACCGCCGCCTATACAGCTTCGATGGCACCAGCACAGTCCCTGGAAGGATCGGCGGTCCACTCCATGCTCCGGCCGCCACCATCCATGCCGCGGTTTTTCCCGCAGCCTGCCCTGCCGCCACAAGCACCTCTGCCGCCTCGGTACCAGTCTGCGCCAAATCCCTTCCCAAGCGCGCCGCGCTACCACAAACTGGAGTTTCCCACCTTCGACGGATCCGACGATCCCCTGTCTTGGCTGAATCGGTGCGACCAGTTCTTCCGCGGACAGCGGACCGAGGAAGGTGACAAAGTCTGGCTTGCATCCTACCATCTCACGGGGATTGCTCAGCAGTGGTATTTCCAATTGGAACGCGACGACGGCCAGCCAACGTGGGATCAATTCAAGGACTTGTGCCACATGCGATTTGGACCACCCATCAGGAGCAATCCCTTAGGGGAATTGACGCGGCTTCAGCAGACGGGGACGGTCAGTGATTATCAAACCAAATTCTTGGCGCTCCTTTGCCGCGCAGACCGTCTATTACCTCTGCAGCAAGTCCAGATCTTCACGGCCGGCCTCCGGGAACCTCTGCGGACGGATGTTGAACTACAGCAGCCGGCAAATTTACAAGTGGCCATGAGTCTCGCCCGCGCGTATGAGCGTCGCGCGCAAACCACCGCGGGCGATTCGCATCCACACAATCGTCCTGGGCGTTCCTTCCAGCGGCCATCAACACCAGCTCCAAGGCGTCCACAGGAGATGCCTTCCCAATCTGTCGCGCCCGGGCCACGTCCAGCAAAGCCGTTTCGGCGCCTGACGCCAACGGAATTGGCTGACCGTCGTTCCAAGGGATTGTGCTATAATTGTGACGACAAGTTCCAGCCCGGCCACCGTTGTAAGCAACCTTTTCTCACTTATATTGGCATGAATGAGGATGGCGATTCAGGTGACGAGACGCCGGGCCTGCACGCCCTAGACTTGGAGAATACATCGCCGGAGATCTCGTTGCATGCAGTCACTGGAGCATCCAATGGAGGAACTATGCAGTTGTCGGTGGCAATTGACACTCAACACTTCATCGCGCTCGTCGACTCGGGATCCACCCATAATTTCATCAGCGCCCGGGTAGTCCAAACAACGGAGGTGCGCTTATCACCCTACCAGGGTCTCCGCGTAAAGATCGCCAATGGAGATCACCTGGAATGTGCTGGGGTCTGTCCGCAGTTGCAGATCTCAGTCTATCGGACCCCGTTCTCCATCACAGCCTACGCAATTCCCTTGGACGACTTTGACATTGTCCTCGGCGTTCAATGGCTGAAGACTTTGGGAGCAATCCGCTGGGATTTCGATGAACTGTCTATATGTGTTGGCTCGACGGCAGACGGGTTCACTGGCACGGGCTCTCTAAGAAACAGCCGATGCAAGCTTTGGTTCAGTCAGGACATGACCAGCTGCAGCCATTCCTCGAGAAGTTTGCGGATCTTTTTACGGAACCATCTGGGCTTCCTCCAGCCCGGCCGCAAGATCATCGTATCCATCTGCGTCCGGGGGCAGCACCGGTCTCAGTCCGACCATACAGGTATCCGCATCACCAAAAGGACGAGCTCGAGCGGCAATGCACGGACATGCTTCAGCGCGGCATCATTCGCCGCAGCCACTCTTGCTTCTCCTCTCCGGTCCTGTTGGTCAAGAAACAGGATAACACTTGGCGTTTCTGTGTCGATTATCGCGCTCTCAATGAGTTGACAATCAAGGACAAATTTCCCATTCTAGTGGTCGATGAGCTCTTGGACGAACTACGGGGTGCCCGGTTTTTCACCAAGCTAGATCTTCGATCGGGGTATCACCAAGTCCGTATGCACCCGGATGATATCTTTATGACAGCCTTCCGGACACATGAAGGTCTTTTTGAATTCTTGGTTATGCCTTTCGGATTGACTAACGCACCGGCGACATTCCAGGCTCTGATGCAGGCTGTCCTCCGGCCTTACTTGCGAAGCTTCGTTTTGGTATTCTTCGATGATATACTAATCTATAGTCCATCATGGTCAGACCATTTGCAGCACATCCGCATGGTTTTTCTCCTCCTCAGACAGCATGAGCTATTCCTCAAGAAATCCAAGTGCTCTTTTGGTCTCTCTTCGGTCTCTTATTTGGGCCATGTAATATCGGAAGGAGGTGTGGCCATGGACCCTTCGAAAGTACAGGCAATTGCAGCATGGCCACAACCAAAGACAATCAAAGCACTACGTGGATTTCTAGGTCTTGCGTGATGAATAAGTCTCTGTACTGTGGTCTTTGTGGGGCTGTGGTAGTTTTTTTTTTTGACTGTTGTAGGACAGCATCTGCTTTTAGGACAGCATCTGCTTTTAGGACAGCATCTGCTTTTGCTTTAGGACAGCATCTGCTTTTAGGACAGCATCTGCTTTGCTTTAGGACAGCATCGCTTTTAGGACAGCATCGCTTTAGGACAGCATATTGACCGCTTTTAGGACAGCATCTAGGATAGCATCTTAGCATATGCTTGGCTGGTTCTCGACCTATAAATTTGTATCCCCAACCCCTCAAAGTTGGCATGGCATTTGTGAGCAATAAACAAGAAAACTTGCCCCATCTCCTAGTGTCATCCTCTCCATGAGAGTAAGGATCTTGCTATCACCAAGAGCAAGAGTCCGGCGACTAACAAGTGGTATCGAGCCTTAGTATCCCGTAGCCACGAGCATCTCCTGCTCATCTCCTTCTCGGCCTCGCAGCGCAGCCCAACGATGCAAGCAGCGGCTCGGCATCCCCACTCACTCCTCTCCGAGACGGGCGGCTCGTCGAAGCGGCTCTCTCCACGCGCAGCCCCGGTGGCGCGCCATGTCCGCAGGCGATCTCGGCGCTTCGATCGCCTCGAGCATGCGGCGTCGTGACAGCCGAGCTCGTCGCGCAGAGCAGCAGCAGCAGCGGCGGCAGAGACGCGGCGCGGCGGAAGGGCGTCAAGGCTGGCGGCGGCAGGGCGGCGGCGGCGAGCGGAGCGGAAGAAGCGGCGGCGGCAGATGCGGCGCGTCGCGGCAGCAGCAGAGGTCAAAGCTCTGCGGCGGCAACATCGGCTCGGCTCTGATGACAGCGCCGACGCGACCCTCACCGCTGGAGAGGAGGCGGCGCAAGCGCGAAGCAGCGCAATGGCAGCCGCGACGCCACGAGCGCGGCGGCGGCCAGATAGCGCGACGCGCCGGCGCGCTCTGGCGAGGCGCGCACGGCGGTGGCGCTCGGAGGAGGCGCGACGGCGGCGGCGACGGGTCGGCGGAGCGCGGCCTTCACGAGCGCGGCTCTCTCCCGGTTCGATCCGTGGTCACCACGAGTACCGATCGTCGAGGACGTCGGCCCGGCGGCGGGTGGCCTACCCTCACCAAGACCAACTTCGCCGAGTGGCTGCGGTGATGAGGTAAAGCTCAGCGCGGCATATGTGGGATGCGCACCCGATGCGGCGGCGTCGACTACGACCGAGATCGACGGCGCTGGATGCTCTCATCGCGCAGATCTGCCGAGATGCGATTCGCTTACCAACAAGCGGATCGCCAAAGAGGCTTGGGACGCCATCGCTGCAAAGACGATCGGCGGCGATCGCGCGCAAGTCTACACCGCAGCACTACGCGCGGAGTGGGAGAACGGCCTTCAAGCCGGTGAAGACGTTGATGACTTTGCTCTCGTCTCAACACTCTGTTGCGAAGTTGGTGCGATTCGGTGGCGACACCTACGGCGAGAGAGAGGCGTGGAGAAGCTCTTCCGCTGCGCCCCGAGAAGTACAAGCGGATGGCTCGCTCGATCGGGTCTCTGCTGGACCTTTCCACGATGACCATCGAGGAGCGCGCGGTCGCCTCAAGGTCGCCGACATCGATGAGCCACAGAGCCTCTCGGGACCCGTCACCATTGGCGGAAGCTCCTCGCTCGGGAGCGGTGGGTGCCGGCCAAGGTGACAAGAAGAAGGAGCCTTCTTCCACGACAGCGCCGCAAGAGTGGCAAGCGCGGCAAGCGCGCAAAAGCGCCAGGCGCGATCTTTGGCAAGCAAAGCGCGACGAGGCGACTCTTGCCACAAGCTGCGGCAAGCTTGGTCATTGGGCCAAGGAGTGTCGGCGACCACGACGCGCCAGCCCACGCAGCGCAAGCGGAGGAGGAGCGGCCGGTCTGTTCATTGCTCATGCGAGCATCGAACCTACCTCGGCGGCTTGCCGGCCGCGATGGCTCTCCTCCACCTTGACGAGCCAAAAGCACACGCCTCCTCGGCGACAATTCCGGCAATGACAAGACCGACGGGTGGTGCCTCGACACCGCGCCACCCACCACATGACCGGGCGGCGGAGTTCTTCTCGAGCTCGACTCAGCGTTCGAGGCACCGTCAAGTTCGGCGGCGCCCGCGAAGTGGAGATCAAGGCGTCGGCTCTGTCGTCTTCGCCGCCAAGATCGGCGAGCACCGGCCGCTCACCGGCGTCTACTACATCCCCGATCTGCGGAACTCCATCATCGGCTTGGGGCGGTGGATGAGAACGGCTCGCGTGTCGAGATCGAGCACGAGTGCTGCGGATTTGGGACCTTCAGCGCCGCCTCCTTGCCAAGGTAACGAGGCGCAAATCGACTCTACACTCTTCACGTGCGGTGGCACAACCCTCTGTCTCGCCGCTCGTCGGACGACGAGGCGTGGCGCGGCACGAGCGCTGGGCACCTTCACCGAGGCCACGGCGGCTCGGTGCCACGGAAATGGTGCGAGGCTGCCGTGCCTTGACCATGTGGAGCGCTCTGCGGCGTCTGCGTGTTGACGGCGCAGGCGACTCCCTTTCCCCAACGGCGAGTTTCGAGCCAAGGAGAGGCTCGAGCTCGTGCGGGACTTGTGTGGCCTGTGACACCGCCACACCGGGAGGACGACGCTACTTCCTGCCGCTCGTCGGCGACCTCTCCGCTACATGTGGGTGATGGTCCTCGGCGGCAAGGAGAGGCTGCGGGCGCCATCGAGCGCACGCAGCCGCTGCGGAGGCGAGCGCGGCCGCAGGCTGCGCGTCGCGCGCGCACGACAACGGCGGCGAATTCACGGCGGCTGGTCGCGTCGTCATCGCGCGATGAGGGCATTCAGCGCCACTACTCCGCGCCGCATGCCCGCAGCAGCAGTAGCGCGCGTCGGCAGCGCGCGCAACGGTTGTGGGGATGGCTCGGGCCCTCCTCAGCGAGAGGATGCCGGTGTCTTCGGGGAGGCGGTGGTGGCTGCCGTCTACATCCTCAACCGCTTCGCCTACAGGCGCTCGACGGCAGGACGCCGTCGAGGCTCGCATGGGCGCAAGCCGCGGTCTCCACTTGCGGGTCTTCGGCTCCCTCACGTTCGCCAAGGAGCTTGGCCACATCGGCAAGCTCGATGGCGAGCACTCGGAGTGTTCATCGGCCGCGGAGGGCTCGAGGCCTACCGCATCCTCGACCTGTCACACGCAGCGCCCGCATCTCGCGTGACGCGTGTTCGACGGCGGAGGGCGTGGGACAAGGCGGTGGGCGATGGTTCGGCCGACTCGGGGACTTTGTTGTCGACACGCCCACTTCGAGAGCCGGGAGCTAGCGGCTCGTCTTCACCGAGCTCGTCCACCTCGACACCTTGCTCGCCACCGGCTCGGCGAGTGCTCCACCACCTTCGGCCGCCACGCCCACCCTTCACCACCGGCCACCACTCTCCGCACGCGCGCCACACCACCGAATCGCCCCGCGGCCGGTCCACGATGAGGAGCGCATGGTGGAGTTCGCTACTCATTGCCCCACGACGAGGACGCGTCGGCGCCTACCACGACGGCGAGCCTCGCGCTATCGTACCATGGACAACATCCCTCGCGAGCCGCCGTCCTCGGATGGCGCGCGCGGCGCGAGGCGGAGCTGCGCATTTGGCATGCGGCGACGGCGAGCCCGCTCCTTCGCCGAGGCGGAGGAGACGCGGCGTGGCGTGTCGCGATGAAGTAGGAGATGGACGCCGTCGGCGGAACCGGACGTGGGAGTGGCGGATCTTCTGCCGGCCACCGCGCGATCACCCTTAAGTGGGTGTTCGCCGAGCGGGATGAAGCGGCGCCATCGTCAAGCACAAGGCTCGCTTGGTGGCACGAGGCTTCGTGCGGCGGAGGAGAGTCAACCGATGGCGCCGCACCGTCGCATGGATGGAGTCCGTGCGACTCCTCCTGCGCTTAGCTGCCCGGAAGGTCGGGCGTGTTCATCACATGGATGTCAAGTCGGCATTTCTTAACGGCGACTTGAAGGAGGAGGTCTACGTGCATCACCGCCGGGATTTGCGATCCCGGCAAGGAGGCAGGTGCTCGCTGCGCAAGGCCCTCTATGGCTTGCGGCAGCACCGAGGGCGTGGAACGCTAAGTGGACTCCACCTCAAGCAAATGGGGTTCCAGCAGAGCGCACACGAGGTGCGATCACCGGCGGGGCAAAGGCGCAACGCCTGGCGGTGGGTGTCTACGTCGGCGACTTGGTGATCATCGGCACCAAGGATGCGAGGTGGCGGCATTCAAGGAAGAGATGAAGGCCACCTTCCGGATGAGTGACACAGGGCCTCTCCTTCTACTTAGGGATCGAGGTGCACCGGGATGATTCGGGATCACGCCGGCTGCATCGCCTCGCCAAGCGCGTCGTTGAGCTAGTTGGGCTCACCGGCGCAACCCGCTCTCACTCCAATGGAGGAGAGGTGAAGCCGAGCCGCGACAAAGACGACGGAGGAGGTGGGCGCCACGCAGCATCGGGCGTCTTGTGGGGAGCCTTCGCTACCTCGCCCACACGGCCGGACTTGGCATTCTCGTCGGCACGTTAGTCGGTTCATGCAACGGCCGACGACGAGCATCGGCGGCCGTGAAGAGGATCATCCGCTACGTTGCGGGGACTCTTGACCACGGCCTCCATTACCCGAGGTGTCCCGCGCGCACACTTTGCTCGCACAACGACGGCGACCACGCGGCGACATCGACACCAAGCAAGAGCACAAGCGGGATTCTCTTCTTCCTCGGCAAGTGTCTCGTTCATCGGCGATCGATCAAGCGGCGGTGGTGGCCTGTCGGTGTGAGGCCGAGTACATAGCGGCTTCCACCGCCGACTCGAGCACTCTGGCTCGCTCGGCGCTGGTGATCTCCTCGGCAGGACACAGGCGGTGGAGCTCGGGGTGGGCGACAAGTCCGCTCTAGCCCGCAAAGAACCCGTTTTCATGAGCGAGACAAGCACATCCGGGTGAAGTACCATTTCATCCGAGGTCGCTGGATGAAGGAAGCATCAAGGCAAGCTACATCAACACCACGGATCGGCTTGCGGATCGCTCACCAAGCCTCTTGGAAGGATCAAGTTCCTTGAGCTCTGCTCCAAGATCGGGATGGTTCAACCCTCCCACAAGACGCACGCACAAGACTTAGGGGAGAATGATGAATAAGTCTCTATCTTGTGGTCTTTGTGGGGCTGTGGTAGTTTTTGTTTTTTTTGTTGTGTAGGACAGACATCTGCTTTTAGGACAGCATCTGCTTTGCTTTAGGACAGCAAGCATCTGCTTTTGCTTTAGGACAGCATCGCTTTTAGGACAAGATCGCTTTAGGACAGCATATTGACCGCTTTTAGGACAGCATCTAGGATAGCATCTTAGCATATGCTTGGTGGTTCTCACCTATAAATTTGTATCCCCAACCCTCAAAGTTGGCATGGCATTTGTGAGCAATAAACAAGAAAACTTGCCCCATCTCCTAGTGTCATCCTCTCCATGAGAGTAAGGATCTTGCTATCACCAAGAGCAAGAGTCCAGCGACTAACATTGCGGGCTATTATCGCAAATTTATCCGGGATTTTGGCAAGATCGCAGCACCCCTCACAAACCTTCTTAAGAAGGAAGCATTTGGATGGTCCCCCGAGGCTCAACAAGCCTTTGAAGCTCTCAAGGAGGCTTTGTCGACGGCTCCGGTTCTCCACATGCCCGATTTCACAGAACACTTTACTGTTGAATGCGATGCTTCAGGGACTGGCGTTGGGGCCGTCCTTCATCAAGGCTTGGGCCCGATCGCTTTCTTCAGCCGACCGGTGGTTCCTCGCCATTCTAAACTGCCAGCTTATGAACGAGAATTAATTGGCCTTGTCCAAGCAGTCCGCCATTGGAGACCATACTTATGGGGCCGTACTTTCCTTATTCGCACAGATCATTATAGTCTAAAGTTCTTATTGGATCAACGCCTCTCCACCATCCCACAACACCACTGGGTGAGCAAATTGTTTGGATATGATTTCACAGTTGAATTCCGCCCGGGCCGCCTCAACACCGTCGCCGATGCTCTCTCTCGCCGAGACGGCCCTCCGGCCACCTTGCTGGTTCTCTCGTCACCAGCTCTTGCCATATTTCCCAAACTGCGCAATGAGGTGCTCACTACTTCCGAATTGCAGCCGCTCCGAGCCGATATTGAATCAGGCAAGTTGGGTACCCCATGGTCCATTCGAGACGGTCTCATTCTGCACTCTGGTCGGATTTTTGTGCCAGCTTCGTCTCCCTCGGTGCAGTTGCTTCTAACGTCAGCCCATGCAGCTCACGAAGGCATCCAGAAAACCTTATGTCGGTTGCGGAAGGACTTTCACATTCCCGGGGCCAAAAGCTGGTGCACGACTTTGTGCGGACTTGCCTAATCTGTCAGCGTAACAAGATTGAACATCTCCACCCGGCCGGTCTACTTCAACCATTGGACGTCCCAACGCAGCCATGGGCGGATATCGCAATGGACTTTATCGAAGGACTTCCCCGTGTTCATGGTAAAACGGTCATTCTTTCTGTCATTGATCGCCTTTCCAAATACGCACATTTTCTTCCTCTGGCTCACCCATACTCCGCCACAACGGTTGCCAGAGTTTTCTTTGATGAAATTGTGCGTCTTCATGGGATTCCATCTTCAATTGTTAGCGATCGAGACCCGGTTTTCACCAGCAACTTTTGGCAAGATTTGTTCCGTCTTGCGGGCATTCGGCTTCATCTCAGTTCCGCCTATCACCCGCAATCCGACGGTCAAACCGAAGCTGTCAATAAAGTGATCGCCATGTATTTACGCTATTTGACGGGGGATCGGCCTTGGCAGTGGTTGGAATGGTTGCCATGGGCTGAATACTGTTACAACACATCCTACCATTCAGCGCTACGTGAGACCCCGTTCAAAGTGGTATATGGCCGGGATCCGCCCACATTGCGCTCCTATGACAAAGGCACAGCAACCGTCCAGGCCGTCGAAGCATCCTTGCTAGCCCGGGACCAGTTCCTCCCAGACTCATAAAGTAAACAAAAAAACACACTTGCCATTCAGAAGGTCATGACAAAACAAAAGAAAATGATTATATTTTGGGCAGGCTGATAATATGGAAGGTATAATGACTTGAACAATAGACTTATAATGAGCAACATCTTGTTAAATCTTAGGCCCTCATAAAAAAGTTACACACAAACTGACCTAGTGAACAACATATCCAGAGAAGACAGCCTCTGCGGGACCAGTCATGTAAATATGATTGTCATCCTCCCTCCACTCAATTTCCAAAAGCCCGCCAGGCAAATCAACTAAACATTTCTGTATCACAAAAAAAATGAGAACACATAAGGTATAGTAGAGATAAAATTGACAGTGCAAACAACAAAAGAAAGGACAAACCCGTTCAGCTCAGCCCTCAAGAACAGCTGCAACAACAACTGCACAAGCACCAGTCCCACAAGCAAGAGTTGCTCCTACAGTCAAAATCATAAAGTTTATTTTCTATATCCAGTCCTTGTGATAAATGCCTGGAGATACAACAATAAAAGATCTCACTGAAACTCTTTACATACATTGGAGCTATTACATAATGGATTAATGCTTTGGCACTGATGACATATTGACACATGGGACTAAATGATGTGTACTTTTTTTAACATTCAAAGACAAATAAAGGGAAAAAGAAATTACAAAGTTCAAGCGCAAGGTCTATCCTACGAAATGCAAGGAAGATTAAGCTCCCAAACTTGCATTTTGAGGTGTGAGCGAGACAAGACCTGTACAAATTCTGCAGAAGGAAAACTTTTTTTAAACAAAACTCAAATGCAAGGACATATACATAGAAGCATATAGTGGCATAAGAATGAAAGAGTTACCTGTGTTGGTGCGAGCAGGAAACATTTCATGATGCTCAAATTTAGGACCAATATCACTAAGCTTCAAATCATCAACATGCAAAACCAGTGGTCCAGCCAAGACAAGAATCAACTGTTATGTGAACAGCCCAAATAGGATAATGAAAACATGATTCTTAGCAAATATAGTTCAACCAACATAGCAATCTTTTCACTTGTAGCAAAATTCACAACAGCCAGGGTTGCTAGGGGAAACTTGTTAGCTATATCTGCACAAATGGGCCTCAAAATAAACAATAACAAAGCCTTATTGAAGTATCTTAAAGAAAACCTCCCTTGCTCTCTGGAAGCATACAGCATAGATGTTGCCACAAATTTATTGCAACTTTGCAAGTGACAGCAACGATTCTAGGTGATAACGGGTAATGAACAGAACAGATCACAAAGACCACTGGCTCACTGCTTTTAATAATTAACAAGTTCAAATTTCAAAATTCTGGTGTATGAAATACTACAAGACATGGTAGGCTAAAACTCACAAAACTGATCTAGACTGTAGACCTTGGGGCCTAAGCCAACATACTTTGTATGGAGATGTGAAAAAAAAATGACAAGCTATCCCCATAAATGGATCATTAGGAGGTCCACATGAACTGCTAGGTCTTTGCTCCAAGAACCTTCCGGGCATATTTTGGATTCATAAAATGCTGATGAAATTTGGTAAGCATAATGAAATTCTGGACTTTGCCAAAAAGCAATTTGAAAGGCAGAGAACTTAACTTGCTATTCGATTACCTTTAATTCCTTTGCACCAAATGTGACACAATGAGGATTGCCCATGCTAACACATGTTACATGCCATGTTAACCCATCAATTGCCAATTCAGCTTGAACAACAGCTTCATTCTTGGTGGATGGCAGTTTTGTGGGAACATCTGTTCCAGAAAGGATGGGCTGGCCCATATTAACTTTTACCTGTGAACAAGATAAATCTATGTGATTCTATCAAGAAATATAAATTCAGACTTGGGAGGGACCTATATTCAACAAGAATGGGTGGATTAATGGTTCAATGTTGATAGGAAGGGAATACTCTCGAGGATGCTAGAGCCAAGAAAGAAGCCAGGGCATTTCAATTGCTTAACATATCCAAGAAAATAGCAAAATCTTGGAAAATATGTAAGGTTGTAACCAGCAGCACGAAATGCTTACTATATGATTGTGACTTAATTAGGTACTTCTGGCATGCACACTGAAATTGGGCAAATTGTAACCAGCAGCACAAAATGCTTACTATATAACTTAACTAGGTTCTTCTGGCATACATATTGAAATGGTGTAAATTGCAACCAGCTAAACAGAATGCTTACAGTATGACATAACTAGGTTATTCTGGCATACATACAGAAATTGTGCAAACTTAGTCCGGTTCTCAAATCATAATGCTATAAACTCCCCAAAAGTTTGTGTTGATAACCAATTGCAAGAAGCATGAAAGCTAAGGCAGGTTTCAAACGTCCCTGATATCAATTACAGACCAAGGAGCGTACCTTAGCAAGCAGCTAGAGATAAAAAAAAAATAGTTTACTTTTGCTCATGATTGAGCAAGGTGAATACTACAGTGGTGTATGCCCATCAAAATTAAAAAAAAACAAGACTAAACAAATAGAAAGGCATTTAACTTGCCATCATTTTGTATTTCAGGAATGATTAATCCAGCACCAGTATGAATTTTGAAGCTGAAACACAAGAATGTAACTTCAGGGCCATTGCAAAGAATGGTACATCTATATCATCGCATTTCTAGCACCTACTCTATAGAACAGGCTGCAGTCCAATTATTAACTACATTAATATTACAGTCAGATTTATATAAGGCACTGCATATACATTTGCGCATTTCAATGATAAACTGCTGAAATCTACAGGTTGAACTTTACCGTTATTTTACTCTTCATGAAAAGATATTGAAAAGTTCGTGCATGAACTATTACCTATGTGTTCCCTGTAGATTTTCAAGCTCCACTATAAACCGAGCAAAGCAACGAACTCCATTACCACACATCTGAAACAAAAAAGGACATAAGGGATGAACAAATACTGTACAAAAACAATTCAGCGCTAACAAGATCCATAGTAAACACCTTATTAGCAACAGCTTTGAGACAAACAAAAAAAACGAAGCAAAACAAGTGAGCAACTAAAGGGAATACTTTTGTGAGGGTGGCTCAGCCCCCCAGGACCATTAAGTTCAGCTACTGGGCGTTGCAACAGGTCCAATAGTATAGAGATATGTGTATAAAGAATGTACCAATGTACTATCACATTTTATAACTATTAAGCGATAGAATGAGAATTTCCCATCCTATCCCATTAATTTATATAAACTTCCAAGAGGGGTACGAGAATAAGACGTCCACTCATTTTACTCACTAGCTCTCTCTTTATCTCTGTCGGTCGGCTCCATAGCTCCTAGTTCCATATCCCCAAAGGGGGAAGGGGTACCCTGTACCCACTGTTGTGCTCATACCACAACAGTTGGTGCCGTCCGTGAGGACAACGCAAAAAGCTGCGCGAGGAAGAGTCGTCGCCATGAGGGAGATCCGTGGGATTTTGACCGGCTGGAAGGAAAGCGCTACAAAGGTAAGAAGGTAGAGAAACCTCAAACTGGTCGTGCAGTATGCATCATAATATTTGGCACTTGTTGGCTTTAACATTCCTCTGCTGCTATTCGATCTGATTTGTGCTCAAATCGTACGGTGGCATCGTGCCTCGGCGTACTCTACGGAATATAAATAAATCGAATGGTGGCCTCTTGCCCCGGCATACTCTGCAGAGTATAAAGCGCTGAGAACCTCGTGTCCCGGGCAACTCTACAGAGTATAAAACAAATCGCACGGTGGCTTCGGCCCCGGCGTACTCTGCGGAGTATAAAGCGCCGAGAACCTCATGTGTCCTGGGCCACTCTACGGAGTATAAAATAAATCGCGCGGTGCAGGGATGGAGCGTTCATGGCTGCGCGCGCTTCCTACCAAGGAGTTCGCCGTGCTAACGGCATCGAATGACAGTTCCACCCTAGCGAGAACTGTGTCTGATCACCCACGACCACATCATGTTTGACGTGCTCATGCAGCATTCTATGAGCGCCTCGTGGTCTTGCGCACCGCCAAACTCTGTGGAGTATAAATGCCCGCGCAGAGTCCACAGCCTCTGCGTGAACTCTACGGAATATAAATACCCTTCACGCAGAGTCCACAACCTCCGGGCGAACTCCACGGAGTATAAATACCCGCGCGGAGTCCACAGCCCCCACGCGGAGTCCACAACCTCTGCACGAACTCCACAGAGTATAAATACCCAAGTGGAATCCACAGCCCCTGCGTGGAGTCCACAACTTCCGCGCGAACTCCACGGAGTATAAATACCCGCGTGGAGTCCACAGTCCCCGCGCAGAGTCCACAACCTCTGTGCTAACTCTACGGCGTATAAATAAATCGCGCGGTGCGGGGATGGAGCGCTCATGGTTGCGCACGCTTCCCGCCAGGGAGTCGCATGCACCAGCGATAACCCCGATGAGCCTCGCATGCTAACGGCATCAAATGACAGCTCCGCCCCTGAGCGAGAACTGCGTCTGACCACCCACGACCACGTCGTAATCGACGTAGTCGTGAGGCATTTTACGACCACTTTGTGGTCGCCACTTCGTCCACGCCAGTCTGAAGCGTGGGGTTGGAGCACGTGCGCTTCAAGTCTTCATCCCGCCGCCGACTTCGTCGACACCCATGACCACGTCATAATCGACATAGTCATAAGGCATTCTACGACCACTTTGTGGTCGCCACTTTGTCAACGCCAGTCCGAAGCGTCGGGATGGAGCGTGCACGCTTCAAGTCTTCGTCTCGCTGCCAACTTCGTTGATGCCCACCACGTCATAATCGATGTAGTTGTGAGGCAATTTACGACCACCTTGTGGTTGCCACTTCATCGATGCCCGTCCGACACCTCGTGGTCGGGACTTCGTCGACGCCAATCTGAAGCATGGGGGACGAAGCGCGCGCGCTTCAAGTCTTCGTCCCGCCGCTGATTTTATCGACGCCCACGACCACATGGTTGTGAGGCATTCCCCGACCACCTCGTGGTCGAGACTACGTCAACGCTCGTCCAACACCTCGTGGTCAGGACTTCATCGACACCCATGACCATGCGATCGTCATGCATTCTCTGACCGCCTTGTCGTCGGCACTTCATCAATGCCCATGACCATATGGTCATGAGGCATTCTCCGACCACCTCGTGGTCGGGACTTCATCAACACGAGGACGGAGCGCGCACACTTCAAGTCTTTGTCCCGCCGCCGACTTCGTCGACGCCTACGACAACATCATAATCGACATAGTCGTGAGGCATTCAACGATTACCTCATGGTCGAGACTTCGTCGACACTCATCCGACACCTCATGGTAGGGACTTCGTCGACGCCCATGACAACGTCGTAATCGATGTACTCGTGAGGCATTTTACAACCACCTTGTGGTCGCCACTTCGTTGATGCCAGTCTGAAGCGTGGGGATGGAACGCACGCACTTCCAGTCTTTGTCCCGCCGCCGACTTCGTCGATGCCCACGACCACGTCATAATTGACGTAGTCATGAGGTATTGTACGACCACCTTGTGGTCGCCATTTCATCGATGCCAACGACTACGTGGTCGTGAGACCTTCTCCGACCACCTCGTGGTTGGGACTTCGTCGACGCTCATCCAACACCTCATTGTCAGGACTCCGTCGGCACTCATCCGACACCTCGTACTCGGGACTTCGTCGACGCTCGTCCGACACCTCGTGGTCAGGACTTCGTTGACGCTCGTCCGACACCTCGTGGTCAGGACTTCGTTGACGCTCGTCCGACACCTCGTGGTTAGGACTTCATCGACACTCGTCCGACACCTCATGGTCGCCACTTCATCAACGCCAGTCTAAAGCGTGGGGGCGGAGTGCACGCACTTCGAGTCTTTGTCCCACCGCCGACTTCGTCAACGCCCATGGCCACATCATGATCGATGTAGTCGTGAGGCATTTTATGACCTCCTTGTGGTCGCCACTTCATCGACACCCACGACCACGTGGTCGTGAGGTATTCTCCAACCGCCTTGTCGTTGGGACTTCGTCGACGCTCGTCCGACACATCGTGGTCGGGACTTCATCGACGCTTGCAACCACATCATGATCAATGTAGTCGTGAGGCATTCTCCGACCACCTCGTCGTCAGGACTTCGTTGACGCTCATCCAAGATAGGGACGGAGCATGCGCGCTTCACGTCTTCGCCATGGGACTTCGTCACCCGTGTCCAAGGCACGACCTCAACGCGACAGCTCCGGCTGCGTCAATGGACTTCGCCACCCTCCTCGTAGGCATCACCTCGGAGGGGCGGCCCGACTCATGACTTCACCTCTATGCGCCGCCTACGTCGGAGGCAGGACCATGACGGGATGGACATGGCTTCGGCGTCGGACTTCGTCACTCGTGTCCGAGGCATGTCCTGGACGCGGCGGCTCCGGCTGCGTCGGTGGACTCCGCCAACCTCCTCGTAGGTGTCGCCTTGAAGGGACAGACCTGCCCCTGGCTTCGCCTGCGCACGCTGCCCGTGTCTGAGGCACGACCTCGATGTGGTGGCTCTGGATACGTCGGGGGACTTCAACGCCCTCATACGGTGGCCTCGGAGGGGCGGCTCCGCCTCCATGCGCCGCCACAACCACGTCATGATCGACATAGTCGTACGCGCCGCCTGAGTCTGAGGCACGACATCAACATGGCGGCTTAGGCTCTATCAAGCCAAGGACCCCATGACCACGTCATGATCAGTAAAAGACAAACCCTGTTTCAGGAGATTTATAGCGTCCAAACCCCTAGGGGCTAGATCTAGCAGTTGCATCTACTCGGCCCTCAAGACCTTCGTGCTTGCTGTCGGGGGACGGGGGGCTAGGGCAATTGGTTACGTCAACTCACCCCTTGGGACCTCTGTGCTTGTTGTTGAGGGAGTACTGTTGTGAGAGTGACCCAGCCCCCCAGGACCATTAAGTTCAGATACTGAGCCTTACAACAGGCCCAATAGTATAGGGATATGTGTATAAAGAAATATATCAATGTACCCTCACCGTTTGTAACTATTAAGGGGTGGGATAAGAATTTCCCATCCTATCCTATTCACGTATATAAATCCCCAAAAGGGGTACGAGAAGGACAGGTCCACTCATTTTACTCACTAGCTCGCTCTCTCTCTCTCTCTCTATCGGTTGGCTCCATAGCTCCTAATTCCATGTCCCTTAAGGGGGAAAGGGGTACTCTGAACCTACTGTTGTACTCATACCACAACAAATGCAAATATGCAAACTTTAGTTTCCTCTGGAAGATAGGAGTTTTATATGGTGTGCAGTGTATAGACTAAAGTGTTGCTTTACATAATGGGGTTGGTAACATGATAACACTTTCGAAGTTTTACAGTTTATCAAGATCCTTGTTTCAAAAAAAAAGTATATCAACCACAAAATTGGGTAAAAACTTAAAACAGTCCATGTTATGCACAGAGGCATGTATGGAATAAGTAGCATGAACGATTCTGGATTAGACCTTCAACATATTGGACTGATTGTGGATTAGACTAGTACAAGTCCCAATCTACGCAAAGGTGAGCTATAAAACCAGCTAACACGCAGTGGATTCGCAGGATATAGTTTACCCCTGCCTACAATTTCAAGAACACGAGTAACTTGTACAGCTACACGTTTCCTTTTGCAGATAAGGCTTGGACAACATCCACATGTCGGCACAAATTGCACAGCAGAGACTGGTCGCACGCGATTAACATTGTGGTAACATAAAATTAGCTCAACTATAAACGCATTGCCTTTAGCGTAGAGGAATCACTCCGAGGAACTATGAACATAACGCTGAATAGCACATTTCCTACAGCGCAACGGTATTCAATGCTGTTATGAAACGGCCGCTCACCTCCGGCTCGCTGCCGTCGGAGTTGAAGATCCTCATGGTGTAGTCCGCGCCATTGACCCCCCGGCATGACGAAGATCACCCCGTCGGCACCAATGCCAAAGTTCCGGTCGCACAGCTTGACGGCCTCCTCCGGCGTCACCTTCGGCACCGCCGAATCCCTGTTGTCGACCTACAAATCCATACAAAAACCAGCAGGAAAAAAATCAGTGACAGCACAGCATGTAAAAACAGCAGAGATTGCACGAATTCGCAACAGCATGCCCCCCCCCCCAAATGAACACTGCACGATGTGGTAGCTCGAGAAATTCGAAAAAAACAAAGGCGTACCATGATGAAATCGTTGCCAAGCCCTTGGTACTTGACGAAGTGGAGGGCGCGCTCGGACTCGCGGCGCTCGAGGAACGAGGCAGCGGCCGACGACTTGGGGGCGGACACGGCCATCGAGGCGACGGCGCGGCGAGGGGCGGGGCCGCGGGGGTGCCGCGGAGTGGGAGGCTGAGGCGGCGGAGGGAGGGGGCGGTGGAGGCGGTGGCGGGGGCGGCAAAGGAGGTCGCGGCGGCGGCGGGCAACATGGCGAAGGGTGCGGGAGCGGGAGGCGGTTTGGAGTGTGTTTGGTTGCCTCCTTCCTACTGGATGGATGGATCCGTATAATCTGAGAAAGAGCATATTTAGTTGTCTGTATAAGTGGATGCAGCCTGCATGAGCGGATGCAAAAATATGTCCTCATCCTGGATGGGTGGATACGCTCAAAATGAGCTTCACCGCCATCTGAATGGGTTGATCTGATGTATCTTATGCGATCACACGTGTCGACCTCTCGAGTTTGGTAGATCGCATCCGCTCATACAGAGCAATCAAACAAAGATCTCGGTTTTTGTATCCGCTCATGCAACCTCACCAAATATCTTCTTTTTCTGAAATACGATTCCACTCAGCCTGCATCCACTCAGTCAAGATATACGATACAACCTCCATCCACAAACCAAACACTTGGGAAGGTCCCTGTCGCTGTCCGGCTAATGACGGGGAGCTTTTCACTCTATGCAGGTGGGCTCCACCTGACGGGTGGGCCCACTGTCATGGAGGTCGAGGTGATCCGGTTGATGTTTGCAGCAGGATCCTCTGCGCGTCGGATGGATGTCGACCATGTGAAGTTCAAGGTATGGTTGGTTGGGCACGCATATCCATTAACCGCTTTCCTGTGGTGTTGACGGGCAATTGCAACTCCGTCTTCTAACGGTGGTCACCGCTGAAATATGATTACATGACGCATCCCACCTTCATGCTTCATATTGGGTGTTACTGTAGAATCAACAGTAAAGTGTACCATGTTATTTAATATTCGTCTATCTATCGAATATGAGATACATTTTATGGATTGAAGACTTCCATTTTGAGAAAATTTACAATTCAAACAACAAAAGACATTTATAACAAAAGATAAATTCATTTAGAGTGAAGGTTCGCTTACCTTCTCGAGTGACGATGGTGGCGGGGGCAGTGGTGGTGGGACAAAGTGCTGTGACAAGCTCATCGGAGCCCCCCGGTTGTAGAGGGAGGGAGGGAGGCAACAGCCAGCGGTGGTGGGGGCAACAATGGAGGCACGCGGAGCGGCGCCGAAGAGGAAAAAGAAGCAGTAGTGTATACAGAGCGACACCAGAGAGGAAGAAGAAGTGGCCATGGAGACAGCGATGGTGCACTTGGATCTCGGGTCGCGGCGAGGTCTAGATTTAGAGTGGGGAGGGTTGTGTGTGGTGTGGTTAGGAGTGAAAATGGACTAAATACGAATTGAATAGTGTCTTTACCATATTCTATCATATTTTTATAAATGGATACAAATTTGAATATTGTTGAATATGAATATAAATCGAATATTGTAACAAACACGAATTCGAATTAAATATCTACTCATTTTTGTCGTATCCAGATATTTTCATAACTTTATGTAGTATGAAAGTATTAATGATATTTTATCCTTATAAAGTCACATTTAATCATTCTAATTCATTTATTTCACATAAAGAAACACGAATTTGCATTGAATTAAAAAAATTATCCAACTAATTAGTCATATTGCAATAAAATACGTATATTACTTTGTCGAATGTGAATACGAATATGAATAATCCGGATAAAATAATATTTCGGATGGTAAAAGTTTATACCATATTTGCATCCGCATTTTTATATGAATTCAAATACAAATAAAAATAGAAGAGAAATTATTAATTGTATGAAAAAATCTATATTGTATTTGTATTCTATCAAATATGATAGTTGAATAATATGGATAATTCGTATATATTTTTTACTACTAGGTGTGGTTGGGTTGAGAAAGGAAGAAAGGACAAGAAAGGAGAGGAGCTGGGCCTTGGCCAGAAAAGAAGTGGGCTGGGTGGTGTGTTCGATCCATAACAATGGTGGAAGCTTCAATGGACACAGCCCCTGTTCGTACATAGTCACACTTAGCTTGATATGGTCATCCAACCTTCCACGAAGGCGCATTTTTTTTTTTTTGCAGAAGCAGCTTGTTACTTATGATTGTAGTTTATAAGTTTTTATTCTAGTACAAGCGTTTGCATAAATGAATTGAAACCCAATAAGCCGTTTCTAAAAAAATATCATAATAAGCCGCTTCAAAACGATAATAAAAAACTGTCTCACTTGTTTAGCTTCTTCATTTGTTTTGTTTGAAAGAAATTATAAGTTATAAGTTAAAAAACGGATTCTTAGTAAGTTCGAACGCCTCGGTGAGCTCCATGGTTTTGGGTTTTCTAGAGATGTCAAGATGAGATAGAAGGTACGAGACAATGTTTAAATTCTTTAAAACGCCTAGCAGGAGCAAATGCTAGTGATTCATTTCAGATTGAAGGAAAAATGTACAAAGCAACGAAGAAAAAAAAGGAAAAGAAGAAGAGTAAAGAAAAGATTATATAAAAGAAGAAGAGTAAAGAAAAGATTATATACATGCAGACTAATAATCACGTGTTGGCCCCGCTCATTTCAGCCTGAACTTCTGGCTTTTGGTTTTTTTTTACTATTCTTAAATTTCGTCTTTTTCTGGCTTTTTAGCATTTTTGAGCTTTTTTGCAGGTTCTTTTTTCCTGTATTCGTTTGTGCTATCTGTGATGGGTTAATCTGTTTTTTCTATTTTTATTTTTTAAATTTAGTTATGCAAAATAAGTTACCATCAGGTACAGTGTAATTTCAGCTAGCAACAATACAATTCTAGCCATAAACCAACTTATTTCAGCCCAATCGAACGGCATAATCTTTTGAATACTCTTTGGACCTACCTTGCCCCTAGACGCATGCCTCATCTTTTAAGTCAACGGTTAGGAGCCTAGATGGTTTAGGCCCCACTCATTCCGGTTCGATATTTTGGCTTCTGTCTTATTTTTATTATTTATAAATTTCGCCTTTTTTCTTTTGGTTTTTTAGCTTTTTGCCGGTTCTTTTTTCCCATATTCGTTTACATTATTCATGATGAGTTAACATATTTTTTCTATATTTTTAATTTTTAAATTTAATTATGTCAAATAAGCCACCTTCAGCTACAGTTCAATTTCAGTCAGCTAAGTGCAATTTTAGCCATAAGCCATCATTTTTTAGCCTAAATAAGTGGCACCTTATGCTTGCTGTCAAAGAGACAATGTTTAATTAGCTGATGCGAGTATTGTAGCCTATGTTGTCGGTGGCAATTTCTTTGTATGTTCGTAACTGCTGCTTTTCGGCTCCTAAAAGCTGCTTTTCGGCTTTTCTGCAGTAACTAGCTTTTAAACGGAGTATTTTTTTTTCAAGATAGGATCTACTAGTTAATTGTAGTACATAATTTACTGACTTCATTTATATCGGCAAATACCACACGTGAGTTTCTGTTACTCTGTAATCTCTCGTACAAACAGCTCAAAAACTACAAACCGCAGCCAAAAAGAACAGGTCCTTAACTTTCAATAACAAGGTATGAAACCTCCCTCGTGGAAAAAAGAATTAACAAGGCTTAGCTTTCTCATCCTTATGTTGTATTTTTGTTACTTTTATGATAGCACACCAACACTAAGAAGATATATTTCACTCTTCACGTCTCTTTATTACTCACTTTCATAGGATACGGACACTTGGGGGGTTTAGACAAAACAGTACAATGATGTTTTAGGGATGTTCATTTGTTTGAGGAAATAGTCGTGGATTGGTCTACATCACTCGGATGACCCCATTTTAAGGATATGAAAGTTGTATTTTCAACAATTATCCAGGAGTATAGTTGCGGACAGAAAGAGTATCATATCTGCTCACGAGTATTTAAAAAAGATTAGCTCGATTAAAATATAACCTAACAGCTAAACTACAGTAGCTTTATGGGCGTCCAAACCCAAAACTTAACTTACATTCAAAAGTATTGGGATATGGGTAGGCTACACTAGTGCAGATTAAAATTTTCTACCACGTAAAACAAGAAGCCAGGTGAGTAAAAAATCATAGATCGTTAATACTAGACACGCAGTGTAGTAAAAGTAGAGTTGAAGTAACTGATTCAACGAAGAGCTGGTCGGTGTAGTGGAAGTAGTCGATCGTCCTCTGGCCAACCGTCTCCTCCTCGTGATCGTCCTGATTAGCACCGCAGTTACAGCAGCACCTCTACCAATATCCACACATCTAGAAATGGAGCACCGTGTGTCGACGTGGGCGCGCTAGCACTAGCGCGCATGACAAGGGTTATGAGAGGTGGCTACTAGGGTTTCGATGGGTGTGTATCAGGATACCTAACTCAGCCCCACACCTCGTTTTATATAGCATCTAATCAGATTCTTATCTGATACAATTAAAGAACGTATCCCACTCGGAAACTATCATCCGGACCCTTATCGTTCCAGCCCATTAAGTATGTGACCCTGTAGGTTCATGTGTATTTGGCCATGGGCCGAAAACTTCTTTTCAAACCCAGTCACGGAGTAGTGTTTGGCAACCCCTAAATAAACTATTACATATGTAGAAAACAACGATGATTTCATGTCTAAAGATCCTATATACATTATGTATAAGATCAACTGATGATACTTAATAATATAACAATTCCCATGGTATCTCATGGTGGGTCCATCCAACATTATGTTCTCTAACATGTGTCCACATTATTGATTTAATATATGATCTATGAAACATGATCATCAATCAATACATGTGCTGATATGTAAATTATAATTATCTCACATAATGATATAAGATCAAGGATAATTTAGAATAACATCAAAACATGAATAAAGAGTTTCATGAACAAGTCACATACTTGTTGATCAATATGAAAAAAATTTATTCAAGGGACAAAATAATATATTATTCAAAAGATCGTAAATATAGAAGTGATACAATCATCTCCATGATTGCCTCTAGGGCATATCACTAACAAAAAGAACTGGCAAAATTTCATATGAATTCTTGAATGTCGTCGTAACCCTAACACATTATCCGGTGCATCATTTCTTCTTCAGGTGTTTGTTTTGATGAAAATAAGCAAGTTTAAGTACACTACGTACTCAGCAAACCACATAAGAAGACTATTTAACTATCATGTAATGTGTTCAACTAGATAGATTCACGGGTTAATATGATAAGAATAGATGCAAGTTTGCTGGTAAAGAACTTTGCATTTAAAAAAGTAAAGCATTATCTAATTAGCAATGGGTTGGCTGCAAATAATACTAAGCTAGCTTGGCTTAAGAACTGGCCTAAGCTGGAGCCCACAGGGCACACGGCTTAGCTCGCATTCTAAGTAAGCTGGAGCTCGCTCCTATGGTGGCCGAGCAGAGGAAAGCGACGGTGGTGACAATGGATGAGGGAATTGGGTGGTGTGGCAAGTATCTACGGATCATGGGGAACCCATTTTTGGCTTCAACGTGGGGCAGTGGCGGCATGGAAATGATTGGCAGCAGCGATGTATGGTTAGACCAGGGGAGGGTCCTAGCGGAGCTACGATGGTGCTTCGACCAAATTGGTAGTGGTTTGAGCATCAGTGGGGTGAGGGGAGCTCGATGGTGGTGTCTCGGCTCGAGGAGGTCTGTGGAAAGTTGGCATCGGTGACTACAGATGGTGCTATGGAGGTTCACGGCGGCGGCGAGTTCTGGCAGTGCGAAGTCCAAAATTGGCACACGCATGGGACATTAGTGAGATGAGAGGGACACGATGGCGGTGGTGGCTTGGCATAGGGAGATCTGGAACGGGATGCTGTCAGCGACCAAGGGTGGCATGGCGGAGGTGTGTGATGGCGACAAACTAAGTGACAAACTAAGGGTCGCAGGGCTATGCTTGGAGCTCGAGGACAGCCTCATGGGGTTGAGGAGGTGCTAAGGACACAACTAATTTGGTAAGAGAGAGGACAAAGACGAGAAATTTTGAAGATGGCTGAGGCTTACCGGGTTTGGGGATGATGGCGATGGTGTAGCTTCATGCGGCTAGGGCAAGAAGATGGTGGGCTCGAATGTGAGAGTGTGCGAAGAAGAAGCTAATGTACTCACTAGCCTTGGCTTTGTAGCCATGCATAGGGAGGAGTGGTGCGTAGGGAGAGTGGTGACGATGATGAACTTGGCGTGTGGGCAAGACATGGGCGGCCGTGTAGGTTCAGCGTTGTGACAAAGATGTGGGTGGCGAAGATGACCTTGACGTGTGGGCAAGATGTGGGTGACTGTGTGGGTTCAGTGTTGTAGCAAAGACAGAGTGACGGTGCAGGAGTCGTCGTTCCTCTCTAGAGCGGGCGTGCGAGGTGTCAGGGTGAGGTGAGACGGGTTGGGGTGGTGTGAAAGTGACGGTGGGGCAAAGCTGAGTTGGGCATGGAGTGAGGTAGCGATGAGGTGGCGTGGCCTTGGCGCAGCTTGGTGTGGGTGAAGATGATGCTAGGCAGAGGTGGCGTGCGTGCGAGCAGTAGTGTGACACGAGGCAGGTGAGCACAGAGGAGAAAACAGGCAACAAGAATGAGTTTTCTCAAGGTGGAAAGTGTAATTTTGAAAAAGAAAAATGGGGTTTTGGCTGAAATTTTTGGATTTGCAAAACCTCCAAATTCGAATGAAATTAGCTCAAATTCAATTTTTTTAAATGTTGGGTTGTCACAATCATCCTGTCGTTCTAGAAGTTGGATTGAGCGTGTTTATGAAGGTGATGGTTCATGAATGAATTGGCTTCGACTGTTTCTGATATGTTCTTTTGTGAAAGCCGGTTCACCGTTACGGTTGCGTATACAACTGAGTTGCAAGGCGTATTAAGCAAACAGCAATGCAGTGTCCCAAGAAGTACGTGCAGTGTACGTAGTGATCCAGTCTGGACCAATAGTGGAAACCCAATCAAAATAGTTACAGTGCAATGAAAGTGATGCCGGTTCCTTATCTCCAGCCGCAGCCTTTTGGATTAATTTTCACTATTTAACAATTTCGGTTTTCCTAATTTTTGTTTTTTAAAATTTTTTATCGGTTCTTTTTTCGTATTCGTTTATACTATCCGTGATGGGCTAACATATTTTTTTTTCTATTTTTAATTTTTTTAAATTTAATTATGTCAAATAAGATACCATCAATTACAGTGCAATTTCAATCAACTACAGTACTTTTCAGCCATAAGTCACTCAAAAAAAGTCGTTCTGAGCACCCTTCTCTCCTTGATGATGTCTTCGGCTATTCATTTTTTTTCTCTACCCATTCGTATGCATCCAGAAACTCAAGAAAGAGAGAATCAAATCAATTAACTTTATTGTATTTAGTATCCTCTTATCTGCCGAAATAGTCTTAGTTGAATTGTTGGAGCTATGCTACTTCGTAGTTTTGTAGTTCATTTCAAACTCTTCGGTCCATCTAAATAGTTGCAACTTTGTGGTTTCGTGTGCTTGGCTCATCTTTTTGTCAAAAGGATTATGAATGGATGAGACGCATCAGCAGGCTCTTTCTCAAATTGAATAAGTTTTGACCTGCAGTTTTTTTTTGTCGCCGATTTAGATTCATGATGTCCGGCTGTAGCTATAGGCAGTCTGGGGTGTGGAAAAATAGTGTATAGCCTGAGTAAATTTAGTTTATACTGGGTAACATTTTTATGATCCAGTCTAAATAGTCTAGATCATTCTATCAGTGAGTTTAGAACGTAACTAAATCCTGACTCTGTCACTTGCTATAGGGATCAACAATGATATGCGAGAACAGAGACGAACAAACTTGCTGCGTTTCTGATTTCTGATGAAGGGACCACATTATTGAGGAATTTTGGGAGAGGAATTAGACAAATTAACGTTTCTTTCCCACTAAGTCCAGTTTTTTAACCCTGTGATACGTGGACCTTTCCTATAGATCCAGGCTGGATCACAACATCTGTCACGTACTCTGTTTCGGGAAGAGTAGCATTTCTGTTAAGCAAAATAGCAATATTGTCAGAAAGGCCCTTGATTTATCTGGTGATTACTCCTCGGGCCAGGCGCACACACCACTATTTTCTCAGAATTTTTTGTACTGATAATCCATTTTTTTATTCAAAATTACATAAATATACCCATGGGAAAATTTTTTACAAAAATAGGCTCCAGTCGCCGAATGGTTGGGCGACTGGAGCCTTCATAACAGACAATGACACAATATGTCTCATTGCATGAGAGAGCGATCGCATCCGATCGCTCTTCCGTACGGCGACTTAAGTGTAGTCGCTATCCCGTTAGGCGACTAGCATGCAGTCGCCATCCTGTTAGGCGATTGCATGTAGCCCCCGTGATTGTTTTAGATTTTGTGAATTTTGTAACGTTGAACCGGTAAAAAATACGGTGAAGTTGTAATAAAAGTTTATGTTCATTGTATATTATAGATGTGTAAAAAGTTTTTAAATTTTTTTTATGAAAGATTGAGTAAAGAACGATCGATACATACACTGTTAAGTGAGATAGTTTGTGTGCGGAGAAGAGATGATAGACTTATGTAAATGTAAATAAACTTCATAATATAACTGTGAGTAATATGCCGCATATTTTTTCATTACATGCATAATATATATAGCATCCGCAACACGCCTCACTTGTCACCTGGTGTGCCCGTCACCGCGCCGCGTCCTCCCATCTGAGCTCGCTGGCCCTCCTCGGTGCAACGGGTTAGGACGATCCGAAAAAGTAAAACGAGCGGAAGGGTGTCTATCCCGCCCGCTTTGATGGAGTCACCGCACCTCTGGTGTGTGCCCTCCGGTGCACCGGAGGGCACCGCCAGAGAGAACCTCGTGTCTTGCGTCGGAGAATCGCCCGAGCCACTCATGGCGGTCCACATCGTCTGGACCGGAGACGCCTAGCCGCTGGTAAGTACCTGCAATAGTAATATCGTTAGTTCGTTGCATGTCGTCTTGGGATAAAAACGAGATCAGACGATGCGTACCTGTAGCTGGCGCCATAAAGGTAGGAGGAGGGGCGTGCACCCCCTGTGTGTGGAAGGGGATGTGCGCAGGATGCGTGAAGTGAGGAGGACGTATCCACGTACTACCTCCGGAGTAGTGCCACGCTGGTCGGGGTGGCACTGGTGGACGAGCAGTCGGAGCGGTGGGCATGGAGACCGCCGGTAGCCTCGTGCAGGACAGTAGGCTAACGATACGTCTACACCCCTCGTGCATCCGACGCACAAAGCTGACGCCCTCCTCATGGGTCAGCTGTGCACCACTGGCGAGCCTCTCCAGTAGTGTGCCGGAGTCGGCGCATAGGGCAGAACCGACGTCAGCCTGGACACAAAGACATGAAATGGTCGATTATTGAAACGACATTACCATTTGGGAATCTTTGAAATGACATGTAACGTACCGCGAGGTGAGCGTCGCGTCGCGAAGTCGCGCGCGACGTGTCCGTCGGGCGGCGGCGTGTGTGGCGGCGGGTCTACCACATATACGAGCACGCACGAGTTCTGCGGTGGTACCGGTAGCGGTACTCGCGTACTCCCCTCGTCGTGACAGCGGTCCTCCTCCACGCGATCGTCGAGCGCACCCTCCCACTGCTCGACCCAGGGCTGCATCCTAAACGACCAGTCCGTGCCTCTTTTCACTCCCTTCGCGCTGTGCCTGCGTATAGAACCATTACGTAATGTGAGATATTTGCAAACGCAGTAGTAAGTATGTACATATTTAGCACAAACGATCACTCACCCGTGCACGTGCCGCGGAAGCGATGGTCCGGCGAGTACAGAACCGGCCGCCGAGCCCGAATCGCCGCATCACCCGTGGGTGCGTAGTCCTACGTGAGACGAGGTACACGAGCTTCGGCGCGGTGAGCGTGAAGCCTGGCCACGCCAAACAAAGTGAGGACGGACCGCCAGAGCACGGGCTGCTGCTGCCGTATCGCAGTATGGCTCCCAATGCACGTCGTCGGCTGTGATGCGGTCGAGCTGCTCCACAAAGACCCGGTACGCCCGCGTGACCTGCACGTGCGCGAACTGTACCTGCAAGAAAGACAAGTTGTTTAGAATGACGATCGTCAATAAGAAAGAAATAGTTGACTGTGATAATACTTACTCGACGACGGCACCAGATAGAACCCATCGTCGGCCGGTCGACGTCTCCCCCTGGATACATCTCGGGCCGTCACGGACCCATGTCATCTAACCGCAGTCGCCCGAGGCTTAAGCGCTCGAACGACCATAACTGCAGTAGAAGGGGACAGCCCGTGAGGATCGAGTTCGCCTTGATCCTCGTGCACGCATCGCACAGCGCGCGGTACGTCGCGGCAAGTACGGCCGATCCCCAGCTGACCTGGTGGGGCTCGCCGTCAGCGATCGCCCTCGCATAAGCGATAAGGCGCGCATCCACCGAGTTGCCGTGGCTGGTGGTGAAAAGCACCCAACCAAACATCCACAGCACGTACGCCTCCAGGTGGCGCGACACCTGGTGATCGTCTGCCTGTGGAACCATGCGCTCCACCTGAATGCAAACAAGTTGTTATTAGTACGTAATACCACAAATAAGACCTTCGACGACACGATCGAATGTAAAAACCACGTACCCGGTACTGTCTGAGCCACCTCAGCGTCGGCCCATGGGTCTGCTCCTCTTCGAACACGTGGTGGTCATCGACCGATGGAACGACACCCTCGAATCTGCCGGGCAGGTCAGCGTGCCAGTCGGCCGGGGCCTCCGGTAGGAAGGCAGCTTCTCCCGCGATCGGAAGCCCAAGGAGCAGGGACACATCCTGCAAGGTCGGCGTCATCTCCCCAAATGGGAGGTGGAAAGTGTGCGTCTCGGGCCGCCAATGGTCCACCAAAGCCGTCAGCAGGGAACGATCGAACGGAAAGCGTCGTGATCGCTTCCCGCCCGCCTCGTCCCCGCCCTCGTCCCCGCCAGCGGCTCCATCCTCGTCCGTGGCCTGCACCATCCGGGCAAGAGGGAGTAGCCTGGCATCCCGCAGCCTGCAAACAAAGTGAAGGTCGGCGCGGAACGAACTTACGGCCGCACTAAACGCTGGAGTAGTGCAAACTGGCAATCCAACGAGGGTCGAGTCCCGTGCCACGCGAGGTGTACGTGTCGGACCACTCCCGCCGAGGCGCTCGTCCGTGCTCCCGGTGGCGGCACTAGACGGAAGCGCGATGAGAGCGGTCCACGTGCTCGTCCAACAGCGCGAACCGCCACTCCGAGTCACGTCCATCACGAGTCATACCTGCAAAATTTGTACAATAATTTCTACATTAAATTTTCTACATCTAAATTTGTATAATAATTTCAACATTAAATTTTCTACATCTAAATTTCAACACTAAATTTTCTACATCTAAATTTGTACAATAATTTCAACATTAAATTTTCTACATCTAAATTTGTACAATAATTTCAACATTAAATTTTGTACATGTACATTTAAATACTATATTTTGTACAATAATGCATTATAAATGGTATACAAAATTTATAAACTAAATTTTCTAAACTATATTTACTAAACTACATTTTCTAAACTAATTTTCTAAACTAAATTACTAAACTATATTTACTAAACTACATTTGAAAATTAAATTTCTAAATTTAATTTCTAAACTAAATTTCTAAACTACATTTTCTAAACTAAATTTTCTAAACTAAATTTCTAAACTTAATTTCTAAACTATATTTACTAAACTACATTTTCTAAACTAATTTTCTAAACTAAATTACTAAACTATATTTACTAAACTACATTTTCTAAACTAATTTTCTAAACTAAATTACTAAACTACATTTGAAAATTAAATTTCTAAATTAGATTTCTAAATTTAATTTCTAAACTAAATTTCTAAACTACATTTTCTAAACTAATTTTTCTAAACTTAATTTCTAAACTATATTTACTAAACTACATTTTCTAAACTAATTTTCTAAACTATATTTCTAAACTAAATTACTAAACTATATTTACTAAACTACATTTGAAAATTAAATTTCTAAATTAGATTTCTAAATTTAATTTCTAAACTAAATTTCTAAACTACATTTTCTAAACTATATTTCTAAACTAATTTTCTACACTACATTTTCTAAACTAATTTTTAAACTAATTTTCTAAACTATTTTCTAAACTAATTTTCTACACTACATTTTCTAAACTAATTTTCTAAACTAATTTTCTAAACTAATTTTCTACACTAACAAAAAATATAACAAAAAATTACCTGAAAATATAACAAAAAATTACCTGAAAATCGCGCACTCCCTCTCCTCTTCACCTCCTCTCCCCCTCCTCTTCTCCTCCTCTCCCTCTCTTTCTCTCCCCTTCCTCTTCTCCTCCTCTCCCTCTCCTTCTTTCCCCCTCTCTTTTCTGCGTTGCGCGGCCGAGAAGAAAACAGTGCGTCGCTACGTCGTGGCTGAGTGTTTATATCCCACCCGCAGTTAATCGGTTCGGTCGCCCAACGGTTCGGCGACTGCATGGAAGTCGCCCAACGGTGGGGTGACTGCAGTTAATCGCCAAACGGTTGGTAGATTCTCCAGCTGTCGCGGTCTGGTTGGGCGAAAGGCTTCAGTCGCTCCAACCATTAGGCGACTGGAGCCTATTTTTGTAAAAAAATTTTCCCGCGGGTATATTTATGTAATTTCGAATAAAAATGGATTATCCGTAAAAAATTCTATTTTCTCAACTCTTCGTGATGCGATATTTTACAGACACACCCCTATGGAATCATAAATTTGTAAAATCCAGACCCTCTCTTCCCCAAATCACACGCACGGACAGCAGGGAGGCAGTAGACAGCAGTTGGTACCAAAGCCTACCACCAACTCCTCCCCGAATTGGCCCAACCAAACGCTCTCCGCCGGTCGCCATGGACCCCACCCCGACCGGAACTGAGCTCGCCGCCGCCTCGGCCGTCGACGAGGAGGAGGCCGCGCCCCTGGTCTCCGCCGGCCCCCGCCGCAGCGCAGACGCATCAGCGTCGTCGTCGGAGACCCGCGATCTTCACCTCCTGAGCTCGGCCTTCCTCTTCGTCTTCCTCGCCTACCACGCCGCGCAGAACCTCCAGAGCACCGTCAACACGGTACCCACCCGCCGGCCCATCTGAATTTCCCGACCGATCAGCAAATCAATCACCCCGACCTCCTCTAGCTCCGAAGCTCCCATTAATGGGGTTGTCATGGCGCGCATGCTTGCAGGACGAGAATTTGGGGTCGATGTCGCTGGGGGTGCTGTACACGTCGTTCACGGCGTTCTCGGTGGTGGGGTCGCCGGTGGTGCGGCGGATGGGGTCCAAGCGCGCGCTTGTGCTCGGCACCTCCGGCTACCTCCTCTTCATCGCCGCCAACCTCATCCCGTCCTGGTACAGCTCCCACTCACCTGCTCCCTCCCTCTCATCGCTTATGGTTGCATCCGACCAGGGTTAGTACTAGTAGGAAGCTTCTGACAATTCGGACGAGCCTCTAGCTAACTGAATCTTCCTGACTCCTGACGACTCATCTGAATAGCAGCAGAGCAACGAGGCCGTGGAAATGTGGAATAGCAGTAGAAAATAGGGGAATGCCGAGGTGGTAGGTGGAAAATTTTAGCCAGCTCAGCATTTGCTGCTTTCGCAGGAGCGCCGGCACGGCCCTGACCAAAACGATTTTTTGTCGAGTAAATCATGGTTCAAGGGGATCTTGTCCCCAGATATATTGGCGTTGGCCTAGGCATTGGATTGCTGTGAACGTTTGACTGGCTCCTATATATTGGCGTTGCATCTCTTCTGTGTACACAAACTATCGCGCAAACATGAAGTGCTTTACCGTCATGGTACATTGCCTTTTGCATCGCCCCAGTGCATCTTCTTATATTCGTAGTGTATCTTGCATTCTTACTCTCTTAAGCTTGTTCGATGGTCAACCCGCCAATTATCACATGTGTTCTTAGATAGAAAGGTGTCAAGCACTAGAGTGAATTAAGCTTCCTCCCGACCTGGGTTGGGTTTAGACTTTATGTGCCCTGGCTAGTGTTTAGACTAGACCCTTAAGGTCTAAGGTGTGAGGCTTGCTAGTGTTGATAACTGAGAGCCACGAGAATCTTCGTTTTCTTTCTTCAAAGGATAATTTTCGGACGCACCTTTAAGGCGAGCTCTGTGTATTATGAGCTAGTTCTTGGATCAATAGCTAGCTTGTTCAGTACAATATCGGCGAATATCACACTATACATGCGTATAAATAAAAGGAGTACTCAATATTACATAGATAGTCAAAAATAGATCTTACGATCAAGTGTTTACAACATGGGTCAACAGACCAAATGAGTTTGTTTAAGTAAAGTAATGGAAGAAAATCACAAAAAATGGCTCTATGATCCGCCACAGGCAATCGACTAGGGCTAATCCTAGTCATGGCCATCACCGTCAACGTCATTGCTGGTGCATGGAAATATCCATACACCCGGTCTTCACTTTTGTAATCTAAATCTACATATTAAGCAACCATGAGTATAAAAGTACTTAGCAAGTCCCTATGCCAAATGCAAGTATATAGATGCAAGGCCTTGACAAAGGGAAGGTTATAGGGTTCTTTTAGTGGATAAATATCATAATTAGATTCCAAACTATGACTTAGCCAAATTTTTAAATAAAACCAAAGTTGTCTCTTTTTAAGTTTCTCACGAGTTTGAACTCTCTTCATAGTTATCCACCATTTCCATAAGTGCCAAAACAATTCCTTTTTCATACCAAGATACCATAATCATTTCCTCATACTTTCAATTCATAACCACCATTAACAATTATTTCATAAAAACTACACAAGTGTGGCCTTTCTGCACTATGCTCATGACCGGGAGCACGGCTATTCAAATAGATTGTTAACACTCTGCATAAGTTATATAGATTTATACGATTAGCTTATAATGTCGGCCATTACACGCTCCCGTAAGCGTGCGACTGAGAAAATCACAATAAGGCTTTTACAATGTTTAGCTCCGATACTTCCTCCCACTCCAGGGTAAAATCCCTCAACACTTGTGACAGTGACCGTTCCCACTCCGGGTTATGTCTTACCCCAAAAACGTTCTTTTCCTGGGCTGCATTTTCAATGCGGGACCCCGTTTTTAGGGATTCTATGACCCTTTACGCTAAAATAATCCATATAGTGACAGTGACAAGCAAGGATACAAATCTTAGAGTCGGGAGAAAACCTGCCCGGCGGCCGGTAACTGAAAAACCAACCAAAAAACCGGTCAAACTTCAAAAATTAAAATTTAAATTTTGGGTTGTTTTGAAACCGGTAACCGGAAAAACGGTCCGGTAACAGGAAAAACCGGCCGGTAACCAAAAAAACAGGTCGAATTCAAATTTTGATTTTTGATTTTTTCCCTTTTTTTGTTACCAGTCCCCACTGGTAGAACTGGTAACCGTTGGGTTTTTGAACCTTGGTGACTAGCGGGGGTCATGTCTAGAATAATCATACTAGAAATCCAGAAATCCACTGACCACTCTAATGCGCAGGAGTCCACACAAAAAATGGACGCGTCCAAACTTCACAAACCCCACCAAAAATGGACGAATAACTAATGGCCATTTTTCTCTCTCTGGATGTCCGGTTACAGTTGGAGTAGAATATATAGTAGTCTCGTCGGCAGCTGGATGCTTAGCCGGTATCACCATATTTCTATGATTCCATCATATGTGTCACCTGACAAATGGAATCCTTCAAGTGTATCACATTACCCAAACCTGCCGTTGGATATTCATGTAAATGGATGCGATGTGCATAACATAATTTGAGCGGCAGCATTGGATTTGGATAAGAAACCTAGGTGCAAGGGTGAAGGGCCAACTGCTGTCCGTTAGTGCTGCGACGCAAAGCTCCAAGAGGATACCAACACCAGTGCAGGCCCCAAGAGCTTAATTCGGGTCTTTCTTAAGCTGAACTACCATATGGATATTAGATAGATCAACCAAAGCAACTTTGCTAGGATCTTGCTCGACAATTCCAATCTCGATACTTTGTTGGATCCTAATAACTATATACAAAAATGGTAGTTCCGACCTTGTGATATTTGGTAGCATGATTCTACCATCTGATCCTTTGGCACAAGAACAAATGCAGAATCGTGGCAACCTCTATGAGAGACGGCAAATATCACTTGTCATATAACAAATTGAACAAGTGCAGAATCGTGGCAACCTCGAGGCCACTGCCGCCTCACCGTGTCCGGCCACCGGAGCCACGCCGCCGATGTGCACCTCCTCTCTGCCGCCTTCCTCTTCGTCTTCTCTGCCTACTGCACCCTCCAGAACCTCAAGAGCACCATCAACACCGTACTCGTATCTCCCTCTCCTCCCTCCTCTTTGTGGTGCCAATCTCGCTTTGTTTCGGTTCTTCCTGATATGATGTGGGGCCCTGGGCCACGTCGTGCTGCAGGAGGGCAACCTGGGCATCGTCTCTGTTGCAAATAATGCACAGAAAAATAGAGACAAGAGATACAAATTTTTACGTGGGAAACCCTTGTGGGAAAAAAACCACGGGCGCTCGAATGCAAAACACTATAATGAGGAAAGTTTACAATGGAGCGCTTGCTCTTCCTATGGGCTACTAGGGTGCATATATATAGTGTGAGGAAAAAGAGTCCCACACGGAGAGGAAACCGAATTAGAGTCGGTTGTTACAGATTGACACTACGCCTGATACAACATGTGCATGCACTTGCCATGCTACGTTTGGCATGAGGCGATAAAGTGTCCTATACGGACACGGTACAAATTCGGATCAACTTTAACAATCTTTATCTTGAGCCGAATTCTCTTTAGTAGTTGAAGAATATGATAGACTCATCCAATAAAATTATCACGTATACCTTAAGTGCCAAAAGTCCAAAGGACTAGTGAGTAATACTAAGTATGAGCATAGCTCAAACTTAGATGCAGGAACTGGCTTTGTCGATATATCAGCTGGATTATCATGAGTACTTATCTTGCAGACTTTAATATCACATTGAGTAATAACAACTCGAATATAGTGATACCTGATATCAATGTGCTTTGTTATCTCATGAAACATTTGATCTTTTGTAAGGCAAATAACACTCTGACTATCATAAAATATTGTAGTACAAGATGTATTTGCACAAAACTCAGTAAATAACTTCTTAGCCGAATAGCTTCTTTGCAAGCTTTAGAAATAGCCATATGCTCAGCTTTTGTAGTAGATAAGGCAACGGTAGCTTGTAAACTTGCTTTCCAGCTAACGGCACACCCTCCAACAGTGAACATATAACCAGTGAGAGATCTTCTTTTACCCAAATCTCCAGCAAAATCAGAATCCACATAACCAACGAGTCCATTTTTACTCTTCCCAAATTGTAAACAAGCATTAGATGTGCCTCGCAAATATCTAAAAATCCATTGTACTGCTTTCCAATGCTCTTTTCTAGGATTAGCCATGTATAAATCGGGGCGAAAACATACCATAGCATACATAAATGAACCAACTGCGCTCACATATGGAACTCTAGATATATACGCAATTTCATCATTTAATTGTGGACATGACGCTGAAGAAAGTCTGAAATGTGCAGCTAAGGGAGTACTCATAGGTTTGGCTTTATACATGTTGAAACGACGAAGAACTTTATCAATATTCCCTTTTTGACTTAGATATAATTTGCCAAACTATCTATCTCTAACGATTTCCATACCAAGAATCTTCTTTACTGCACCGAAATCTTTCATCTCAAGTTCACTATTTAATTGTGCCTTCAACTTTGAAATTTCAGCCTTGTTTTTTGCAGCAATCAACATATCATCAACATATAGGAGCAAATAGATAACTGAACCATTAATAGTCTTCAAGTAAACACAGCTATCATAATTAGATCTTTTAAAATTCTGAGATATCATAAAGGAGTCAAATCTGTTGTACCGTTGTCTAGGTGATTACTTTAAACCATAAAGACATTTCCTCAATTTGCAAACAAAATTCTCCTTTCCCGGAATGACGAAACCTTCCGGTTGCTCCATATAAATGTCTTCTTCTAATTCCCCATGTAAGAATGCGGTTTTCACATTAAACTTATAATCATGCATAGCCACAATGCTGAGTAAAGTACGAATAGAACTATGCTTCACAACAGGGGAAAAGACATGTAAATTCAATGCCTGGAATTTGGCTATATCCTTTTGCAACTAGCCTTGCTTTATACCTAACCTCTTCGGTTAGTGAAACTTCTCCTTTCTTCTTGAAGATCCATTTGCAGCAAATATTTTTCTTCTCAATTGGCAACTTGACCAGCGCCCAAGTGCCATTCTTGTCAAGAGATTCCATCTCATTATACATGGCAGTCATCCATCTTTCTGAATTACTAGAAGAGATAATCTTTGAATAAAATTAAGGTTTTGTAGTACCTTCAATTTCTTCTGCCATATATAAGCAATAGGCCACAACATTAGCTTCTTCCATCAATCTCTTAGGAGGTTGAATGTCCCTCCTCTGTCTATTAACTATAATAGAATGATGTGTTGGCGGCTCAATAATAGGGGCTTCTGAAATATTTTCCTTGTCGATTTCTGGTGTAGATTCTGAATCAATAACACGCTCCACCTGCACGCTCAATTGCTTCTCAACGGAAACATTAATAGATGGCTTATCATGTAACATAACAGCCTCATCAAAAATAACACTTCTGCTAATAACCACCTTTCTAGTTTCAGGATTCCACAATTTATATCCTTTCACACCAATTTTATAACCAAGGAAAATGCACTTAACTACTCTAGGTTCTAATTTACCATTGTTAATATGAGTATAAGCAGAACAGCCAAATATTCTTAAGTTTGAATAATCTGCTGAAGAGCCAGACCATACCTCAATTGGAGTCTTCTTATCAATAGCCAAATTTTGTGACCGATTAATTAAATAACAGGCAGCGAAAGCGGCTTCAACCCAATAACTCTTAGATAATCTAGAGTTTGACAGCATGCAACGTACCTTCTCCATGATGGATTTGTTCATGCATTCGGTCACACCATTTTGTTGAGGAGAGCCTAGGACTGTATAATATCTCACAATACCCTCTGACTTGCATAAAACTTCGAACTCTCCAGAATAGAACTCCAAGCCATTGTCGGTACGCAGCTTCTTGACATGCTTGCTAGTTTGTCTTTCAATCATAATCTTCCACTCTTTGAATGTTTTGAATACATCTGATTGTGCTTGACGAAATATGCCCAAACTTTTTTTGAGTAATCATCAATAATGGTCAACATGTAGCTTGCACCTTCAAGTGACGAAACGTGAGATTCTCCCCATAAATCAGAGTGGATATAATCCAATATGCCTTTTGTAGAGTGAGTCACAATACTGAATTTCACCCTATTTTGTTTGCCGAAGACACAATGTTCACAAAACTTCAACTTGTCGATGCTTTGATCATCAAGAAATCCACTTTTGCATAATTCCATCATTCCAGCTTCACTTATATGCCCCAGATGCATATACCAAAGATTAGTAGCATCAGAATCAGATGATTTATTTGAGGCAACAATAGCATTACCTGAAATTGTAGTGCCTCGCAGATGATATAAGTTGGTAGCCTTCATATCACCCTTCATCACAACATGAGAACATTTGGTGACTTTCAGAACTCCACCTCCACCTAAATACTTGTACCCTTTAGCATCAAGAGTACTCAACGAGATAAGATTTCTCTTTGAATTCAGAATATGACGAACATCCTACAAAGTTCTGATGGTGCCATCAAACATTTTGATCTGGATAGAACCAATGCCTGCAACCTTACATGGTGCATTATCACCCATCAACACTAATCCAGTTGGTGTAACTTCATAGGTAACGAAGCACTCACGGTTCAAGCTCATGTGGAAAGTACAGGCTGAATCAAGAATCCATTCATCACTAGTTTTGGAATCATCGGCAAAGCCAACGAGAACATCTCCATCATAACCTTCTTTGGTGACAATGGTGGCTCTAGGTTCATTATCTTATTGATCCTTCTTGAAATTGTTATTCCTCTTCTCCTTGTTCTGCAACTTCAAGCACTCGGATATGTCATGACTATCCTTCTTACAATATCTGCATGACTTCATGTTCCTGGATTTAGATCTGCCTCTGTATCTGCTTTTGCTTCTGCCTTTTGAATTACTGTTTGAACTCTTCTTGTATTTCCTGCCGCAGACAGATAAACCTTCTGCATGCGTACTTGAACTTTCACTCGGAACCATAAGTTTTATCTTTTCTTTAGCATACAGAGCTTCATAACTTCACTGAGAGTAAGAGTATCTTGGCTATATAGAATAATATATCTAAAAGTATATTACAAACTGGGAAGAGCATAACAAAATAAGATCCAAATCTTCATCATCATACTTTACCTCTATAACTTTCGAGGTCTGCAACAATTTCCTTGCAAGCTGTCAGGTGGCTCAACAATGAGGCACCCTCCACCATCTTCTGGGAATAAAGCTTCTGCTTCAGATGCATCTTGTTGGTCAGATTCTTGGTCATACAAATCTGCTCCAGCTTCAGCCATAATGTGGCGGACTGGCGGCGGATGTCTCCTTCATAATCTCCTGTAAAATATTCTTTGATAGATGAAGAAGAATTTGAGATAAGGCCTTATGATCTTTATGTTGCTTTTCATCGGCAAACAATGTAGCTGGTAGCTTGTCGATCCCCAAAAGTGCATCATCCAAATCAAGTTGTGATAAGACAGCTTGTATCTTGACTTGCCATATAGAAAACCTCGTGTCGTGATCTAACAGCGGAAGATCATACTTCAGAGTTGCCATGTGAAGAGAACCAAAAGTTTCTCCAAAAGAAACACCAAGAAAATCACAGCCAAAAGGAAAAAAATGAAGGGAAAAGAATTAGTTTCTCTCTCTCTTCTATTTTTGATCTTTGGTTACTGTGTCCTTTATTTTTTCTTTGCTGACTTGTTTGGCGCTGCTGCCTTTGATCTTTCTTTGTAGTTTGCTACCGCACACAACTGAGACAAGGAAAAAAACACTACTATCTCTTGCTTCTTTTCTGCGCGGGACGAGGCGAGCCCTTGCCTTCCTGCTGCTGATTTTATGTTGATCGATGTGCGCGACCGAAGCCGAGGCGATGAAGGACGAAGGCTTCAGAGATGGTGCCTGATACGACTTGGATTTGACAATTTTTTCAATCGAATCTCTTATGCTCTGATACCACTTGTTGCAAATAATGCATAGAAAAATAGAGACAAGAGACACAAATTTTTACGTAAAAAACCCTTACGGGAAAAAAACCACAGGCACTCGAAGGTAAAACACTATAATGAGGAGAGTTTACAATGGAGCGCTTGCTCTTCCTATGGGTTACTGGAGTACATATATATAGTGTGATGGAAAAGAGTCACATATAGAGAGGAAGTCGAATCAGAGTCGGTTGCTACAGATTGATACCACGTCTGATCATGGTTGTCACGGCGTCGCCTAGGCGACGCCAAGTCGTCCCGGCGGCGGACGCCAAGGCTGGTCGCCTCGCCTTGTCCCGCTGTTGGTGCCGATCTTTGGCCTGCTCCCGCCGCCGGCGTCGATCTCTAGCCTGCTTCCGCCGCCGGCATCGATCTCCAGCGGCGCGGGGTGGGGAGGTAGCGGGTAGAGCTCGGGCGCGGGGAGGGGAGGCGGCGGGGAGAGCTCGGGCGTGGGGAGGGGAGGATGTGGCGGACGGGGGAGGCGGCGGACAGGCTGGCGGCGGCTAGGGTTAGGAGATCCGGCGCGGGGAGCTGGAGGCGGTGAGGGGAGGAGGCGAGGGGAGAGGCGGCGGCGGACGGGGGAGGCGGCGGCGGAGACAGGATGCTGCGGACGGGGGAGGCGGCGGCGGGGAGAGGAGTCGCATCTGGAGAGACGGGAGGAGTGAGTCGAGACTCGAGACGGGAGGAATGGGGAGGTGAGTCGCGACGGGAGATGAGCCGCGACGGGTCGAGACGGGGTTTTGGGTCACGACGGGCCACTTATAGCCAACAGGAAAGAGGGAGAGATGCATGTGCTACTGTGGCCATATACACAACGCACGACATGGCGCTCGCCATGGCGTCCAGGCGCCCCTCGCTCGCCGTGGTCGCCAACTTCGCCGTGACAACCATGCGTCTGATACAACCTGTGCATGCACCTGCCATGCCACGTCTGGCATGAGGCGATAAAGTGTCCTACACGGACACGGTACGAATTCGGATCAATTTTAATAGTCTCAATGGGGATCCTGTACACCTCCTTCACACTCTTCGCGGTGTTCGTGTCGCTGGCTTGGCTCCAAGCGCGCGCTTGTCGTTGGCACCAGTGGCTACCCGCTCTTTATCCTCGCCAACCTGGTCCCGATATGGTGCGTTCTGCCTACGGATCACAATCTGCCATGGGTGGATGGTGTGCTAGTGCCAGAGGGTTGTGCTGGTTTGGCGCGTGGTGCTTGCTTGATAAAATGCTTAGCTAGACAGTTCTCAGTTCGAGATGAGTAAGACTTTAATTGATGATCTGTTGTTTAATCTAATTTCATGCGCATTTCCTGGATTTCTCAGAGTTTGACCTCAACCTTAGCTCTTCTTTATGACAGGCACCTTCGTTTATCTTTAAGGTGGTGAATGCATTGCATTCTCATTTCCCATAAGTCATTACCTTGATACCCTGCATAGCTGAGAGTAAAATCTCAAGTAGCCAAAAATAGCTAATTCAGTAAAATGTATTTTCTGGCTATGTACTGATGCAGTGTACCACGGATGCCTTTGATATATACTGTTTATATGGATCATGGATTAGCTTCTGGTCCTAGCTGATGTTTGTGCTTCTGCTTCCTAATCTAGTTGAATGTTTCAGTTTTTCTAAATACTACGGTAAAACAAACTTTAGTGCATCCAACATTCTGCTATTCCTTTGATGTTAACTAGAACAACAAATTGCCAGGTACACAATGGTGCCAGCTTCATTGTACCTGGGTTTTTCTTCATCAATCATTTGGGTTGGGCAGGTGATAATGTTACTTACCATTGAACTATTTAGTCTCCATTCATGTCCAGCTCACATACCCGTATTTCACACTGCAGGGTACTTATCTTACATCTGCTGCCCTCAGTCATGCCAGAGACAATAATTTGCCTGAGGGTCCGACTTTAGGGAATTTCAATGGAGAATTTTGGGGAATGTTTGCTAGCACGCAGGTACAACCATACAACAGTTAGTCTTAACTGAAACATGCCAAGAGATATTCTAGAATTTTTTTTCTTCATACCTCATGTGTAACATCTATTTCTTTCTGCACATGGGCCCTCCACAGATACAAGGGTACAATGGTCTGACTGGTACTACATTTCAATTATGTAGGTCATTGGAAATTTGATCTCACTTGCTCTGCTGAGAAATGGAAAGGTTAGCATCCTAACTTTTAGTCTTGTTAGTGTCGTATTAGAACCATATAAACTTCCATTTTTTACTTCACGATTTGTATTGTGTTCTTGAAACTGCTAATTAGTAACTGAAAAGTGAGGTTCATGAGTTATACTTTTAGTATCATGACTCATGAGTTTGATATAGTAATGAGTAAATGAACTGGTAAATTTCGCAAAACTACATGTAAGTTGTACAAACTATCGGAGAACTACATATTTAACAATCAATTTCTCAAAACTATATATTTTACACAAATTTGTATAACAAAGCTACAGGTTTTAGAAAGATTGTCCGTTGTGAAAAACGTGTAGCTCTGTGATACAAATTTGTGTAAAATCTGTTGTTCTATGAAATTGATCGTTAAATCTGTAGTTCTTTGGTAGTTTGCATGACTTACCTGTAGTTTTACGAAATTTACTCTAAATAAATTTATGGTATCAATAAAAGAGTTTGATTGTGCCTTTTCATATTCTGTCCTGGAAAGTGGAAACTTCTGTTCCACTTCTCTCCCAGTCAACTCAAAATAGGTGATCTGCCAGGTTTACGATATCCTAAAATTAGCTTAAAATGCATCACTACGTTAGCTGCAACAACATAGCGCAGTTTATTATAAATAGAAATATTGCAGTACACTGATACTAGTAGACAACTACAGAAAAATCATCTAGAGTTCTGTTGAAAATTAATCAATCTAATTTTCCCCTTTTAATGTAATTTTTAAAATAAAATTTTATCATATTATTTGTCCTACTGTACTTTTCCCTAAATGTAACTATTCTAGGATGTCCTCAGATTAGCAATTCTCGTAACCCCTAAAACTGCTTGTACAAGCCTCTAAATACCAATCATGCAAATGGAACAGTACAGAGTAAGCTTTGGTCTGACTTTTGTTTGTTATTTTTTATGTCATTTTTTCTGCTTTGTTGAATGTACGTTTGAATATGTGTTGTCATCTTGTTTGATCCTCTTAAATATCACTCCAGGATGGGGACTTTTGTCTGTCATTTCTTGTAATGACATTTTGTCTGCTTTGTAGAATATACATTTGCATATGTGTTGTCATCTTGTTTGATCCTCTCATTTTCATATCACTTCAGGATGGAGGAAGTGTAACAGGAAAAAATCTGCTATTTGTTGTGTTTCTTGGCTGCATGATTGTCGGCATTGTATTAATGTGTTTACTGTCCAAAAGGGACGAGAAAAGAGATAATGCTCCAACACACACCTCATTTGGAGCTATGTTGAAGTATATCGTTGCCCCTCTCAAGGACCGAAGGATGCTTCTTATAATCCCTCTTATAGCATATTCAGGTTTACAACAGGCATTTGTATGGTAAGCAGCACATTATTTTCAACATCTATGGCGGTTCAGTTTGTTAGTATGGTTTTTTTTATAAGAGAATATTATGAATTTCTAAGGGCTGTATTCACAAAGAGTATTGTAACACCTGTGCTTGGCATCTCTGGAGTCGGTGGAGCCATGGCAATATACGGTGCAGCTGATGTTGTTGTAAGTGAAATCACTAACTTGATTGTCGAATTATACCATTATCCTTGTACCATTTCATGCTGAGCTCTGCATTTCTGTTTTGATTCGGCAACGCTCATGCTGTTGCCATTGCTTTAGGCTAAAATAGCTGAAGTGCACAGATCATATTAGCAACTATAGCGTATCTTGTCTTCCATTTATTCTCAATTTATAATTTATATCCATATCATTCTAGACTACTAAAAAAACCGTACTGTATGTTTACCTGACTTTTGAGGCTTGCCTGATATTGCAGTGTTCATTGGTTGCTGGACGTTTGACCTGTGGGCTTCATTCAGCTCCATTTATAGTGTCTGTTGGAGCTATTCTTCAGGCTGTAGTCTTGTTCTGGTTGCTTTTTCTTTACAGGTTTGATGTTACTTGTGCATTGTGCTATTCTTCTGCTTGTCATTGCCATTGTAGTGTAATCTTCATCTTGCCTGCAGTCCAATGGGTGGACTACTCGGTGCAGCGATTCCACTATTTATAGGTGCCTTATGGGGTGTTGGTGATGGGGTCTTGAATACACAGTTGAGTGCATTACTTGGGCTGCTATTCGAGGATGTCAAGGTAATGTTTTGATTTCATTTGCTGGCTTATATTTTTCTTTCGGGTTTTGTTAAATATCATTCGGATGTTTTTTCCTAACTATCATCCAGATTTAGGATTATTGGATTAGAGATCCAATAGACATGAATTTTCCTCCTCCCCTTTGAATTCTACTCTCTCCCTCTTGAAAAAAAATATCCCCCTTTAAAAAACAAGGGTCCCCTTGATCTCTAATCCAAAGGTCACAAATTTAGATGATAATTAAGAAGAAAGCATCCGGGTGATGCCTAGACACTCCCTTTTCTTTCTGTTGATGACAGAAAGGCACATACACATTTCATTTGCTGATATAACTATTTATCTTAAATGGATACTCAAGTTGTTTGGCAAAATGACAAATGCAGGAGGCAGCCTTTGCACAGTTTAAAGTTTGGCAATCAGGTGCCATCGCAGTCATCTTCTTCCTGAGCCCAAACATCACACTACAAGCTATGCTTATCTTGATGGCCACTGCCCTCATAATCTCTTTTGGCTCATTCCTGTTACTTACTCTTGTCGTTCAGAAGTCATCAACCGTCAGACCGTGAAGCAAATCCCTTCTGC